>JAVJIX010000068.1:3235000-3330000 GCA_036785185.1 Paratrypauchen microcephalus | reverse complement strand
TTCTAGGTCCAGCTCTACTGTGAGTTGTTGCTATGGTCTTTCTCGCGAGTGGGTTCGCATCTCGTGTTCATATTCCAGAGTAGCGCCCTCTAGCGATTAGTTACAATTAATGCATTTTGTTCGGCCAACGTCTTGATCGACAATTAATTGTAAGTCGATTAATTGTTGACATCCCTAGTTCTAATACTTTTGTCAGGCAGTGTATGCAAGTCTACTGGAAGAAAACACATAATCAGCTGTTTTATGTTTTTTGCCATCCACTCTTTTCATTATTTGTAGTTCTTCCAACGTACTTATTTATTGTTTCGGTTCCAGACCAACGTTTGCGCCGGGCCGCCATCTCGCAGTGCGTCACTGTGTCGAGCATGTGCCGAACGACCAGAGTTATTTTTAAGAGGAATGAACATTTACATGATTGAGGAATAAATTAATTTGGCTATAAAGTCGGAATAAACCACCCACTTAATTCGGAATTAAGTTTAATTCCGAACAATAATTTTCATTAGGAGTTGTGTCTTTTTAAAGCGGAATTAATTTAATTAATTAAAAAGCTCTCATGTAAACGCGGCAAATGTAGTTTCCTTGTCGCAAACATACCCAGAGTTGTGGGCCACATCGTAATGTCATGCGGACATACAGGAAGAGCTCCGCTGTGTTTTTAAACTCCACACATCTTCACTTGAATCATTTGGATCATTTCAGACCAGGAATTGACAATCTCTACTGAACTAAACGTAAAAAGAGCTGTTCACTTGAAAAATACCACTTCATGACATCACAAGGAACAGCATTTTGAGCTTTGGAGATGTAGACAGACTAACATGTGTGAATGAAATAAAACACAAGTCCAGTGTGTTTTTGAGGACGTAACAACATTATAACATGGCTTAAAGCTCACAAGAGTCAGTTTTGTGTCAGCTTTTTTCATTCTCAGATCAAATAGAACTCTCACCACGTGCATTTTTACTGAAAGAGGAACAGCCGTGATCATAAAGTCAAATCTCCCGAGGCCATAGAAGTTTAATGTCCTCTCATTTTGTCATTCTAACACTTGTATTTGCTTGTATTTCATGCACATTTAAACAGAGGCTGTCATCTGCTGCTCCTGTATTTAACACCACCACAAACCGCAAACACAGGAATCGTACATGATGCAGCTCGGAGTGAGGGGCTGTGGTGGGGCTGGATGTGCACAGGATTGCAGATGGACTAAAAACACAATTAGAAAATCACAAAAGCTGAAAATTCCATCATTTCCTCCACAAACACTCCCCTTATTGTGCATAAAAGCTGCTAACCCTGCAGTTTAGATCTGTTCAAACTAGGGATGTCAACAGTTGGTGTCAAGACGTTGGTCGAACAAAATGCATTAATTGTAATTAATCGCTAATCGCGGACACGCGCACCCGCGTGGTCACGAAACAAGGCAACTGCGCACCGCGCTGTGCCATGCTCGACTCACAGCCGGCCGCAGGCGCCGCGCGTACACCAGGGCTGCTGAGCACAAGATCGAACCGCGGCGCCCGGAATGCGTAGTCTCAGCCCGAGCCACAAACCAGCCGCACGAAACCAGCAGCGGCACGTGGTGGTTTAATCCTGGTCTAGACCTGGTCCAGTCCAGGTTTAGTCCTGGTTTAGTTCTGGTCTAGACCTGGTTTAGTCCACGTTTAGTCCTGGTCTAGTCTCTTAGCCAATCAGGACGCAGAACACAATGTTACACTATAAAAAAAGTTACACTATAAAAATAAAAAAAAAGAAAAAAAAAAAAATCCGCGAACCGCGATAGAGCGAGGGATTACTGTATTTTGTTATTCAGCATCAATACATTTGTCTGCTTTTTACTAAGGAATAATTAATTGAGGAATATACAATATAATAATACTATGATATATTTATGACTCAGTGTTATGTTACTATAGCTTATATTCTTAGAGACCCTATTGAAACACTAAAATTCAGGTGAAAAACGCCGCTTATCAATTAATCGTAAGTTGATCGATAAGGTCAATCAACTATAGATTAATGAATTAATCGATAATTTGCATCCCTAGCTCAAACATATTAGTTTGTGAGTCCAGATTTCAATCTCTTTGTCTATTCTTTAAACCGAATCGTGTTATTGGTACTTTGCAGCTGATGCCATCAACGTTCTCTGGGGATGTGATGCTAACTGTAAGCACTGCTCTGTCTGAAGTTCTGTTAGACTTTAATCTGATCTTTATTTTAACACAATCTGACATAAAGAAATTACTTGTTTGGAGGTGATCTTATTTCTGCTGTTAAAGGAAAAGTAAAGTTTTTTACAATCTGAGCCTTATTTCGGTAATAAAACAAGTTGTTTTACTCCCCCATAGCACTTTGGTGTCATATGGAGCACTTCCAGAGATGTTTTAGATTTGCGTTAGCCTAGCGCGACTTCTAGCCATAGCTCGCGGCATATAATATATTCCCCGAGCATGTAATATGTTCCGTGCGGTCTCGAAATAACACAAACTTTAGCACTTTTCAAATCATAGAAGCTCGATGTCTTAGTCTACGTTTTCGTTTGAGTCAAAAGTGGCCTGTAATCCGAGATTTAGCCATAGTTTACAGCTTTGCGTTTCATGTTTGGGTCCCACTCCGCACATGCGCACTGGCGTCCTCATCTACTCGAAACTATGGATAAATCTCGGATTAGAGGCCACTTTTGACCGAACGAAATCGTAGACTAAGACATCGAGCTTCTATGATTTGAAAAGTGCTAAAGTTTGTGTTATTTGGAGACCGCAAACATGTGCCCCGAGAACTCACATTACGGAGATCGCAAATCTAAAACATCTCTGGAAGTGCTCCATATGACACCAAAGTGTAAAACAACTTGTTTCATTACCGAAATAAGGCTCAGATTGTAAAAAACGTTACTTTTCCTTTAAAGGTGCACTGTGTAACTTCTGATGGAGGGTCCAGGGCGTCTCCATGGAGATGATAGCGTGATTTCACTGCAAAGTATCATTAAAACATAAATCCCAATCTCAAAAGTGTGTCAGAAATATCATGATAGTATATTTTCACACTAGTATATTTTACAGTCCTGCATTACACAGAACATACTGAGTGTTACTGTACAAAAGGACTTCCACTGGACATTTTTTCAGTGTTTCCAACTCATCACCTCCACAGTGAGCAGCCTGTCCAAACAGGCTCAGACACAAGAAAGCTCAACAGTGACCGCCCGCTCCAAGTCTGGAAGGAATTCATTTTTTCCCATTTAACCCAAAATGTAAATATAAGAGTTAGAAGGCATCATAGATGATATGCACCTATGTGCTAACTAATATCCATAGGTTTTAAGTCCAAAAAGCACATTTTAAACAAAAGATTCTGCAAAATGCTTTAAAAACGTATGGTTTATAAAGTTTCAGAAACAGAAATTTAAATAAAATGATAAGTCTTATGGCCATGAGTCACTGCAGAGTTGATTAACCCTGAGATTTATAGGGATATATTTATTTGGGAAAGTCTGTGGAAAAATTAATGAGAAATTTACCTCCGTAACCAGGGAGTGGGCGGTCACTGTTGAGCTCCATATTTACACAAGCTGTCAGAGGTTTGGACACGCCCCTCATTCTGTTTTTCTTTTTCTTTCCTTTTTTTTTTTTTGCCACTTTCTACATTTTTCACACAGAAGACATCAAATATGTGACAAGATATATGGAATTATGCAGTAAAGATAAAAGTTAAATAACTCCAAATATGTTTCAAGCAATGGGCGGCTAATATGAGGATTTGGTCCTAAAATAGAAAAAACTGCTCGAGGTTTTAACCTTTTTTGTGTGCCACATAATTCCATAAATCGTACTTCATATTTTTGATGTCTTCTGTATGTATATAACATATAGAGTAGTAAACATGATTGAATAAGATTGTGAGGCCAAACTTTTGACTGGTTGTGTATATATCTGGTATTTACCTTTTAACCCTGTTATAGTGTGACGAAATGTTCCACAGTGGGGCTTTAACTCTGTTCCAATGTAGTGTCCTCATCAGAAACACCCCTGGAGTTGTGTTTTGTTTCATTCACACCCTTCAATAATCCTGCACATTTACACACAATACTGTACACCTTGTGACATCATCAGGTGGGAGTCCAGAAGTGCTCCTCTGGGTTTTTAAAGGTCCCATGACATGGTGACCTTGATGCTTTTATATGGCTCCTTAATGGTTCCCTAATACTGTAAATGAATCCTTCTTCAAAATCAACACTCAGTGCATGAGAAAGAGAGATAAGATGAGAAAGAGTCATAAATGTCACTCTGGAACACTCCATTATGGGCGTTGTTGCTTGAATGCAAATGAGGAGGACAGAGATGGCCTATAGTAGGGGGTGGGGGCGTGGCCAAACTCTCCAATCTTTCCTTTTCAGCTGTGCCCTGTGCGCTCTGACCCACTTCCGTGTTTTTGCGCGGAGGGAGAGATGAGAAGCGTTCCATTGAAAAATAAACACATTTCCACAGAAAATAAAATTAAACCACTGCTGTTTCAGATATCCACAGGCTCAGATAAAGGACTTCTGAGCCTAGAAACACTCGCAAGTTCCTCCAGGCAAATAAAAAAACGCATTTCGCATTGCGTAGCTCCTCCGCAGTCCAAACTCTCTGGGCGTGATTTACAGAGACGCTGAGTACAGACAGACGGGGGTGGAACTGCATTTGCATTTCTTTTTTCGAGCTGACGTCAATAAGTTTCCTTGTTCAGAATCGCCCGTTTGAGCTCTGATTTTTTCTAACGCAGAAAAGGATCGCAAATGCTCAGTTTAGACATTTCGCAACTTTTAACCATGGGGGGGGGGGGGGGGCCTAAACAGGGTAGGGGAGCTCACATTAACGTTCAAAAACCTCAGAAAGTGAAAATTTCATGCCATGGGACCTTTAAAGTCCTTCACAGACAGAGAGAGTAAACTGGATTTCTGACACATGCGTGAATGAAACAAAACACAATTCCAGGGATGTTTTTGAGGAAGTAACGACATTATAACATGGCTTAACACTCACAAGAGTGTAAGATAGGACATTTAAAGCCTCATTGCGGAACATGTCATCACATTAGAGCAGTGATCTCTCCTGTGTGATGAGGTGAGACTTCCTGCATGTGGCTTACTGACCCCTCTTTGTTCTTCTGGAGCAGGACTTGTTGGAGCAGGTCCGGAGTTAGCAGAGATGCTAGCAGCGCGTTAACACATTTACAAGCATTCTTCCTCTGGGCTCTACTCAAACTTACGTCGCTCAAATCAAACGTCCAAACCTTATGCGGGAAAAATGCGAGCGTGATGGTTGTCGTGGAGACGAGAGACGAGGCAGGTCCCAACATACTGCTCATTGGATCGAGCAGAGACAAACAGAATAAAGAGAACATATTTTGCCATAATTATAGAATTCACAATATCTGAGGCTGCTTATGCCAACTTAAAGAGCCTGTATCTCATTTCCCCCAGGTATTTGAGCAAACATGTCTTGCTCAAGTGCAGATATATTGTTGAAGCAGCTCTTGAGGTCAGAATAAGTCCTCCGTCTAAATATTAAGCTTTTTAGTACCTGAAACCCTGAGTGTGAAACCCTGCTCTGGCATCTGAAAGTCGTGAAAAGTAGGGATGGTCCTATTAGGGATGCTCCGATCCAGCTTTTTTCAGTTCCAATACCGTAATGTCGTGAGTCCGCTGTGTGCTGTCTGCATCTAATTATAAAGTGTTTTATTGTTCGAGAATCAGGAAGTGCACAGTTAGCCTGTTAGTTGTCGCTTACTTTCGTGGTAAACCCCAGTCTCGTCTCTGAGAGTTGCGAAAAGCTCTTATAAACTCATCTTGGTGAAAAATTCGGATGCTCCGTCTGAATGTGGAAGGGAACCGAGGAATGTGAGTGTTTAAAGGTGCACTGTGCAATTTTTCTGGATGTTCCTTGTAGGGATGGGCATAATTAATCGATTAACTGATAACTGATCATTAAGAATTTCACCGAGCAAGTTCATTTTCGTCGACAAAAAACAAAAAAAACAATCGCCTCAGTTGGCGCGCCTCAGTTGATATATGCGAGCTTCCGTAGGTCAATCGCCAAAACATGAAGAGGTCGCGGCGAATTGTTGTGTGGGACCACTTTAATTTAGAAAATGACCAAGCGCACTGCAAGCACTGCAATGCAGCATACAAATATACTTAATCGACAACACAAATGATTTATCATTTGAACACCGCGCATCCAAGTCTGGTAAAAGAAGGTGGCGGCGGTTCATCATCTCTATCACAGGCTAGCCTGGACTCTGCGCTAGCACAGACCAGGAGGAGCTGCAGTGCTCACGAGCAGAGAAGGTCACCGAACTGATAGCGAAAATGATCGAAACAGACATGCTCCCCATCAGTGCTGTGGAGGGCAAAGGTTTTCACGACTTAATAAAATATTGCTGCAGATACGGCTGGGTTGTGTGGAGGAGGTAGGACAGAGACAGCGGGCTAGCAGCGGTTAGCTCGGATCCCAAAGCGGCTAACTCCGAGCGCGCTAGCAGAGGCTGCAGGATGCGTGTCGCCTCGCTTTAATCCACCTCTACGCATGTTGATTTGCAGATTTACTTTCCCGTGGAGAAGCGCCTGTTCCCACAGCCTCGGCAGACATAGTAAAAGCGACACACATGAGTGAATGGTTGTTGTCTTTTTAATACAAAATATGTTAACGATTAACCGATTATTACTCATTAATTCTCCCGACGATCGACGAAGAAAACTTCACCGAATGCCCATCCCTAGTTCCTTGTGTCCTTGTTGCCATGGAGATGTTATTGTTTTGCTTGCGTGCAGATCCAAATGTGTTTTATAACTACAGAAGAGCTTAAATACAAGTTTAATATCCTGAGACTTTTTGGGCCAACATAAGCCGGTAGATTGACTCATTATAACAATTTATCGACCAAAATGGGAAATCTTGGAAGCCGATAATTATCCACCAAAATAATAATCAATAATCAATAATGGCACCAATATCCGATACCAGACTCAGCCTAAATATGCAGGGTTTGTGTGTTGTGTTGTCATCTCCAGGTGTGTTTGTGATGAGGAAACTCCATTTGGATCTTGTGTTCTCCAGGATCGGCCGACAGCTATTGTCGTGTGCCTCATTTGAACTGCTCCTCCCTGTGAATACTTTGCCGTTGTAAAAGCTCATGTTTGTGAATGGAGTTATGTGACCCCCTCCAGAGCCTGAGGCAGAGCAGGGGTCAGAATCCCACCTCAGAGTGCACTGCTCCAGGGCACGCGGGCAGAGGCGCTGGGACCATCATGCACCCCGTCTGGTTTATTACCCCGCGGTCAAAGGTCAGGCAGTAAACACAGGGGAAGAATTACTGCAAAATGATATTACCCAAGAAGTGAAAGTATCCACAAGTACTACTGGTGGTACTAATGCTACTACTACTGGTAAAGTAGTGATATTACTGCTACTACTACTACTACAACTGCTACTATTACTACTACTACTGCTACTACTACTGCTACTGCTACTACTGCTATTACTACTATTAATGCTACTGGTACTGTTACTACTGCTACTACTACTACTACTACTGCTACTATTACTACTGGTACTGCAACTGCTGCTACTGCTACTACTGCTACTACTACTACTACTGCTACTGGTACTGCCACTACTACTACTACTACTACTGCTATTACTACTATTAAGGCTACTGGTACTGTTACTACTGCTACTACTACTACTACTACTGTAACTGCTACTACTACTATTACTACTGCTACTGCTGCTACTGCTACTACTACTACTACTACTGCTACTATTACTACTGGTACTGCAACTGCTGCTACTGCTACTACTGCTGCTACTGCTACTACTACTACTGCTACTACTGCTACTACTACTACTGCTACTGGTACTGCCACTACTACTACTACTGCTATTACTACTATTAAGGCTACTGGTACTGTTACTACTGCTACTACTACTACTACTGCTGCTGCTACTACTACTACTACTACTGTAACTGCTACTACTGCTATTACTACTATTACTGCTACTGGTACTGCTAGTACTACTACTACTACTACAACTACGACTACTACTGCTGCTGCTACTCCAATTGCTACTACTACTACTACTACTACTAGTACTATTTCTAATACTAATACTCACAATTCTACTGCCACTGCTACTACTGTTACTATTACTGCTTCTTCCACTACTACCACTAACTCCAGTACTACAAATACTGCATGTGGTGCTGTTGCTATGACTGTATTTCTGTCAGGACATAAGTCACAGGTGAAAATCATTGTTCATTTCCACTACGTCCTGTGTGTGTGTCCTCTGTGTGAGACATGAGTGTGTGTGTCCTCTGTGTGAGACATGAGTGTGTGTGTCCTCTGTGTGAGACATGAGTGTGTCCTCTGTGTGAGACATGAGTGTGTGTGTCCTCTGTGTGAGACATGAGTGTGTGTGTCCTCTGTGTGAGACATGAGTGTGTGTCCTCTGTGTGAGACATGTGTGTGTCCTCTGTGTGAGACATGAGTGTGTCCTCTGTGTGAGACATGTGTGTCCTCTGTGTGAGACATGAGTGTGTCCTCTGTGTGAGACATGAGTGTGTCCTCTGTGTGAGACATGAGTGTGTCCCTCTGTGTGAGACATGAGTGTGTGTGTCCTCTGTGTGAGACATGAGTGTGTGTGTCCTCTGTGTGAGACATGAGTGTGTGTCCTCTGTGTGAGACATGAGTGTGTCCTCTGTGTAAGACATGAGTGTGTGTCCTCTGTGTGAGACATGAGTGTGTGTGTCCTCTGTGTGAGACATGAGTGTGTCCTCTGTGTGAGACATGAGTGTGTGTGTCCTCTGTGTGAGACATATGTGTGTGTGTCCTCTGTGTGAGACATGAGTGAGTCCTCTGTGTGAGACATGAGTGTGTGTCCTCTGTGTGGGACATGTGTGTGTCCTCTGTGTGAGACATGAGTGTGTCCTCTGTGAGACATGAGTGTGTCCTCTGTGAGACATGAGTGTGTCCTCTGTGTGGGACATGAGTGTGTCCTCTGTGTGAGACATGAGTGTGTCCTCTGTGTGAGACATGAGTGTGTGTGTCCTCTGTGTGAGACATGAGTGTGTCCTCTGTGAGACATGAGTGTGTCCTCTGTGTGAGACATGAGTGTGTCCTCTGTGAGACATGAGTGTGTCCTCTGTGTGGGACATGAGTGTGTCCTCTGTGTGAGACATGAGTGTGTCCTCTGTGAGACATGAGTGTGTCCTCTGTGAGACATGAGTGTGTCCTCTGTGTGGGACATGAGTGTGTCCTCTGTGTGAGACATGAGTGTGTCCTCTGTGTGGGACATGAGTGTGTCCTCTGTGTGAGACATGAGTGTGTCCTCTGTGTGAGACATGAGTGTGTGTCCTCTGTGTGAGACATGAGTGTGTCCTCTGTGTGAGACATGTGTGTGTCCTCTGTGTGAGACATGAGTGTGTCCTCTGTGTGAGACATGAGTGTGTCCTCTGTGTGAGACATGAGTGTCCTCTGTGTGAGACATGAGTGTGTGTGTCCTCTGTGTGAGACATGTGTGTCCTCTGTGTGAGACATGAGTGTGTGTGTCCTCTGTGTGAGACATGAGTGTGTGTGTCCTCTGTGTGAGACATGTGTGTGTCCTCTGTGTGAGACATGTGTGTGTCCTCTGTGTGAGACATGTGTGTGTCCTCTGTGTGAGACATGTGTGTGTCCTCTGTGTGAGACATGTGTGTGTCCTCTGTGTGAGACATGTGTGTGTCCTCTGTGTGAGACATATGTGTGTCTGTGTCCTCTGTGTGAGACATGAGTGTGTGTGTCCTCTGTGTGAGACATATGTGTGTGTGTGTCCTCTGTGTGAGACATATGTGTGTGTGTGTCCTCTGTGTGAGACATATGTGTGTCTGTGTCCTCTGTGTGAGACATGTGTGTGTAAATACGCTCTGTCCCTCGTCTAAAGTAAATCAGGAGCTCACAGTGCACCCGGGTCCCACTGCACTGAGGCCTAATGCAGATCTATGTGTTTGGACAACGCACACATACACACTCCTGAGCCCTGAGCACCACCCCGGAGGAGGGGAGGGCATCTGACACACACACAGGGAGGGCATCTGACACACACGGGTAGGGCATCTGACACACGGGACCTTTCAGAACATGTTTGTAGAGGTCTAAATTAAAGGAGAATTAACGTTTTTTTACAATCTGAGCCTTATTTCGGTAATAAAACAAGTTGTTTTACTCACCCATAGCACTTTGGTGTCATATGGAGCACTTCCAGAGATGTTTTAGATTAGCGATTAGCGATAGCAATTAGCAATAGCGATTAATGTGAGTTCTTGGGGCACGTAATATGCCCCGTGCGGGCTCCAAATAACACAAACTTTAGCACTTTTCAAATCATAGAAGCTCGATGTCTTAGTCTACGCTTTAGTTTGAGTCAAAAGTGGGCTGTAATCTGAGATTTATCCATAATTTACAGCTTTGTGTTTCATGTTTGCGTCCTGGGAGCTGAGAGCGAAATAAGCTGTGACTCCGCACATGTGCACTGGCGTCCTCATCTACTCGAAACTATGGATAAATCTCGGATTACAGGCCACTTTTGACTCAAACGAAGTCGTAGACTAAGACATCGAGCTTCTATGATTTGAAAAGTGCTAAAGTTTGTGTTATTTGGAGACCGCACAGGGCATATTACGTGCCCCGAGAACTCACATTAATCGCTATTGCTAATCGCTATCGCTAATCGCTATCGCTAATCTAAAACATCTCTGGAAGTGCTCCATATGACACCAAAGTGCTATGGGTGAGTAAAACAACTTGTTTTATTACCGAAATAAGGCTCAGATTGTAAAAAACGTTAATTCTCCTTTAAGTGTTAGCAGCTTTTACACAGAATAAGACCCATGGAGACACAGGGAGGGCATCTGACACACATTAGGAGAACATGTGTGTAGAGGGCTAAACTACAGGGTAAGCTGTTTTTTCCATCCATTAAAACCATGTAGAGTCGGTGTTTTATAGAGGACACTGTGTTGCCTAAATAATGACAGTGTTTGGTATTGGATAATTGGGAAAAATGAGAATTTAAATTATTCTCCTTCCTTTTCCGTGACATCAGCTGCCTTTTGTTTAAGAGACGCAGATTTTGTACAAGTCCAGACATTTTTCAAACTTTGGGGGTTTTCCTTTATAGCTCCTATGTTACGTGAAACAGACTCTTAGAATGTTGCTACCTCCTCAAAAACAGACCTGGAGTTCACATGTTTGAGTAAGACTTTATCATTAGTCTACATCTCCAAAGCTCAAAATGTTCTGTTCCACCTCATGATGTCACGAAGTTGTGTGTCAGACATGTGTGAATGAAACAAAACACTACTCCAGGTGTATATGTGATGAGGAACATCCATTACAGCATAGATGAGAAGATAGTGACATGTGTGGTGGAGTCATGAGGAGACCACAGATGTGCAGATGTTCAGAGGAGGAACATGGAGGCCTCAGGAGGTTCTGGTTTGGTCCAACATGTTTACAGATTCACAGGTTATTTAAGCATGTAGTGACTAGGGATGTCAACAATTAATCGACTTACGATTAATTGTCGATCAAGACGGTCGAACAAAATGCATTAATTGCAATTAATCGCTAATCGCGGACACGCGCACCCGCGTGGTCATGAAACAAGGCAACCGCGCTGCACCAAGCTCGACTCACAGCCGGGCACAGGCGCCAACGGCACTGCCCGCGCGTACACCGGGGCTGCTGAGCACGAGATCGAACCGCGGCGCCCGGAATGCGTAGTCTCAGCCCAAGCCACAAACCAGCCGCACGAAACCAGCAGCGGCACGTGGTGGTTTAATCCTGGTCTAGACCTGGTCCAGTCCTGGTTTAGTCCTGGTTTAGACCAGGTTTAGACCTGGTCTAGACCTGGTTTAGTCCTGGTTTAGACCAGGTTTAGACCTGGTCTAGACCTGGTTTAGTCCACGTTTAGTCCTGGTCTAGTCTCTTAGCCAATCAGGATGCAGAACACAATGTTACACTATTAAAAAAAAAAATGGGAAAAAATAAATAAATCCGTGAACCGCGATAGAGCGAGGGATTACTGTATTTTGTTATTCAGCATCAATACATTTGTCTGCTTTTTACTAAGGAATAATTAATTGAGGAAACGCATCGAGCAAATTAATTCCTTTTGGCCGAAATCTTTCTCTGGCGACGTTAAACTCCAGTCTAACGCGGAGGAGCAGCAGATACCGCGGCGGTCAGTGCTGACAGACTCGGACAATGGCTGTGTGAGCAGGAAAACGCTTTCCATCACTTATTTTAGTCTCTGGACTGTGGGGAGATGCCCAAGTTTGACCTGGGGGTGGCATATATCCCTTTAAGCATGTATAGTGGCAGAGTGGTTAGCCCCTCACATCACAGCACAATGCTCCTCCTAGTGGTCATTTGGTCATGTTCAGTCTCACCTGTTCTCAGTGACTTTCAGTTATACTCAGGATTTTGTCACATGATTTCTAATTATTATTATTTTTTTTTAATTTAGTCTACTTCAGACCCGGGCATTTCAAGGCCCGCGAGCCAACTCTGACCGGCCTGTGAAAGATTGCTTGGCAGTGGCGTTCCTAGAGTGATTTACTCCCTGGGCGAAAGCCGACCAAACCCTAACATCTGCCCCACCACCCAAAAACAAGATCGTTGTCCATACAAACTCAATTCACAACTACTTTCAAAAACAAATGTACAGTTTTAATGAGTACTGCAATAAAAAATATAAACAATAATTACAAAAAAAGTTTTTGAACATAAAAAAGACCAAAGGCGCAATTATTTCACATTATAGCCATGTAGACATCTGACATCTGACGCACAGGGATACAGGAGGACGGGAGGGCATCTGGCACACAGGGATACAGGAGGACGGGAGGGCATCTGGCACACAGGGATACAGGAGGACGGGAGGGCATCTGACGCACAGGGATACAGGAGGACGGGAGGGCATCTGACGCACAGGGATACAGGAGGACGGGAGGGCATCTGGCACACAGGGATACAGGAGGACGGGAGGGCATCTGACGCACAGGGATACAGGAGGACGGGAGGGCATCTGGCACACAGGGATACAGGAGGACGGGAGGGCATCTGGCACACAGGGATACAGGAGGACGGGAGGGCATCTGACGCACAGGGATACAGGAGGACGGGAGGGCATCTGGCGCACAGGGATACAGGAGGACGGGAGGGCATCTGACGCACAGGGATACAGGAGGACGGGAGGGCATCTGGCACACAGGGATACAGGAGGACGGGAGGGCATCTGGCACACAGGGATACAGGAGGACGGGAGGGCATCTGGCACACAGGGATACAGGAGGACGGGAGGGCATCTGGCACACAGGGATACAGGAGGACGGGAGGGCATCTGGCACACAGGGATACAGGAGGACGGGAGGGCATCTGGCACACAGGGATACAGGAGGACGGGAGGGCATCTGGCACACAGGGATACAGGAGGACGGGAGGGCATCTGGCACACAGGGATACAGGAGGACGGGAGGGCATCTGGCACACAGGGATACAGGAGGACGGGAGGGCATCTGGCACACAGGGATACAGGAGGGCGGGAGGGCATCTGGCACACAGGGATACAGGAGGATGGGAGGGCATCTGGCACACAGGGATATTAGACATTGCCCTGTGGTAAATTACATCATCGCATCACTTTTACTGTTATACTTTTCTCTGACCTCACGTTTGCCCCCACGGTCGCCCCGGGGCAGGTTGGCTCTGGTGTGGCATCTTGGGTTACCTGGACTGCGTTACCCACAATCCTCTGCAGCAGCGTACCTGTGCCAGTGTCAGGTACATGAGTGCATTCTTCTCTGCATTCCCTGAAGAGAGAAGAGACAGAGAGGAAGGAGAGGAGGAGAGAATAGAGGGAGAGGGGGGAAGAGAGAAAGAGTGGGGGGAAGGCAGTGGGGGAAGAGGAAGGAGGAAGAGGAGGAGAGAGGGGGAGGAGAAAAGTAGTACAGTAAAAAAAGAGGAGAGATGGACTGAAGCGGGTGTAAGTCAGGTTTGAACCAGAAGTGAAGTAGAGCCAACTAAAGAACTGAAACAGAGAGGGAGAAAGAAAGAACAAGAAAGACGAAGAGAGGGGAGAGGAGGAAAAGAAGAAGAAGAAATAGAGAGTGAGTGTGAGAAGAGTGGGGGAGAGAAGAAGAAGTAGAGCGTTTGTCACATAACACTGCAGAGGTGAGCTCATGGTGAGAGAGCTCCGGTTTCCAACATCACAGAGTCTAGATTTTAAGACACTGTGGAACTTTCCTGCAAGGCTTTTGTCTCCATGGAGATTAGGGCTGGGCATCATTAAGAAGTTGCCGCATACCTCGATACACAGGCCTTGATACGAAGTTCCAAATTAAATGATACTTAAATAATACGACTAGTCGACAATGAAATTTCATGTCGACAAAATTTTATTGTCGACGTTGTTGACTAATCGTTGCAGCCCTAGTTTGGTTGCACCCAAATGAAGCTCACTGAGGCCAGCAGTTATAGAGACTAATCTGCAAACCAAAGAGCCAATCAGGAGCGAGGCTGTTGAAGGTACACGCTCCAGTCCGCTCGCGATTCTGGTTTGGAACGGGATGGGTCTTAACAACGGCGCTGTCAGTCAAACATGTTGCTAATGTTGCCAGGAGAGAAAACTCAGGGCATCAGATTGTTCTGTTTTTAATTTAGAGACATTTTAGGTTGTGGGTTAGACTCCTGATCTCTCTGAGTGAAGTGTGCATGTGTGTTACTGTAGCAGAGTGGTTAGCCTGTCTAAACATCCCGGTGTGGACATATTGATCTGGTGCTGTGGGTCAGTCTTGGCTCAGGCCGGGTCCAGTCCAGGAGCCTCATAGTCTGGTTATAGACCGGGACTGGGACCAGGTCTGGACCTAACTCACTGCTGTCGTCTGTTGGAGGATTCTCTGCTCTGTGTGTGCTGTCGCCGTGGAGACTGAGCGGGACTGTAAAAAGATTATCTACAAGAGACTAAGTGACTTCAGGAGGGCTGTAGGACTGAAGACATGTGCTGCTCATCGATTGGCCGACTAAAAAGGGGGCGTGGAAAGAGCTCTACAAACTTTTCTGTTTCTCTTTATCTGACCCAAAGTGCTCTCACAAGAATACCTGCAGGGGGCGCTCAAGCAAAACTACTGTTTTTGCAGAAAAAGATACTAGTGTATTTATTTTTAATTGGGTTTAATCCAGTTTAGTCCTGATTTAATCTGGGTTTAGTCCTGGTTTAGTCTTGGTTTTAGTCCTGGTTTAGTCCTATGTTAGTCCTGGTTTGGTCCTGGGTTTGTCCTGAGTTAGTCCTGGTTTGGTCTTGGTTTTAGTCCTGGTTTAGTCCTGGGTTAGTCCTGGGTTAGTCCTGGTTTGGTCTTGGTTTTGTCCTGGTTTGGTCCTGGGTTTGTCTTGGGTTAGTCCAGGTTTAGTCCTGGGTTTGCTCTTGGTTTAGTCCTACTTTAGTCCTGGTTTAGTCCTACTTTAGTCCTGGTTTAGTCCTATGTTAGTCCTGGTTCGGTCCTGGTTTAGTCCTGATTTAGCCCTTCTTTAGTCCTGGTTTAGTCCTGATTTAGCCCTTCTTTAGCCCTACTTTAGTCCTGGTTTAGCCCTGGTGTAGTCCTGGTTTAATCCTTGTTTAGTCCTCGTTTTGTCCGGGTTCAGTCCTTGTTAGGTTAATCCTGGTTTAGTTTTGTTTAGTCCTGGTTTAGTTCTAACCTGGGAAATCCCAGGCTGCTTCGCACAATCGTTCCGATCTGAAAGACAGCCTGGCAACGAGCCTAAGCGAGGGATCCTGATTTTGGGAGCCAATCAGAGCGGGGAGGGGTGGAAAGACGGTGACGCGTCAAACAGAAGATTCTCTCCTTCTCACATATTTATCTTACACAAACGGCAGCAATCGTTTGGTGCCATTGTTTAATCGTATTTTTGTTTTGCCTTCTGTTTTCGCGGAGATTGGGGAAAATGGCGGCGTTTCCTTCTCTTCTCCCCGGCCGTCGCTCTAACTACGTCATCGAGTACAACGGACATGATTGGCTGTGGGCTACGTTAACCACACCTCCGCTACGAGATATTCAGTAGGTGGCCCCCAGACCATATCACACTTGTGATATGTAAACCAGGCAAGTTTAGTTCTGCTTTAGTCCTGGATCAGTCCTTGTTTAGTCCTTGTTTAGTCCTGGTTTAGTCCGGTTTTCGTCCTGGTTCAGTCCTTGTTTAATCCTGTTTCAGCCCTGGTTCAGTTTTGGTATAAACCTGGCTTGATCTTGGTTCAGTCCTGCTTTAGTCCTGGGTTTGTCCAAGACCATGGTTTAGTCCATGTTTGGACTTGGTTGGGTCCTGGTTTAGACTTGACTAAGACCTCATTGGGCCCTGGTTTAGTCTTGTTTGTTCCTGGATGAGTCTTGGTTCAAAACCTCAGTGTGTATTTTGTGCCAGTTTTGTAAAAAGTGTTTTGTGTTTAAGAGATTTTCCGGAATCCCCCAAATGTCCCAGAATCAGGTCAGGTTCTGTTCAATTTGTTTTGAGGAGG
The DNA here is from genome assembly GCA_036785185.1 of Paratrypauchen microcephalus. NCBI lineage: Eukaryota > Metazoa > Chordata > Actinopteri > Gobiiformes > Gobiidae > Paratrypauchen > Paratrypauchen microcephalus. The sequence goes on along the minus strand of JAVJIX010000068.1, from coordinate 3,313,402 downwards.
AAAAACTGTGGGACGAGATGGATTTTCAGTGTGTGATGTGTGGGAGGAGGAAAAACCACACAGATATCTGCTACAGACCTGTTTAGACCTGGTTTAGTCCTTGTTTAGACCTAGTTTAGTCATGGTTTAGACCTGGTTTAGTTCTTGTATAGTCCTGACCTGGATTAGACCTGGCATAGTCCTGGTTTAGTCCTACTTTAGTCCTGGTTTAGTCCTGGTTTAGACCTGGTTTAGACCTGGTTTAGTCCTTGTATAGTCATGACCTGGATTAGAACTGGCATAGTCCTGGTTTAGTCCTACTTTAGTCCTCATTTAGACCTGGTTTAGTCCTACTTTAGTCCTGGTTTAGTCCTACTTTAGTCCTCATTTAGACCTGGTTTAGTCCTACTTTAGACCTGGTTTAGGTCTGGTTTAAACCTGCTTTAGACCTGGTATAGTCCTGGTTCTGTACTGGTTCATTCCTGGTTTAGTCCTGGTTTAGTCCTGATTTAGACCTGGTTTAGTCCTGGTTTAGGTCTGGTTTAGACCTGGTTTAGACCTTGTTTAGACCTAGTTTAGACCTGATTTAGTCCTGGTTTAGACCTGGTATAGTCGTGGTTCTGTACTGGTTCATTCCTGGTTTAGACCTGGTTTAGACCTAGTTTAGACCTGATTTAGTCCTGGTTTAGACCTGGTTTAGTCCTAGTTCTGTTCTAGTTTAGTCCTGATTTAGACCTGGTTTAGTCCTGATTTAGACCTGGTTTAGTCCTACTTTAGTCCTGGTTTAGACCTTGTTTAGACCTGGTTTAGGTCTGGTTTAGACCTGCTTTAGACCGGGTTTAGGTCTGGTTTAGACCTGCTTTAGACCTGGTTTAGTCCTACTTTAGTCTTACTTTAGACCTGGTTTAGTCCTGATTTAGACCTGGTTTAGTCCTGATTTAGACCTGGTTTAGTCCTACTTTAGTCCTGGTTTAGACCTTGTTTAGACCTGGTTTAGGTCTGGTTTAGACCTGCTTTAGACCTGGTTTAGTCCTACTTTAGTCCTACTTTAGACCTGGTTTAGTCCTGGTTTAGTCCTGGTTTAGACCTTGTTTAGACCTGGTTTAGGTCTGGTTTAGACCTGCTTTAGACCGGGTTTAGGTCTGGTTTAGACCTGCTTTAGACCTGGTTTAGTCCTACTTTAGTCCTACTTTAGACCTGGTTTAGTCCTGGTTTAGTCCTGGTTTAGTCCTGGTTTAGTCCTAGTTCTGTTCTAGTTTAGTCCTGATTTAGACCTGGTTTAGTCCTGATTTAGACCTGGTTTAGTCCTGATTTAGACCTGGTTTAGTCCTACTTTAGTCCTGGTTTAGACCTTGTTTAGACCTGGTTTAGTCCTACTTTAGTCCTACTTTAGACCTGGTTTAGTCCTACTTTAGTCCTGGTTTAGTTCTGGTTCAGATCTTGATGGCAGTTCCATACTTGTGAGTCGGTGCGGAGGCAGATTCCTGGGGCAGGGGGCGACAGTAAAACGATGAGTCAGAGCACTTGAAACAAATTCACAAATCAAACCATTATTTATTTAGACACGATATCCTCTCTTTCTTCTCTTCTCTCCTCACTCCTCTACTCTCTTTCTCCTCCTCTCTTCTTCCCTCTCTTCTCTTCCCCCACTTCTATTTCCCCCCCCCCCTCTCTCTCTCTATCCCTCTCCTTGCCCCCCTCATCCCTCCCTGTCTCCCCTTTCTCTTCCCTTCTCATCTCCCTCCTCTGTCTCTCTCCCTCCTCCCTCTTCTTGCCCCCCCTCGTCCCTCCCTGACTCCCCCTTTCTCTGCCCTTCTCATCTCTGGCTCTCTCCCCTCTTCTCATCCACCCTGCCTCTTTTTCAACCATCTCTCTCTTCCTCCTCTTCTTCCACTCCTCAGTCTCTCCCCCTCTCTCCTGTTTCCTCTGTCCTCTCCCTCTCGTCACTTGAATGCAAATGAGGAGGACAGAGACAGGCCAGTGCAGTGGGTGGGGGCGTGGCCAAACTCTCCGCTCTTTCCTCTTTAGCGGTGCTATGTGCGCTGGCCCCACTTCCGCGGAGGAAGATATGAGACGATTTCCATTGAAAAATAACCACATTTCCACAGAAAATAAAATGAAACCACTGCTGCTTCAGAGGTTCGGAGGCTCGGATAAAGGACATCCGAGCCTGGAAACACTCTCACGTGTCTCCAGGCAAATAAACGCATCTCGCATTGCGTAGCTTGTTTGCGGTCCAAACTCTCTGGGCGTGACTTACAGAAACATCCAGACGGGCGGTGGAACTGCATTTGCATTTTTTCTTGAATGTGACATCAGAAATTTCCCTTGTTCAGAATTGCAGAAAAGGACCGCAAATGCTCAGTTTACACATTTCGCAACTTTTAGCCATGGGGGGGGGGGGGGGCTAAACAGGGTAAGGGAGCTCACATTAATGTTCCAAAACCTCCGAAAGTGAAAATTTCATGCCATGGGACCTTTAAATAAAACATTGAATGTGTAGTTAATGCGAGTTTGCAGTTTTGGATTTTTCCTTTAAATGCTGCTCCCTGGTTTCCCCTCGGCCAAGACGTAACAATAATAAAATACTTTGCTTCTGGGAACACAAACATAATTTAGTCCATTGTGCTCCGCTAATTATGAGGGGCCGGTCTAAGCCAAAAATGCCAGCGCCGGTTTTTTGTCCCAGTCCAGCCCTGAAATCGACTCCAGTGAACTTTAAGCCCTGTGATGATGTTGTTCCCTCCTCAAAAACAGACCTGGAGTTGTGTTTTGCTTCATTCACACATGTTTGAGTAACTCTTTATTATTAGTCTGTCTACATCTCCAAACCTCAACATGCTCTGTTCCACCTTGTGATGTCATGAAGTGGTAGCTCCTATAGCAGAGATAAGCAATTCCAGGACTGAACTCATGTTTTTTTGTGAAGGAGTTAAAAACGCAGTGGAGCTCTTCCTGTCTCACACGACTTGCAGAATGTGCAGAGTTTGTGCGAATGAAACAGAAGTGTAAACATGACTCAGCAGATGTTTCTTTCATGTGCTCCGTGTTTGTCCTGACTCAGCCCGGGCTCAGTCTGGTCTTGTTTTATGCTCAGAAGCTTTTGATAGTTTCCTACTTTCCCATCTCTCATCCTCTCTTTGTCTCCCCTCACCTGCTTCTCTCCTCCTCCATCTCTCCTCTCCTTTCTCTCGCTCCTCTCCTGTCCCTTGTTTCTTGCGCTCTCCTCCTCCTCCTCCTCCTCCTCTTCTCTCTCATGTCTCCACCCTTCTTCCTTCCTCTTATTCCTCACCTCTCTCCCGTCTTCCCCCCGCTCTATCCTCGCTTCTCCTCCTCCTCATCTCTTCCCCACTTTTCTTCCTCTACCTCTCTCCTCCTCGCCCTCTCTCCTCCTTGCCCTCTCTCCTCCTCTTTCTCCTCAGTCTCCCTCTCTCCCCTCTCTCTTTCCTCTCTTTTCTCCCTCTCTCATGTCCCTCTTTTCTTCTCTCTTCCTCTTTCCTCTCTTCTCTCCTTCTCTCACCCTCTCTCCTCCTCTGTCTCCCTCTCTCCTCCTCTGTCTCCCTTTCTCCTCCTCTGTCTCCTCTCTCCTCTTCTGTCTCCCTCTCTCCTCTGTCTCCCTCTCTCCTCTCTCTCCCTCTCTCCTCCTGTCTCCCTCTCTCCTCCTCTGTCTCCCTCTCTCCTCCTCAGTCTCCCTCTCTCCTCCTCTGTCTCCCTCTCTTCTCCTCTGTCTCCCTCTCTCCTCCTCTATCTCCCTCTCTCCTCCTCTGTCTCCCTCTCTCCTCCTCCTCTGTATCTCTCTTTCTCCTCCTCTGTCTCTCTCTCTCCTCCTCTGTCTCCCTCTCTCCTCCTCTGTCTCCCTCTCTCCTCCTCTGTCTCCCTCTCTCCTCTGTCTCCCTCTCTCCTCTGTCTCCCTCTCTTCTCCTCTGTCTCCCTTTCTCCTCCTCTGTCTCTCTTCTTCTCCTCTGTCTCCCTCTCTCCTCCTCTGTCTCCCTCTCTCCTCCACTGTCGCCCTCTCTCCTCCTCTGTCTCCCTCTCTCCTCCTCTGTCTCCCTCTCTCCTCCTCTGTCTCCCTCTCTCCTCCTCTGTCTCTCTCTCTCCTCCTCTGTCTCTCTCTCTCCTCCTCTGTCTCTCTCTCTCCTCCTCTGTCTCCCTCTCTCCTCCTCTGTCTCCCTCTCTCCTCCTCTGTCTCCCTCTCTCCTCCTCTGTCTCCCTCTCTTTTCCTCTGTCTCTCTCTCCCCTCCTCTGTCTCCCTCTCTCCTCCTCTGTCTCTCTCTCCTCCTCTGTCTCTCTCTCTCCTCCTCTATCTCTCTCTCTCCTCCTCTGTCACCCTCTCTCCTCCTCTGTCTCCCTCTCTCCTCCTCTGTCTCCCTCTCTCCTCCTCTGTCTCTCTCTTCTTCTGTCTCCCTCTCTCCTCCTCTGTCTCCCTCTCTCCTCCTCTGTCTCCCTCTCTCCTCCTCTGTCTCCCTCTCTTTTCCTCTGTCTCTCTCTCTCCTCCTCTGTCTCCCTCTCTCCTCCTCTGTCTCCCTCTCTCCTCCTCTGTCTCCCTCTCTTCTCCTCTGTCTCTCTCTCTCCTCCTCTGTCTCCCTCTCTCCTCCTCTGTCTCCCTCTCTCCTCCTCTGTCTCCCTCTCTTTTCCTCTGTCTCTCTCTCTCCTCCTCTGTCTCCCTCTCTCCTCCTCTGTCTCCCTCTCTCCTCCTCTGTCTCCCTCTCTCCTCCTCTGTCTCCCTCTCTTTTCCTCTGTCTCTCTCTCTCCCCTCCTCTGTCTCCCTCTCTCCTCCTCTGTCTTTCTCCTCCTCTGTCTCCCTCTCTCCTCCTCTATCTCTCTCTCTCCTCCTCTGTCACCCTCTCTCCTCCTCTGTCTCCCTCTCTCCTCCTCTGTCTCTCTCTCTCCTCTGTCTCCCTCTCTCCTCCTCTGTCTCCCTCTCTCCTCCTCTGTCTCCCTCTCTCCTCCTCTGTCTCCCTCTCTTTTCCTCTGTCTCTCTCTCTCTCTCCTCTGTCTCCCTCTCTCCTCCTCTGTCTCCCTCTCTTTTCCTCTGTCTCTCTCTCTCTCCTCCTCTGTCTCCCTCTCTCCTCCTCTGTCTCCCTCTCTTTTCCTCTGTCTCTCTCTCTCCCCTCCTCTGTCTCCCTCTCTCCTCCTCTGTCTTTCTCCTCCTCTGTCTCCCTCTCTCCTCCTCTGTCTCCCTCTCTCCTCCTCTGTCTCCCTCTCTCCTCCTCTGTCTCCCTCTCTCTTCCTCTGTCTCCCTCTCTCCTCCTCTGTCTCCCTCTCTCCTCCTCTATCTCCCTCTCTCCTCTGTCTCCCTCTCTCCTCCTCTATCTCCTCTCTCCTCCTCTGTCTCCCTCTCTCCTCCTCTGTCTCCCTCTCTCATCCTCTGTCTCCCTCTCTTCTCCTCTATCTCCCTCTCTTCTCCTCTGTCTCCCTCTCTTCTCCTCTGTCTCCCTCTCTCTCCTCTGTCTCCCTCTCTTCTCCTCTGTCTCCCTTTCTTCTCCTCTGTCTCCCTCTCTCCTCCTCTGTCTCCCTCTCTCCTCCTCTATCTCCTCTCTCCTCCTCTGTCTCCCTCTCTCTTCCTCTGTCTCCCTCTCTCCTCCTCTGTCTCCCTCTCTCCTCCTCTGTCTCCCTCTCTCCTCCTCTGTCTCCCTCTCTTCTCCTCTGTCTCCCTCTCTTCTCCTCTATCTCCCTCTCTTCTCCTCTGTCTCCCTTCCTCCTCCTCTGTCTCCCTCCCTCCTCCTCTGTCTCCCTCCCTCCTCCTCTGTCTCCCTCTCTCCTCCTCTGTCTCCCTTTCTTCTCCTCTGTCTCCCTCTCTCCTCCTCTGTCTCCCTCTCTCATCCTCTGTCTCCCTGTCTTCTCCTCTATCTCCCTCTCTTCTCCTCTGTCTCCCTCTCTTCTCCTCTGTCTCCCTCTCTTCTCCTCTGTCTCCCTCTCTTCTCCTCTGTCTCCCTCTCTTCTCCTCTGTCTCCCTTTCTTCTCCTCTGTCTCCCTCTCTCCTCCTCTGTCTCCCTCTCTCCTCCTCTATCTCCTCTCTCCTCCTCTGTCTCCCTCTCTCTTCCTCTGTCTCCCTCTCTCCTCCTCTGTCTCCCTCTCTCCTCCTCTGTCTCCCTCTCTCCTCCTCTGTCTCCCTCTCTTCTCCTCTGTCTCCCTCTCTTCTCCTCTATCTCCCTCTCTTCTCCTCTGTCTCCCTCTCTTCTCCTCTGTCTCCCTTTCTTCTCCTCTGTCTCCCTCTCTCCTCCTCTGTCTCCCTCTCTCCTCCTCTGTCTCCCTTTCTTCTCCTCTGTCTCCCTCTCTCCTCCTCTGTCTCCCTCTCTCCTCCTCTGTCTCCCTCTCTCCTCCTCTGTCTCCTCTCTCCTCTTCTGTCTCCCTCTCTCCTCTGTCTCCCTCTCTCCTCCTGTCTCCCTCTCTCCTCCTGTCTCCCTCTCTCCTCCTCTGTCTCCCTCTCTCCTCCTCTGTCTCCCTCTCTCCTCTTCTGTCTCCCTCTCTTCTCCTCTTGTCTCCCTCTCTCCTCCTTTATCTCCCTCTCTCCTCCTCTGTCTCCCTCTCTCCTCCTCTGTATCCCTCTCTCCTCCTCTGTCTCTCTCTCTCCTCCTCTGTCTCCCTCTCTCCTCCTCTGTCTCCCTCTCTCCTCCTCTGTCTCCCTCTCTCCTCCTCTGTCTCCCTCTCTCCTCCTCTGTCTCCCTCTCTCCTCCTCTGTCTCCCTCTCTTCTCCTCTGTCTCCCTCTCTTCTCCTCTGTCTCCCTCTCTCCTCCTCTGTCTCCCTCTCTTTTCCTCTGTCTCTCTCTCTCCTCCTCTGTCTCCCTCTCTCCTCCTGTCTCCCTCTCTCCTCCTCTGTCTCCCTCTCTCCTCCTCTGTCTCCCTCTCTCCTCCTCTGTCTCCCTCTCTTTTCCTCTGTCTCTCTCTCTCCCCTCCTCTGTCTCCCTCTCTCCTCCTCTGTCTTTCTCCTCCTCTGTCTCCCTCTCTCCTCCTCTATCTCTCTCTCTCTCCTCCTCTGTCTCCCTCTCTCCTCCTCTGTCTCCCTCTCTCCTCCTCTGTCTCTCTCTTCTTCTGTCTCCCTCTCTCCTCCTCTGTCTCCCTCTCTCCTCCTCTGTCTCCCTCTCTCCTCCTCTGTCTCCCTCTCTTTTCCTCTGTCTCTCTCTCTCCTCCTCTGTCTCCCTCTCTCCTCCTCTGTCTCCCTCTCTCCTCCTCTGTCTCCCTCTCTTTTCCTCTGTCTCTCTCTCTCCTCCTCTGTCTCCCTCTCTCCTCCTCTGTCTCCCTCTCTCCTCCTCTGTCTCCCTCTCTTTTCCTCTGTCTCTCTCTCTCCTCCTCTGTCTCCCTCTCTCCTCCTCTGTCTCCCTCTCTCCTCCTCTGTCTCCCTCTCTCCTCCTCTGTCTCCCTCTCTTTTCCTCTGTCTCTCTCTCTCCCCTCCTCTGTCTCCCTCTCTCTCTCCTCTGTCTTTCTCCTCCTCTGTCTCCCTCTCTCCTCCTCTATCTCTCTCTCTCCTCCTCTGTCACCCTCTCTCCTCCTCTGTCTCCCTCTCTCCTCCTCTGTCTCTCTCTTCTTCTGTCTCCCTCTCTCCTCCTCTGTCTCCCTCTCTCCTCCTCTGTCTCCCTCTCTCCTCCTCTGTCCCCCTCTCTTTTCCTCTGTCTCTCTCTCTCCTCCTCTGTCTCCCTCTCTCCTCCTCTGTCTCCCTCTCTTTTCCTCTGTCTCTCTCTCTCCTCCTCTGTCTCCCTCTCTCCTCCTCTGTCTCCCTCTCTTTTCCTCTGTCTCTCTCTCTCCCCTCCTCTGTCTCCCTCTCTCCTCCTCTGTCTTTCTCCTCCTCTGTCTCCCTCTCTCCTCCTCTGTCTCCCTCTCTCCTCCTCTGTCTCCCTCTCTCCTCCTCTGTCTCCCTCTCTCCTCCTCTGTCTCCCTCTCTCTTCCTCTGTCTCCCTCTCTCCTCCTCTGTCTCCCTCTCTCCTCCTCTATCTCCCTCTCTCCTCTGTCTCCCTCTCTCCTCCTCTATCTCCTCTCTCCTCCTCTGTCTCCCTCTCTCCTCCTCTGTCTCCCTCTCTCATCCTCTGTCTCCCTCTCTTCTCCTCTGTCTCCCTCTCTTCTCCTCTGTCTCCCTCTCTTCTCCTCTGTCTCCCTCTCTTCTCCTCTGTCTCCCTCTCTTCTCCTCTGTCTCCCTCTCTTCTCCTCTGTCTCCCTTTCTTCTCCTCTGTCTCCCTCTCTCCTCCTCTGTCTCCCTCTCTCCTCCTCTATCTCCTCTCTCCTCCTCTGTCTCCCTCTCTCTTCCTCTGTCTCCCTCTCTCCTCCTCTGTCTCCCTCTCTCCTCCTCTGTCTCCCTCTCTCCTCCTCTGTCTCCCTCTCTTCTCCTCTGTCTCCCTCTCTTCTCCTCTATCTCCCTCTCTTCTCCTCTGTCTCCTTTCTTCTCCTCTGTCTCCCTCTCTCCTCTGTCTCCCTCTCTTCTCCTCTGTCTCCCTTTCTCCTCCTCTGTCTCTCTTCTTCTCCTCTGTCTCCCTCTCTCCTCCTCTGTCTCCCTCTCTCCTCCTCTGTCTCCCTCTCTCCTCCTCTGTCTCCCTCTCTCCTCCTCTGTCTCCCTCTCTTCTCCTCTATCTCCCTCTCTTCTCCTCTGTCTCCCTCTCTTCTCCTCTGTCTCCCTCTCTTCTCCTCTGTCTCCCTCTCTTCTCCTCTGTCTCCCTTTCTTCTCCTCTGTCTCCCTCTCTCCTCCTCTGTCTCCCTCTCTCTTCCTCTATCTCCTCTCTCCTCCTCTGTCTCCCTCTCTCTTCCTCTGTCTCCCTCTCTCCTCCTCTGTCTCCCTCTCTCCTCCTCTGTCTCCCTCTCTCCTCCTCTGTCTCCCTCTCTTCTCCTCTGTCTCCCTCTCTTCTCCTCTGTCTCCCTCTCTCCTCCTCTGTCTCCCTCTCTCCTCTGTCTCCCTCTCTCCTCTGTCTCCCTCTCTCCTCCTCTGTCTCCCTCTCTCCTCTGTCTCCCTCTCTCCTCTGTCTCCCTCTCTTCTCCTCTGTCTCCCTTTCTCCTCCTCTGTCTCTCTTCTTCTCCTCTGTCTCCCTCTCTCCTCCTCTGTCTCCCTCTCTCCTCCTCTGTCTCCCTCTCTCCTCCTCTGTCTCCCTCTCTCCTCCTCTCCCTCTCTCCTCCTGTCTCTCTCTCTCTCCTCTGTCTCTCTCTCTCCTCCTCTGTCTCCCTCTCTCCTCCTCTGTCTCCCTCTCTCCTCCTCTGTCTCCCTCTCTCCTCCTCTCTTCTTCCCACAGCTGTGTTTGGGCGTCTGTCGTCTTACAGCACCTGCAGGATAATTACCTACTTATCATTTAATCTGAATATTAAACACAGGGAGCGAGGGATGAGAGAGAGGAGGAGAAGAGAGAGTTAGGCGAGAGACAGAGAAAGAGAGAGGGAGGAGAGAGAGAGGTGCATGATCAATAAAATGTTTTTCTCCTTTCTCTCTACTTCTCTCTCCTCTCTCCTTCACTCTCATCTCCCCCATCTCTCTCTGTCTCCCTCCCTCTCTCTCTCTCTCTCTCTCTCGATCTCACTCAGTCTCTCTTCCTCTCTCTTTCTTTGTACCCCCTTCCCTCTCTTCTCCTCTCCCTCTCCTCCTTTCCTCCCCACTCCCCTCTCCTGTCTCGCTCTCCTCTCCCTTTCACCTTCCCTCTCTCTCTCCTCTCTCTGTCTCTCTCTCTCTCTTCTCCCTCTCTCTCTGTCTCTCCCTCTCTGTCTCTCTCTCTTCTCCCTCTCTCTGTCTCTTTCTCGTCTCCCTCTTTCTGTCTCCCTCTCTCTTCTCCCTCTCTCTCTCTGTCTCCCTCTCTCTTCTCCCTCTCTCTCTTCTCCCTCTCTCTCTGTCTCTCTCTCTCTGTCTCTCTCTCTTCTCCCTCTCTCTCTGTCTCTCTCTCTGTCTCTCTCTCTCTTCTCCTTCTCTCTCTCTCTTCTCCCTCTCTCTCTTCTCCCTCTCTCTCTGTCTCTCTCTCTCTTCTCCCTCTCTTCTCTCTCTCTCTCTTCTCCCTCCCTCTCTCTCTGTCTCTCTCTCTTCTCCCTCTCTTCTCCCTCTCTCTCTGTCCCTCTCTTTGTGTCTCTCTCTCTCTCCTTCTCCTCCTCCTCCACTTCTCTCTTCCTTCTTTTCGCCTTGTCTTCTGACAGTTAATGAAAATGCACAGAGTGAGAGAGAGAGAGGGAGAGAGAGAGAGAGATGGTGGACAGAGAGAGGAGAGAGAAAAATGGCGGAGAGATGGAAAAAGGGACGAGAGAGTTATGGCCAAGATGGAGGGTGGAGGAGGAAAGAGGGGGATGGAGAGAGAGAGGAGGAGGAGAAGGAGAAAGAGAGAGACAGATGAGAGAGAGAGAAGAGAGAGCTAGGGAGAGACAGAGAGGAAAGAGAGAGGAGAGAAGGGATAGAGGAAAGGAGAAAGGGAGAGGAAAAGAGAAGGAGAGAGTTTTGTAAAAGATGCAGGGAGGGGCAGAGAGAAGTGGAGAGTTAGAGGGGGAGGGGAGGGGAGAGAGAGGATGGAAAAGAGAAGGAAAGAGACAGAGAAAGGAGGAGAGATAGACTGATTCCTCTTCACTCGTCTGTATAATTACACGTGTCTAATTCAGTCTGAATCAAATGAAAACAAGACCCAACAGGTTCCCCTGAAAACCAGACCACAGACTGACGAAAAACATGAAAAACTCTAACAGTCTGGTATGGAGTAAGAAAGAGGACAAAATAACATGTATTCTAGGGATGAGCATAATTAATCGATTAACCGATAATTGATCATTAAGAATTTCACCGAGCAAGTTCATTTTCGTCGACAAACCGATAAAAAAACAAAACAGTCGCCTCAGTTGGCGCGCCTCAGTTGATATATGCGAGCTTCCGTAGGTCAATTGCCAAAACATGAAGAGGTCGCGGCGAAGTGTTGTGTGGGACCACTTTAATTTAGAAAATGACCAAGCGCACTGCAAGCACTGCAATGCAGCATACAAATATACCTCATCGACAACACAAATGATTTATCATTTGAACACCGCGCATCCAAGTCTGGTAAAAGAAGGTGGCGGCGGTTCATCATCTCTATCACAGGCTAGCCTGGACTCTGCGCTAGCCTGGACTCTGCGCTAGCCTGGACTCTGCGCTAGCACAGACCACGAGCAGAGAAGGTCACCGAACTGATAGCGAAGATGATCGAAACAGACATGCTCCCCATCAGTGCCGTGGAGGGCAAAGGTTTTAACGACTTAATAAAATATTTGGAACCGGAATACACCATGCCATCAAGACGCACCGTGACGAGGCGGATAGAAACACACTACGAACAGAGGGCGCAGGAGCTGGGTAAAGAGTTGACCATGGCTGACAAAGTATGTTAACGATTAACTAATTATTACTCATTAATTCTCCCAACGATCGACGAAGAAAACTTCACCGAATGCCCATCCCTAGTGTATTCACAAGAAATCAATCCACGCGAATAACGTGTCGTCATGCATATTTTGAATATACACGCGTCTTTGGTTGTAGTTGAGCATAAAATAAATATTTGCAAACTCTAAAATGAGGTGTTGTGTGTTTGATCTTTGTCAGAATACAAATCTAAAAGTTACGACATTGAAAAGTTACGAGTACTGTCTTAAGTACGAATAGGAATTTCTCAGACGGAAGAAAGTGGACAAAAATACGTCATCGGTTACGTCATCACATCACATGCGTCAGCAGAAGAAAAGTCGATCAGCATCGCGATTACGCATGCGCTGAAGACTGTCCTCCAGAATTTTTTTTTTTACCGCTGCAGACTTTAAGTGGGCTCGGCCGACGTGACGCGATGACGTAACCGATGACGTATTTTTGTCCACTTTCTTCCATCTGAGAAATTCGTATTCGCACTTACGACAGTAACTCGTAACTTTTCGATTGTCGTAACTTTTAGATTTGCATTCTGACAAATATCAAACACACACCTCATTTTAGAGTTTGCAAATATTTATTTTATGCTCAACTACAACCAAATATGCATGACGACACGTTATTCGCGTGGATTAATTTTATTCGCGTGGATTAATTTCTTGTGAATACACGTTATTTTGTCGTCTCCATACTCCATAGTATGACTTTAATCCTTTCTATCTTTATGGAGACCAAACTTGACCAAGTTACAGGTCAGATCTGTGGAGAGATCTGCTTTTCTAGGTACTTTTGAGCCATAAAACCACCTGTAATTGAACAAATGTAAGCTAAAGCGGTTTAATATCACACTGTGGAACATTCCGGGCCGAGCAATGACGTATCCACAGAAACAAGAAGGTGACAGACCCACTACCGAAAACTGAATCAGGACTGAACCAGGACTAAGGGCCTGTTTACACGAGAGCGTTTACGGGTAAAAACGACAAAATATTTGATCGGAAGTGCCTTTCGTTTACACGGTGACAGCGTTTTTGGGGCCTAAAATCTGAAACCACCCTCCAGAGTGGAAAAGTGAAATACGCTCCGCTGTAGCGTTTCCGTGTAAACTGCCCAAGACGCAAAACTGGTCAGATCTGCTCACGTCGCGTACGCGTTTACGTCACATAGATGCGGCACACCTTGATACCACGGATGTTCTAGTCAACATACAAGAGTCATTTCAACAACTATAAATCGCACCCACACACGTCTACGGTGTTTTCTCTTCTTCCCGTACAAGTCTTTCTCACACTCTCACAGACGCCAAGACAAGCGACTTCTGCATGAGGCACTTCAAATGTAAAACCCCATGTGATTTTATATTTTCTAATTCACTGTAATCCTCCTGTAATGTCACTATTTTCAGTACAATATTCAAAAACATGTCAACAAAAGTACAAGTCACTGAAATGTTTGGAGCGGAACTTAACAACTCATTTAAAACGCAACTAGAACATTTTATTTTGAAGTTTTACCTTTCTCTTTTCCGGTACAGTCGTGGTTAGAAATGTAACTTGACGCTGTTGTGATGTTTTTTTTGTGTTTTTTTTGCGTCCACTTTTCCGTCTTCGTATAAACAAACATTTCCTGTTGAGAACGCTCGTCTAAACGCGGATAAAAAATTGAAGACGAGACGCCACTTTTGCGTCTTCTGTTTTGATCGTCGCCGTATAAACGTAGCCTAAATCAGGTCTAAACCAGAACTCGCTGTGGTCCTGGCTCTGGTCCTGACCCTGGTTTGACCCAGATTCCTGGTTGAGGTGCGTTCTGTTTGTCGAGCCTCAGGTGAAATCAGGTAAATGATTTGTCATAGTCCACAAAGACCAGAGCGGGACTGAACCAGGTCTAGACCAGGAGCTAAACCAGGTCTAGAACAGAATCTAAATAAGATTATAGTGAAAATCCAAGTTTGAGCCAAGGAGAAGGGTTTAAAATCATTCTAAAATTTTGGACCAAGATCTAGACTGAAGTTGTGGGCTGAAGTTGTGGGCCGAGTCAGTCCTCTGGGAGTCAAAACATGTGGACTGGAGCAGACCAGAGACTGAAAGATTAACAAATGTGATTGTGAAATGTGAAATTTAAGAGATTTAACCAGGACTAACACAACAGTAAACTTTCACTAAACTAGAACTAACCCTGGACTAAATGAAGACTAAACCCCAACTTAAACCATGCCTAAAACAGGGCCTAAACTAGCTAATACACCACTAAACTAGAGACTAAATGAGGACTAAACCAGGACTAAACCAGGTCTGGGCCTGGATACTGCAGTGTGCTGGGGGAAGGGCGCCCTCTGCTGGACACCTGAGGCACGGCGCTCAGACGCTCCTGATGGAGGAGATAAAAGCACAGCTGTCCCACACGTCATCAGCTCCATTTTGTGTTTATCTTTCCATCTGGATTATCAGTCTCAACATGTGTGCTCCTCTGACCCTCTCCTCCTCTGACCCTCTGCTCCTCTGCTCTCCTCCTCCTCCTCTCCTCTCTCCTCCGCCTCCTTTCTCCTCCTCTCTCCTCCTCCTCTCTCCTCTCTTCTCCTCTCCTCCTCTTCTCTCCTCCTCCTCTCCTCCTCTCCTTCTCTCCTATCCTCCTCTCTCCTTATCATCTCTCCTCTCTCCTCTCTCCTCCTCCTACTCTCCTACTGTCTCCTCCTCTCCTCCTCCTCTCCTCTCCTCTCTCTTCTTCTCTCCTCCTCTCTCCTCTCCTCCTCTCTCCTCTCTTCTCCTCTCCTCTCTCTTCTCCTCTCTCCTCTCTCTCTCTCCTCCTCCTACTCTCTCCTCCTCTCTCTCTCTCTCCTCTCCTTTCTCCTCTCTCTCCTCTCTCTTCTCCTCCTCTCCTCTCCTCCTCTCTTCTCTCCTCCTCTCTCCTCTCCTCCTCTCTCCTCTCCTCTCCTCCTCTCTCCTCTCCTCCTCTCTCCTCCTCTCCTCTCTCCTCTCCTCCTCTCTCCTCTCCTCCTCTCCTCCTCTCCTCCTCTCTCCTCCTCTCCTCTCCTCCTCTGACCCTCTCCTCCGCTCTTCTTTCTTCAGATCATTTAATTCTATTGTAGTAACAGAATCACTGATCATAACATTGGAAAATTCAGTATAAACTAAAATATCTTGTTTATTTATTTGAGGATCAGGAAAAGAACATGTGACCACACCCCCGACTGTTGCTATAGCGATATGTGACGACAGGGTGTGACACTGTTATCTACAAACTGAACGTACTGGGGAAAGTACTTTTTACATTTGAACTTCTCTGATACCGGTATCGGTTATTTGTTGGAAATCAGCGTGTAAATATGGGTTCAGTGTGTATCCTGGTAGGACAAATACACTGATGTAAGAAGACTGTTTATTTATTTATTCATTAGGGCTGGAACGAGACACAATTTCCACAAGACGAGACACGAGACTGGTTCCACGAGAACGAGACAAGACGAGATTTTGACCCCATTTCTAAGATGTAAATAGTCCGATTTAGTTCCCAAAGTCGGCTTTAGACTTGGCAGTTACTTCATTTCATATTTTTGTTGTCCTTCTAGCAGTGCTTTTTGGAACGACGGCTCCTCAAAAGACGCAGCCCACCAAAATCACGAGATCCCATCCCTATTATTTATTTATTTATTGGACCCCCTATTAGTCTTTGCAGAGGTATTAAAGGTCCCATGGCATGATATTTTTGAACGTTGATGTGAGCTCCCCTACCCTGTTTACCCCCCCCCCCCCCATGGCTAAAAGTTGTGAAATGTGTAAACTGAGCAAATGCGGTCCTTTTCCGCGTTTGAAAAAAAGACAGCCCAAACGGGCGATTCTGAACAAGGAAACTTTCTCACGTCACACTCGGGGAAAGGTTTCCACCCCCCGTCTGGAAATCACGCCCAGAGAATTACAAAATGAGCTACGAAATGCGAGATGCGTTTTTTTTTTTTTTTTTTTTTAAATTTGCCTGGAGGCACATGAGAGTGTTTCCAGGCTCGGATGCCCTTTATCCGAGCCTCCGAACCTCTGAAACAGCAGTGGTTTAATTTTATTTTCTGTGGAAATGTGTTTATTAATGGAAAGCGTCTCATATCTTCCTCTGCGCTTAAAACAACAAGTAGGCCCAGCGCACATCGCACCGATAATCCAGGAAACAGCGGCGTATTTGGCCACACCCCCACCCGCTGCACTGGCCTGTCTCTGTCCTCCTCATTTGCATTCAAGCAACAACGCCCAGAATAAAGGTGTTTCAGAGACTGTCTTCAGGAGGCGCTCTCAGTCTTGATTTTGAAGAAGGATTCATTTACAGTATTAGGGAACCATTAAGGCGCCATATAAAAGCATCAAGAAGTACCATGTCATGGGATCTTTAAGACTACTCTTCCTGGGGTCCAGGTTAGCATCTAATTTACAATCAAACATTATAGAACTGTAAAAGTTCACACATAACACACTGTAAACTACATCATACATAAACTCATATATCCATATATATATTAAACCCATATCCATATATATATTAAACTTGTATATCCATATATATATTAAACTCATATATCCATATATATATTAAACTCATATGTTCATATATATATTAAACACATATATCCATATATATATTAAACTGATATTTCCATATATATATATATATTAAACACATATATCCATATATATATTAAACACATATATCCATATATATATTAAACACATATATCCATATACAGTATATATTAAACTCATATATCCATATATATATTAAACTCATATATCCATATATATATTAAACTTGTATATCCATATATATATTAAACTCATATATCCAATCAATTACAACTTTTACTGTTGTCACAGAAAGTCTCAGAATGTTTGATCTTTTGTTTGGATTTTCTTTTTGTTTCAGATTAAATCTTCAAATGGTTTTCATCTTGTTTAGAAGTCCTGGTTTAGTCCTGGTTCAGACCTCCTTCAGTCCTGGTTCAGTCCTGGTTCAGTCCTGGTTCAGTCCTGGTTTAGTCCTGGTTCAGACCTGGTTCAGTCCTGGTTCAGTCCTGGTTCAGTCCTGGTTTAGTCCTGGTTCAGTCCTGGTTTAGTCCTGGTTCAGACCTGGTTCAGTCCTGGTTTAGTCCTGGTTCAGTCCTGGTTTAGTCCTGGTTCAGACCTGGTTCAGTCCTGGTTCAGTCCTGGTTCAGTCCTGGTTTAGTCCTGGTTTAGTCCTGGTTCAGACCTGGTTCAGTCCTGGTTTAGTCCTGGTTTAGTCCTGGTTCAGTCCTGGTTCAGTCCTGGTTCAGACCTGGTTCAGTCCCGGTTCAGACGTGGTTTAGTCCTGGTTCAGTCCTGGTTCAGTCCTGGTTCAGTCCTGGTTCAGTCCTGGTTTAGTCCTGGTTCAGTCCTGGTTTAGTCCTGGTTCAGTCCTGGTTCAATCCTGGTCCAGTCCTGGTTCAGTCCTGGTTCAGTCCTGGTTCAGTCTGCAGTGTGTGTTGGCTGCACTAGAGGGCGCTGTGGACTTTCGTCTGCAGGGGTCAATCACACCTGCTCCTACAGAAAACACTCCTGTTCACACATGTTTAAGTCTGGTTCTGATCCTGGTCTAGTCCTGGTCTTAGTCCTGATTTTAATCCCAATTTAATCTTGGTTTCGTTCAGGTTCAGTCCGGCTTTAGTTCTGGTTTAGTCCTGGTTCAATCCTGCTTTAGTCCTGGTCTAATTCGGGTTTAGTCTTGGTTTAGTCCCGGTTTAGTCTTAGTTCAGTCCTTGTCCAGTCCTGCTTTAGTCCTGCTTTAGTCCTGGTTCATTCCTGGTTCAGTCCTGCTTTAGTCCTGGTTTAGTCCTGGTTCAGTCCTGGTTCAGTCCAGCTTTAGTCCTACTTTAGTCCTGGTCCAGTCCTGCTTTAGTCCTGCTTTAGTCCTGGTTCAGTCCTGGTTCAGTCCAGCTTTAGTCCTGGTCCAGTCCTGGTTCAGTCCTGGTCCAGTCCAGCTTTAGTCCAGCTTTAGTCCTGGTTCAGGTTTTGTTCAGTCCTGGTTCAGTCCTGGTCCAGTCCTGGTTCAGTCCTGGTTCAGTCCTGGTCCAGTCCTGCTTTAGTCCTGGTTCAGGTTTTGTTCAGTCCTGGTTCAGTCCTGGTTCAGTTCTTGTTCAGTCCAGCTTTAGTCCTGGTTCAGTCCTGGTTCAGTCCTGGTCCAGTCCAGCTTTAGTCCAGCTTTAGTCCTGGTTCAGGTTTTGTTCAGTCCTGTTTCAGTCCTGCTTTAGTCCTGGTTTAGTCCTGGTTCAGTCCTGGTTCAGTCCTGCTTTAGTCCTGGTTCAGTCCTGGTTCAGTCCTGGTTCAGTCCTGCTTTAGTCCTGGTTTAGTCCTGCTTTAGTCCTGGTTTAGTCCTGCTTTAGTCCTGGGTTAGTCCTGCTTTAGTCCTGGTTTAGTCCTGCTTTAGTCCTGGTTTAGTCCTGTTTCAGTCCTGCTTTAGTCCTGGTTCAGTCCTGTTTCAGTCCTGCTTTAGTCCTGCTTTAGTCCTGCTTTAGTCCTGCTTTAGTCCTGCTTTAGTCCTGCTTTAGTCCTGGTTCAGTCCTGGTTCAGTCCTGCTTTAGTCCTGCTTTAGTCCTGCTTTAGTCCTGCTTTAGTCCTGCTTTAGTCCTGGTTCAGTCCTGGTTCAGTCCTGCTTTAGTCCTGGTTCAGTCCTGGTTCAGTCCTGGTTCAGTCCTGCTTTAGTCCTGGGTTAGTCCTGCTTTAGTCCTGGTTTAGTCCTGCTTTAGTCCTGGTTTAGTCCTGTTTCAGTCCTGCTTTAGTCCTGGTTCAGTCCTGTTTCAGTCCTGCTTTAGTCCTGCTTTAGTCCTGCTTTAGTCCTGGTTCAGTCCTGCTTTAGTCCTGCTTTAGTCCTGCTTTAGTCCTGCTTTAGTCCTGGTTCAGTCCTGCTTTAGTCCTGCTTTAGTCCTGCTTTAGTCCTGCTTTAGTCCTGCTTTAGTCCTGCTTTAGTCCTGCTTTAGTCCTGGTTCAGTCCTGTTTTTTTATTTATTTATTTATTTCAGGACAGTGCATATTCAAAAACATTTCTGTCAATATGCCGGAATTAGCCAGGAGGCTATTTTTCAATCCTGGTTCAGTCCTGGTTCAGTCCTGGTTCAGTCCTGCTTTAGTCCTGGTTTAGTCCTGCTTTAGTCCTGGTTTAGTCCTGCTTTAGTCCTGGTTTAGTCCTGCTTTAGTCCTGGTTCAGTCCTGCTTTAGTCCTGGTTCAGTCCTGGTTCAGTCCTGCTTTAGTCCTGGTTTAGTCCTGCTTTAGTCCTGGTTTAGTCCTGCTTTAGTCCTGGTTTAGTCCTGCTTTAGTCCTGGTTCAGTCCTGCTTTAGTCCTGGTTCAGTCCTGGTTCAGTCCTGCTTTAGTCCTGGTTTAGTCCTGCTTTAGTCCTGCTTTAGTCCTGGTTCAGTCCTGCTTTAGTCCTGCTTTAGTCCTGGTTCAGTCCTGGTTCAGTCCTGGTTCAGTCCTGGTTCAGTCCTGGTTCAGTCCTTGTGTCTGCAGAGTGAGCTCTTCATTTGCAGGTGTCCATCACTCTTCAGATCACAGAGACAGGAGGGTTAGACACATGTTCAAACAGGATACGTGTCAAAGTGTGTCAGATGCCCTCCCATCCATGACCTGCAGGCACAAACACTTCAGCTGCACACGATTTCCAAACACAACACTGATAATAAAATGTTCATGAGTGTTTGCATTAGCTCTGCAGGATGAATCGCAAACGAATCAAAATCACAATTTAAATGGAATTCAATTAGCTCATCTCAAAGGCTGCCATTTTTGTAGTTCCATAATTTCCTCTAGTTTCTTTCCTGTCTCTTTCTGGCTCTCTTTCTCTCTCTCCCACTCTCTTTCTCCCTCATTCTCCCTCTCTCTTTTGCTCTCTTCCATGTTCTGTCTCTCTCCCCCACTCTATTTCTCTTTCTTTCTTTCTCCTATTCTCTCTATCCCTCCCTCAGCCCCCCTTTCTCTCTTCCACTTCCTCTGTCTCCTCCTGCTGTTCTCTTTTTCTTATCCCTCTTTTCACCTGCCTCTCTTATCTATCCCATATTCTCTCTCTCTCTCTGACTCGCTCTGATTCTCTCTCTTCCTCTCTTTCTACGCTTCCCTCCCTCCCTCTCACTGGTTTAGGGTTACAGACTTTTTGTTGTAGTTTTTTGGAGGAAAGTTCAACCTCTTCAAACTCCTAAACTCCTCACAGATCAGATTATTGGTCGTAATAAGTACGTATGGGGTATGGGGTGTATAACAGGTGCAGGTCGAGTCCTGGTTTAGTCCTGGTCTAGTACTGGTCCTCGTCTCTCTTTCAGTCCTAAAATGAGACCACCAGCTGAGTTTAAATCCAGGATGAACTTTTCCACCGTTTTTACAATGATTACTTCCTATAGTGAGAAATGTCACTCCAAAATGCTCCAGCTGTTTTGTTTTTATTTAGACTAAACCACAACTGAGTCATGGTCAAGTCAAGACCTAAACCAGGACTAAACCAGGACTAAACCAGGACTAAACCAGGACTAAACAAGAACTAAACCAGGACTAAACCAGAATTAAACAAGGACTAAACCAGGATTAAACCAGGACTACACCAGGACTAAACCAGGACTAAACAAGGACTAAACTGGAATTAACATGGATTAAACCAAGACTGAACCAGGACTAAACAAGGACTTAACCAGGACTACACCAGGACTAAACAAGGACTAAACCAGGACTACACCAGGACTAAACTGGAATTAACATGGACCAAACCAAGATTGAACCAGAACTAAACAAGGACTAAACAAGGACTTAACCAGGACTAAACATTGATTACAACAGGACTAAACAAGGGCTAAAGTGGTACTGAACAAGAACTAAACCAGGACTAAACCAGAATTAAACAAGAACTAAACCAGGACTAAACCAGGACTAAACAAGGACTAAACCAGGACTAAACCAGGATTAAGATCCTGCATGCACTTGTCTCCTGCATGCACTTGTCTTCTTGTTCAAACTGTCCCTACCTGGAGCTACTGTGACAAGTAAATTTCTCCTGTGTGAGATCAATAAAGTCTTATCTTATCTTATCTTATCTTAAACAAGGACTAAACCAGGATTAAACAAGGACTAAACCAGGATTAAACCAGGACGAAACAAGGACGAAACAAGGACTAAACCAGGACGAAACAAGGACTAAACCAGGACTAAAGCAGGACTAACCCAGGACCAAACAGGGACTGAACCAGGGCCAAACCAGAACTAAATCAGGACTTGCAGGTCTAAACCAGAACTAAACAAGGACTAAACCAGGGCTACCCCAAGACGGAACCAGGACTAAAAAACAGGTCTAAACCAGGACTTAACCTGGTCTAACCTCAGTCTCAGTCCTCAGTCTTATCCACAGTCACATGTGTTGTGTTTTGCTGTAGTATTTTACGTCTCAGTACTCGCCTGGGTACTTCCACGTGACCTCTGAGATCTGTTCATGGGAATGCCTGGGAAAAGACGAAAGTTCTTTTAAATTCAGTCGGGCAAATGTAGCTTTATTTTTTACATTACTAGAATGATCTGTTTTTATATGAGAACTGTTTGATCATTTATTTATTTATTTATTTATTGCCATACAGGTTTGGGCATTTAAAATGATCTGCCAAAAATGTAATGTACATTTTGTGTGTTTAGAGAGGGCTTCCTCTCTCTGTCTCTTTCTGTCTCTCTCCCTTTTTCTCTTTCTAGATGTGTTTGGGCAAAAGGAACATTTTTGTTTGAGTCTATAAACTACTGACAACATTTCCCCCAAATTCCAAATAAAAATATGATCGTTTAGAGCATTTATTTGCAGAAAATGACAAATGGTCAAAATAACAAAAAAGATCCATGTTTTCAGAGCTCAAACAATGCAAAGAAACAAGATCAAATTCATTTTAAAACAACATAATACTAATGTTTACACTTAAGAACAGTTCAGAAATCAATATTTGGTGCAATAACCCTTATTTTTAATTACAGCTTTCATGCGTCTTGGCATGCTCTCCACAAGTCTTTCACATTGTTCTTGGGGCCAAGTTTAGACCTGGTTTAGTCTTGGTTCGGACTAGGTTTAGTCCTGGTTTAGCCCTGGTTGAATCCAAGTTTAGGCCTGATTTAGTCTTGGTTCAGACCTGGTTTAGTCCCAGTCTTTCACATTGTTCTTGGGTGACTTTATTCCACTCCTGGTGCAAGAACTGAAGTAGCTCAGCTTTGTGTTTGTGTTGGAATTCAACAGACACTGGAATGGAATGGCTGTGATACATGTAGAGATGCTGATTTCAGAAAAAAATGCAGTGGTCTCTTATTTTTTTCCAGAGCTGTATGTGCAGGTATCAATTCTTAAAAAAGTCCATTGACAGAACAAATGTCTTCAGATCTGGAGCTGTATCAGAACAAGTATAAGAGCACATAGACTAGTATACACTGTGGACCCTATAGGACCACTGAAGGAGTACACAGGTATAAGGACACATGGGAATAGAAAAGACAGTACTACCATTTAATATGGAAAATCACAGTATTTTGTAGGGATGCAAATTATCTATAGTTGATTGACCTTATCGATCGACTTACGATTAACTGATAAGCGGCGTTTTTTACCTGAATTTGAGTGTTTCAATAGGGTCTTTAAGAATATAAGCTATAGTAACATAACACTGAGTCATAAATATATCATAGTATTATTATATTGTATATTCCTCAATGAATTATTCCTTAGTAAAAAGCAGACAAATGTATTGATGCTGAATAACAAAATACAGTAATCCCTCGCGTTTTTTTATAGTGTAACATTTTTTTTATAGTGTAACATTGTGTTCTGCGTCCTGATTGGCTAAGAGACTAGAACAGGACTAAACGTGGACTAAACCAGGTCTAAACCTGGACTGGGCCTGGACTAAACCTGGACTAAACCAGGATTAAACCACCACGTGCTGCTGCTGGTTTCGTGCGGCTGGTTTGTGGCTCGGGCTGAGACTACGCATTCCAGGTGCCGCGGTTCGATCTTGTGCTCAGCAGCCCCCGGTGTACGCGCGGGCCTCGCGAGCTTGGCGCCTGTGGCCGGCTGTGAGTCGAGCTTGGCGCTGCGCGGTTGCCTTGTTTCGTGATTAGCAATTAGTTACAATTAATGCATTTTGATCGACCAATGTCTTGATCGACAATTAATTGTAAGTCGATTAATTGTTGACATCCCTAATATATTGTCTTAAGAGTGTTTTTATTATCACCGTGGTGACAGAATCAGTATTGAGTATCGAGCCTGTTCCTTTTTATTGAAACTGAGTTTGAGAAAAGAAAAGTCGACTTCCTCGTGTCCTGGAGCTGCAGGTTCATTCTATAGAAACATGTCCAAACCTCATCCTCTGTTTGACAGAGACAACCTCAACAAATGACTGTGGGGATGACTGTGGACAGATCCTTAGGTACAAACCTGTACAGACAAGAGGAGAAGAGGAGGAGGAGGAGAGAGGAAAGAACTGGAAGAGAGGACAGAGGGAGGGGGGAAGAGAGTCGCAAGAAAGCTAGGAGAGAGAAGGAGAAAAAGAGGGGGGAGGAAGAGAGAAGCAGAAAGGAAGAAAGGAGAAAGAGTGATGGAGGAGCGAGGAAGAGAAAACAATAGAATGAAGGAACGAGGGAGGGAGCAGAGAAGAGGAGAAAGAGGAAAGAAAGGCAAGAGAGGAGCAAGAGGAGAGAGGGATGGAAAAGACAGAAGGGGTAAGGCGCTTTGTGCTACAATTTTGTATGAAAAGCGCCTTATAAATATTTGATTGATTGATTGAACAGGAAAGAGGGAGAGAAGAGACAATAGAGGTTTAGAGGGAGGGTATGGATGAAAGAGAGGAAGGGGGATAGAGGGAGAGGAGAGCAGGAAAGTGAGCTCGGATTAGAGTTTAACCACACAGAGCTTAGAGAGGAAACCAGGCTTAAAGGAGCGAGAGGAGGAGGAGGGGGAGGAGAGAGAGAGAGGAGGAGAGACAAGTGAAGGAGTGAGAGAAGGAGGGGAAAGAGGGAGGGGGAGAGAGGCATTGAGTTCACTGGAGTGACAGAAAAGAAAATGTATGGACATGTATGGGTTAATAAATAACAAAGAGCAATGGAGTTTAACTGTGGGATACAAACCAGGTCTAAACCAGGTCTAAACCAGGTCTAAACCAGGTCTAAACCAGGTCTAAACCAGGTCTAAACCAGGTCTAAACCAGGTCTAAACCAGGTCTGAACCAGGTCTAAACCAGGACTAAACCAGGTCTAAACCAGGTCTAAACCAGGACTAAACCAGGTCTAAACCAGGTCTAAACCAGGTCTGAACCAGGTCTAAACCAGGACTAAACCAGGTCTAAACCAGGTCTAAACCAGGTCTAAACCAGGTCTAAACCAGGTCTAAACCAGGTCTAAACCAGGTCTAAACCAGGTCTAAACCAGGTCTAAACCAGGTCTAAACCAGGTCTAAACCAGGTCTAAACCAGGTCTAAACCAGGTCTAAACCAGGTCTAAACCAGGTCTAAACCAGGTCTAAACCAGGTCTAAACCAGGTCTAAACCAGGTCTAAACCAGGTCTAAACCAGGTCTAAACCAGGTCTAAACCAGGTCTAAACCAGGTCTAAACCAGGTCTAAACCAGGTCTAAACCAGGTCTAAACCAGGTCTAAACCAGGTCTAAACCAGGTCTGAACCAGGTCTAAACCAGGTCTAAACCAGGTCTAAACCAGGTCTAAACCAGGTCTAAACCAGGTCTAAACCAGGTCTAAACCAGGTCTGAACCAGGTCTAAACCAGGTCTGAACCAGGTCTGAACCAGGTCTGAACCAGGTCTAAACCAGGTCTGAACCAGGACTAAACCAGGTCTAAACCAGGTCTGAACCAGGACTGAACCAGGTCTAAACCAGGTCTGAACCAGGACTGAACCAGGTCTAAACCAGGTCTAAACCAGGTCTGAACCAGGTCTAAACCAGGTCTCAACCAGGACTGAACCAGGACTAAACCAGGTCTAAACCAGGACTGAACCAGGACTAAACCAGGTCTAAACCAGGACTGAACCAGGACTGAACCAGGTCTAAACCAGGACTAAACCAGGACTAAACCAGGTCTAAACCAGGTCTAAACCAGGACTGAACCAGGTCTAAACCAGGTCTAAACCAGGTCTGAACCAGGTCTGAACCAGGTCTAAACCAGGTCTAAACCAGAACTGAACCAGGTCTAAACCAGGTCTGAGCCAGGTCTAAACCAGGTCTAAACCAGAACTAAACCAGGTCTAAACCAGGACTGAACAAGGTCTAAATCAGGACAAAACCAGGATCACACTGAACAAAGTCTGAACCACGATTGAACCAGGTTTAAACCAGGACTAAGCCAGGACTAAACCAGGACTAAACCAAGTCTAAACCAGGACTTAACCAGGTCTAAACCAGGACTACAGCAGAACTAAACCACATACTGCAGTATTAGACTTAGTATTGGACTTAAGCAGAATGAATTGAGTGAAGCAAATAACTCAAATATCCGTATCATTATTTCATATTAGTCATAGTCATAGTTTGCTTTATTGTCGAAAAAAACATATGTACATGTACGTAAAGTTATTCAAAATTCCGTTTCCCCGCTAACCAGGCAGGACAGTGATAGAGCGGGTAGGGGAGGGGCCACGTACATGCGCG
This sequence comes from Paratrypauchen microcephalus, assembly GCA_036785185.1. Lineage (NCBI taxonomy): Eukaryota > Metazoa > Chordata > Actinopteri > Gobiiformes > Gobiidae > Paratrypauchen > Paratrypauchen microcephalus. Next base: position 3,288,434 of record JAVJIX010000068.1, on the reverse strand, counting down.
TGCTGCCGTCTGAGAGATGCAGAGTGGAAAAGATGCAATACAATCAATTATACACAACATTCATATCATATTTAAATGGAAACAATAAAAGTATCGGGTCTGTCATATACAGCAGTGTTTCCCTCACTCATACGTGTTGATAATTCTCCTAAAGTAGAACGTGACACAACCGATTAATAAATGCATTTTTATTTTATTTCATCTCCTTAATTTAAAATTTTAATTCTCAGGCATTTTCTCTCTTTTCTTTAACTCAAATTTACTCAAATTAGAATTTAAAAATGCCAAAAAATCTCCCAGCGACACTGCCGAATACCCCCTGCAGTGTGCTCGCGTACCCCTAGGGGTGCTTGTACCCCTGGTTGGGAAACACTGATATATAGTATATGTATAAGTGTAGTATAGGTGAAGTTACTGCATTTTATGAAGCTTATTACTTGTTTTGTTTTAAAAATCTTTGCCTTGAGAATATCTTGAGCACCTCAGGTCAAAGTTGAACTGTTTGATTACCCCCCCCCATAAAGTCCCGCCTCTTTCTCTAGATCTATAGTTTATGATCACGTCCACAATGAGAAGAAGCCACTGCCACAAATCAGCGCTCTTGTAAACCAGAGACAAGGGAGAAGTTTAAAAAAGCCTGACTTTCAACGCTGCTTTAAAGAAAAGGAGGAGAGGAGGAGTTTGTGGGCCAGTTCAGACCCGCCTGCAGCTCCAGACCACCCCCACCTCTGCGCATGTTCTACCCCCCTTCGGTGCTCTTGAATGGGGCACTTCTCCACACTGTCCTCCCTGCCTGCTGGAGCTCGGAGTGGCATAGCTTTCCCAGATTTGAATGAAGTCTTCTGCTTAAAAATGAGGAGTAATTGTGGTTTAGTTTTGATTTTTTTTGCGTTATTTTTTGCTGAATCCTCTGCTTGGTTTTGGGGGTTTGGGAGTGGGACTACAACTTTGGCCCCCAGCTCTGTGGAACCTCTGGAGGGGTCTGGGAGCCTGATAGGACCTGGGGCTCCTGGTAGCGGAGAACCACCAGAAAACAATGGAAAAGCAGATGCAACTGGAGATGGTTCGACCCAAAATGGCGGACAAACTTGGACCACAATGGAGACGCCGCAATTGGCCACCCCATTGGCTCCAAATGAGGAAAAAGTCACTGCAGGAGCCCCTTCGATTCAAGCTTCCGGTAATGAAATCAATTTTGGAGATTTGAAACATGAAAATTTCACTTTTGAACCTGTGAAATTTGTTTTGGAAAAATTTGGCGACGCAGAAATGACAGAAAATGACATTGGTTCTGGATTTTTGAGTGCAGAAGGGTCAGGATTTGAGAAGTTAGAAATGGATAAGTCTGCAGGTGTAGACAGTGAGGATAATTTAAACCATAAACAGAAAATTAAAGAAAATGGACAGAATCTGAAAAGTGAAAGTCTGCAGAAATTAGAGATGGAAAACAAAAATATAAGTGCTAAAAGTAAAAATGTTAACACAACAGATTTGAATGTGCAACGTGAACAAAATACAGCTTTAAGAGATCAAACTTTGTCTAAAACAGATGTCAACCATTCTACAAACATTATATTAGCAATTAGCAACATTAGCGCATTTGAAAGCCTTGAAACATCTACAGAAAATGCTCAAATAATGGTGACCAAAGATGCAACTAAGCCTAAGAATAGACAAGATAGCATTGTCACTGATAGCAAAGTTAGCCAAGCTTCAGATAACCGACGCAGGTTTGATAGCAGTTTAGTGACAGGAAAGCTAGACTTAGTTAGCCAATTTGTCGACCATAAACACAGCAAAAATCTCAGACAAAATGCTGATTTGGTAAACAAAACCTTAAATTCCTTAAATGGAAAAGAAACTACAACAAATGACTTGCAAAGTCCGGCTACCTCGACTATTTTTGATGAATATTCACCAAAGAATAAACTCGCTATCAACAAAATGAATGGATTTAGTAGAACTGAAACTTCCGCAGCTAACAATAGACAAGATAATGCAGTGTTTATAGCCACTGATAGCCAAGTTAGTCAGGTGTTAGATAGTCAAGCTAGCAGCGAGATTGATAGCAGTTTAACTACAGAAACGATAGCTCTCATTAGCGAAGACAGCAAGCAGAACTTTTTGAACTTATCTCCAGTTAGTAAAGAAGCTAGCACAGTTGGTTTGCAAAATGAAGCTACTACGGCTAATGCTAATCAGTATTCACCAGAAAATCTCATAACATTTAGCGATACAAGTCATTCAGAAACGTCAACAGCAAAATCTCATTTAAAATTAACGTCGACGTTTCAAATGCTTAGTAAAGTTCTTGGCAGCGATGAGTTGTTAGCTAACCAGGATTTTGATAAACAGATTTATAGTAGTTTAGTTACAGAAAAAACACCAAACAAGCTAAATTATGTTAACATTTTGACAGTTAAAGAAAATCCCATTGTAGATTTGCTAACGCCAACTCCTGTGACACTAGCTAGGAATTATTCGCCTGAAAATATGCTAGAAGTTGAAACAGCAACTTCAAATTCCAATATGCGAAGTTTGATGATTTTAGCAAGAGCAGAAAACTACCAAACAAGCCAGCAGAAACTAGCAAAGGAAACACAGACTTCAGAAAATCACAAAATTAGCGATCAAGAACAAACAAAGCAACTGGAAACTTTGGAAAACTACAAAATTAGCAATCAGGCTCTAGCTAAACAACCTCAAACTCTACAAAACTACAAAATGAGCCACCAGGAATTAGCAAGCCAGCGAAAACGTCTGAAAAATGACCAAATTAGAGATCAGGAACTAGCTGGGAAACCTCAATGCATTTTAGTGAACACAACTTTGCCTTTTTGCACATATATTACCGGAAAAGAGGTAGTTTTGCCAAATTATCTGAACCAATCCCGCGTGGAGGAGATGGCGTTGTTGTTAAACGAGTGGGCGTGGCTTCTGGAGTCAAAGTGCCACCACAGTCTGGAGTGGTTCTTCTGCCTGATGGTGGCGCCGGCGTGCAGGGAGCGGAGACTGACGCCGTGCCGTAGTTTTTGCTCAGTTTTGCAGGACAGTTGTTGGTCAGTTTTGAACAATGGAAATCTCCCAGTGGACTGCCACACGCTGCCCGAGGATCAGTGCGTGTCTGTTAGTAACCAGAAAGGTAAAAGAAATCCAAAAGTTCAAAATCTAGTCCTGAATTTGGGATTGGATTTTGAATTTCACTTTGCTGTGTGGAGCTTATACCCCAGATCCCAATAACTGTCACTGACCAGGAGTGCTCTGGGCCTACAAGAAGAGAACAGCGAAATAGACCCTTTAAAATCATTAAGAAAGTTCTACATGTGGGTTTGAAAATGAGCAAATATTCTTTTGCTAACGTAAAGCCACAGAAATAAGCTAAAGTAAAAGCCTGTTTGCTGCACTACTTGTTTCCATGGACATGTCCCTGTGGCTATTATCTTTTACAGTATGACATTAAAGGGATAGTTCGTTGTTTTTTTTAATGTTAATCTGTATGGGTTTCCTTCTAAAAGTTACGTGTGTTGACACCGGTTTACCTCTGACAGTCTCAGCTGATCCCGGTTCGGCTCGCTTTCTGGAGCCCACGTAAGTAGGTCCGGTAACTTCCCTGGAACATGAAATAAAGCTTGTTTTTCTTCTCAAAACAAAACATTTGTTAGAAAGGTGATGTATTTGCGTCCACGAAACATCCAGCAGCGTATTTCGCATTCGCGTATTGTCATGTTAACTCTATCAGCCTGTTCACCTTCAGTGGATGTCTACGCCCAAGTTTACAAGTGAACAGGCTGATAGAGTTAACATGGGCGTAGTGATACGAGTGGAGAGAGACAAAACGCGAATGCGAAATACGCTGCTGGATGACATAAAGAACACCCTCGGCACAATGTCACGGCAAAGTATCAATAGCAGAAAGACAGCCGCTTGTTCATGCACAAGTTCGAAACTAAAGTGTATTCTAAAATGTGTCTGGTCAGTGATTTCAGTTTCTCTTAAAGGGTCTATTTGAGCTGTGGCCTAACATGCATGCAGCCCCTCCCCTTTAACACGCTGCATGCACTTCACACATGTGTTTTACCCAATGCAATCCTTTTAAAGATCGTTCTGAAGTTCCTATTTGTAATCAGGTGGACTACTTTACTGAAAATACTTCCAGGTTCTATTTTATTAAAGGCACTGTACATGTTTTTCCCCATATATTTGAGTAACACCTGTTGGGGGTGGGCGATATAGCCTAAAATGTATATCACGGTATAATTTGAACCATAGACGGTAGACGGTATATATCACGGTATACTTTGGTATGTAACAGTATTAACTGTTCACAGTATTAACAGCTTCTTAATGGTCACCAGAGCACATGGAAAAAGCATTCAAGCAGGAAACTGTTTTTTAAACTATTAAATAACATAAAAGTCAAGAATATTAAATGAAAATGTATTGTGCAAAACTGTAATTGTAAAAAACATAAAACAAGTAACTTCACTTTCAAGCAGTATAAAAAAAAGGCAAAAAGGCAATGTAAATCGAAAATCAAACTGTTTTAACATTGGCGCCGGTGTCAGTGCTGATGCACACCTGCAACTCTTCGTCAAGTTCCCATGACTCGAGCGCTTCCCTGAGTCCCTGGGCAATCATCTCCCCTGTATGGTCGTCAGGGAAATACGATGTTTGCAGTACACATGTACTGCTGAAATGGGCCGTACACAGGCATTTGCCGCACAACTTCCAGTCGTCGTCAATAAAGTGGATTGTCAGGCTGATATACGGGTCCATAGTGCGACTCGACCACAAGTCCGTGGTGGTTGCATCGTGTTTTATGTCACGAAGCTCTTTTCCCACTTGATTGCGGACCTCGTCATGCAGTCTGGGCACTTCCACCTGGCTAAAATATTTGCGGTTTGGTACCACGTACCGTTGATCCAGCATCTTCACCATGCCTAGTAAAAAGCCGCTTCTCTCTACGGTTTGGAAAGGCACCGTGTCGTTACACAAGAATATTGCGATGGACTTCATTATGTCAATCCACCGCTGGCTTTTTTATCATAAGCTACGCCTTTTGAAAATGCCTTGTATCCAAACCATGACCAGATTACAGAAGTTGAGCCGGTCTTTTTCACGAGCTCCTCCTCCTCCATGTGTTCACTGCTCGCGATTTTTCCTCCTTCCTTGTTGTGGTGACGCAATGAACTATCGCGATAGGAAGGTATAACCCAAATTTATACCGCATATCGTTTATACTGCTTATACCGCCCACCCCTAACACCTGTCTTATCCCAGTACAGATATATTGTATAAGCAGGTCAAAATAAATCCACTGTGTACTATCTGCATCTGAATAGAAAGCATCTTACTGTTTGAGAACCAGGAAGTGCACTGTTACTATGCTAGCTGTTGTGAGCTTTACACTCTGGTCTCTGTGAAGAGCGAAAAGCGCCAATAAAGTCATCGTGGTGAATAATTAGGATGCTTAGAATACAATACAATAAGTGAGGAAGAACTTTGGAGCACTGCAAACTGTTTAAAATGAGCTAGTTCAGTTTTTTTCCCCTCATTTTTCAGAGAGTAAACGTCAGGTACAGACACTTTAAACTTCCCTTTACAGATGTTTGTTGTATATGTTTGTTGAGATGATAATAACACAGTGATGGAGGTGACAGTCGAACTGATCACATCAGAGTGAAATGAAAAGTTGAGTACTTGTTGTTAAAGGAGAGTTAACGTTTTTTACAACCTGAGGCTTTTGTTTTACTCACCCATAGCACTTTGGTGTCATATGGAGCACTTCCAGAGATGTTTTAGATTTGCGATATCCGTAATGTGAGTTCTCGGGGCACATGTTTGCGGTCTCCAAATAACACAAACTTTAGCACTTTGCAAATCATAGAAGTTCAATGTCTTAATCTACACTTTCGTTTGAGTCAAAAGTGGCCTGTAATCCGAGATTTAGCCTTAGTTTCGAGTAGATGAGGACGCCAGTGCGCATGTGCGGAGTCACAGCTGATTTCACTCTCAGCTCCCGGGACCCAAACATGAAACGCAAAACTGTAAATTATGGATAAATCTCAGATTACAGGCCACTTTTGCCAAAGACATTAAGCTTCTATGCTTTGAAAAGTGCTAAAGTTTGTGTTATTTGGAGACCGCTCGGGCATATATTGTATGCGTTATGGCTATCGCTAATCTAAAACATCTCCGGAAGTGCTCCACATGCAGTGTTGGGCAAGTTACTCAAAAAGTGTAATGCACTACTTATTACTTGTTACTGTCATTTTAAAGTAATGCCTTACATTACAATATTACTCTAAATAAAAAGTAAGGCATTACACTACTTTTGCATTACTTTAGTTACTCTCGCCAGAATGACTGAAAATAAGGATTTGGCATCTACAGTGCAAATCTCTCATGTGTCATGACTTTCACCTCCCATCGACCGGGATTTTTCTGAAAGCGGGCGACTCCACCGTGGAGAGTGGCAGCATGTCTTCCACAATATACTCGGCAACGAGTCTTCTCACCTCTCGTGGCTGGAGATTCTCTGGTCGGGTCAACATCAGTTTCGGCTGCTTTTTTGGGGTTGTATCGTTCCCTGTCCCATCCCCTCCTTTCCTGACTAATTTGGTGGTGCTATGGCATTGCAATGCATCGCAATAATTCAAGTATCGTGCTGCATTTCGACGTGGAAAGAGGTTTGCGATTCACACACAGTGTGCATTTAACTAAAATGTTCTTGGAGTCCTTATTTTGAACGAAGTGAAAGTAGTGGGCGTATGCCCATCTTGAAAAGGAGCTAGCACTATCCGATTCTTCTGGTTCATGTCATCCTTTGTCAGTACTGCCATCCATAGTTTCGAGTAGATGAGGACGCCAGTGCGCATGTCTGCGCAGACTTTTATATCACTAGCTGATCTCGCGGAACTTTGTATGAAATGTAATGTTCTGCGCGGACTTATCAGATTCAGTTGCTGATCTCGCTGTGATCCGCAAACTTTGTATGAAGAAAACGCAAAACCCACAAAAACAAAGCAGGTTAAAAATGCATTGTAATGTGCATTACTGGCATTGTAACGAGTAATATATTACCGATTTTCTTCCCTGTAATGCATTACATTACTGCGTTACACCAAAAAGCAATGCATTACAGTAATTAATTACTTTTGTAACGAGTTACTCCCAACACTGTCCATATGACACCAAAGTGCTATGGGTGAGTAAAACAACTTGTTTTATTACCGAAATAAGGCTCAGATTGTAAAAAAACGTTAATTCTCCTTTAACAGTATTAGCCGTGGTGGTGGTGCATAGAGCGTTGATTCACAGCTCCAACCATCGTACGTGGGCTGACTGAAAAAGTAGTAGTTTAAATTAATAGTACTGTCTACTTAAAGCTCATAATGCTCTGTTCCACTTTGTGATGTCATGAAGTGGTAGTTTCCAAGTGGACAACTCCTTTTACCTTTAGTTCAGTACAGACTGGCAATCCCACGGCTGACATGATCCAAATGATTTTAGTGAATGTTTATGGAGTTTAAAAAGTGGAGTATTACCACATCATCATGACATCACAAGGTGGAACAAATGAATGTGAAATATTTTGTGTGTGAGAGAAGAACTCAGCCTAAATGTGCAGGGTTTGTGCGTTAAACATGTGTGAATGAAACAAAACACAACTCCAGGTCTGTTTGTGATGAGGAAACTACATAAATTGCGCAATATGAGCCCTTTAATGCTATGCTGTGGAACATTCCAGGCAAAGCATCACCATGGAGACGCCGCCAAAACCTTTTATCAGCGCACCTTTAAAGCAGGCCATATAATTTTATGTAACCATTTGTCATCTTGGTGCAAAAGTTGAGTTGTGTTTTCCAGTTCGGATCTTCTCTCGGCACTTCTTTCAAAGTCCTTATCAGTTTGACCCAGTTGCGTGTTGTATTCCCCTCGTAAAAGCCGCTCTCTAGTTGTAGTTTTACAGTTTATTGCAGAAGCGAGCTGCTTGTATAAACACCGGGACATGCCTCTCTGGCTCACGGTGCAGGCCTCTGTGTTGTGGCGTGTTCTGTGCTTGTCGGAGTGTTTAGGATTTGAAGGAGACGACCTTTGTGGGAAATATGTGTCCGGAGGCTGCGAGCACGTATCATTATGAGTAATTATAATGTGCAAGTTTTACTGTTTCCTCACAGCAGACGGGTTTAAGAGCTGGAATATTCGCCATAATATTGCCATCCAATTCGGGTTTGCTGCCAAGTTAGTACTTGTCTCCATGGAGATACAGCGGTACCTCACCTTACGAAAGACCCAACAAACGAAAATTTCAAGTTACGAAACACCTGGAGGTTGTAAGTTCAAACCCCCCCCGGGCAATGAGCTAACCAGTGTGGGTCCTTGGGCAAGACCCTTCACGGTACTGCCCCCCGGGCGCCGAAAAAGATGGCTGCTCACTGCTCCTGAAAAAGGATGGGTCAAATGCAGAAGTCAAATTTCTCCCGTGTGTCATTGTGTGTGAGACCAATAAAGGCTAAAAGCCTAAGCTTAATTAATTAAAAAAAACCTTCACGTTAAATTTTGGTCTCTAGATACAAAAGAAAATTCAAGTTACGAAACGCGAAATCTCAACAATTCAAATAATGCGCGCTCAGCCACACACATTATACACTTTTCTCAGACTGGATTTAAAGTTTTCTCACATTTGTCTCTCGTTTAAACACTCAAACTTTAATTTTAATTTTCAACAAAATTATTAATAGTGAAGTGTGGGGGGAAGGGGGAGGGGGGAGAAAACTGCGCTCTGACACGTGTGATAGCGCAGCATGACCCGGCGCGGGGCTGCCAGCAGGTCTAGACCTGGACTAAACCAGGACTGGACCAGGACTGAACCTGGACTAAACCTGGACTAAACCAGGACTGGACCTGGACTAAACCAGGACTAGACCAGGTGGATTAAAGCGCCGCGCGCGGGTCTATTTCCTGGTTTCGTTTCGAGTCACGGCTGAGGCGAGCAGCGAGGGGGACCGCACGCAGTCTGAGCACATGAACGAACGCATGCAAGAGCCGCGGTGGTCAAGACCTGGTCTAGAGGAGGTCTAGAGGAGGTCTAGACCAGGTCTAGAGGAGGTCTAGAGGAGGCATGGTTTGAGCACGGGTCTCGTTCATGCTCTCAGACTGCGTGCGGTCCCCCTCGCTGCTCGCCTCAGCCGTGACTCGAAATGAAACCAGGAACGCGCGGCGTTTTAATCCACCTGGTCTAGTCCTGGTTTAGTCCAGGTTTAGTCCTGGTTTAGACCTTGGTCTAGACCTGGTATAGTCCACGTTTAGTCCTGGGTCTACAGTCTCTACACAGAACACAGTGTTACACTATAAAAAAAGTTACACTATAAAAAAAAAACTTGGATCGGGGCCTTGGAACGAATCAGGCTTTTTCCATTGAAATAGCTACTCAACTTACGAAAAATTCACGTTACGAAACCACTTCTGGAACGAATTAATTTCGTAAGGTGAGGTACCACTGTATTTGCCTCCATAGGGTGTTTTCACGGACTCAAGAAATCCGACCATGACTCGGATGTGCGGCCATGCTGGAGATATTGCTCACGCAAAGTAAACACGCTTATAAAGCAACCGTGCAGAAAAAAAAAAAAAATTGCAATAAACCTTCCACATCGGAATCCAAAACTTCTGATACAGTTGACCAGTTGTACAGAGATAAATTGGATGCCAAAGAAAAGGAGCGTTATATGAACAAACTCAAATTAATTGGGCAAGAAGATCCATATGAGATGGATTAAAGTTTGTTCAGTGACAGCGGTGATTTGTCGATTCTGCTGCTGTAAGAGATCCTGATATTGTCGACTACCTGGTCTTCTCCCCAAGCCCTGATACAGCACAAGACCTTCAGAGCTCTAAAGGTCTGGAGGCAGCAACCAGTTTGTTTGTGGCTGGTACGAGAGCACAAGGTGCGGAAAATTGGAGACAAGCATATTGTGATGGCAAAGGTCGGCATACTTGTATTACATGTGTAACATGTTTAAAGGAGAATTTACGTTTTTTACAACCTGAGCCTTATTTCAGTAATAAAACAAGTTGTTTTACTCACCCATAGCACTTTGGTGTCATATGGAGCACTTCCAGAGATGTTTTAGATTAGCGATTAGCGATTAGCGTTCTCTGAGCATAGAGCATGTAATATATGCCCCGAGCGGTCTCCAAATAACACAAACTTTAGCACTTTTCAAATCATAGAAGCTCAATGTCTTAGTCTACACCTTCGTTTGAGTCAAAAGTGGCCTGTAATCCGGAAGTCGGAAGTCGCTTGTCTTGGCTGTCTGTGTGGCTGTGAGAATGTGAGAAAGACGATTTATACAATTGTTGAAATGACTGTTGTATTGCCGCATCTTTCATTCATTCATTCATTTTCTTCCGCTTTTCCATTTTCTGGGTCGTCGGGGCAGCAGTCCAAGCAGTGTTCTGCTGCCCAGAACACAATGCACCAGCCTCCATGAATCCTCCCACAGGTGGTGGGTCCACAGGAGGACGGCTCGCGTCACAACGGGCCTTGTATCTTCTGCCATGGGGGCTACCAGTGTCCACAGACACTGGGGGCAAGGTGGGGTTAAGTGTCTTGCCCAAGGACACAACGGCAGCGCTCATCTGTGGGAGCTGGGATCATATGTGTATGCATATGCTCTACCAACTGAGCTACTGCCGCCCCAGTATTGCCGCATCTATGTGACGTAAACGCGTACGCGACGTGAGCAGATCTGACCAGTTTTGCGTCTTGGGCAGTTTACACGGAAACGCTACAGCGGAGCGTATTTCACTTTTCCACTCTGGAGGGTGGTTTCAGATTTTTGCGTTTTTAGGCCCCAAAAACGCCGTCACCGTGTAAACGAAAGGCACTTCTGATAAAATATTTTGTCGTTTTTACCCGTAAGCGTTCTCGTGTAAACAGGCCCTAAGAGCAAGATAATGTTGTTTCCTCAGTTATTGGGTTGTCAATAGTGGTGTAACGATAACCGAAATATCGTTATATGTATCATCAAAAGTGTCACAATATATCAAATCATAAGTCTCTGCTTAAAGGAAAAGTAACGTTTTTTACAATCTGAGCCTTATTTCGGTAATAAAACAAGTTGTTTTACTCACCCATAGCACTTTGGTGTCATATGGAGCACTTCCAGAGATGTTTTAGATTAGCGTTAGCCTAGCGCGACTTCTAGCCATAGCTCGGGGCATATAATATATTCCCCGAGCATGTAATATGCCCCGTGCGGACTCCAAATAACACAAACTTTAGCACTTTTCAAATCATAGAAGCTCGATGTCTTAGTCTACGATTTCGTTTGAGTCAAAAGTGGCCTGTAATCCGAGATTTAGCCATAATTTACAGCTTTGCTTTACATGTTTGGGTCCCGGGAGCTGAGAGCACAGTCCGCACATGCGCACTGGCGTCCTCATCTACTTGAAACTATGGCTGTAAATTATGGATATTACAGGCCACTTTTGACTCAAACTAAAGTGTAGACTAAGACATCGAGCTTCTATGATTTGAAAAGTGCTAAAGTTTGTGTTATTTGGAGACCGCTCAGGGCATATATTATATGCTCTATGCTCTGAGAACGCTAATCGCAAATCTAAAACATCTCTGGAAGTGCTCCATATGACACCAAAGTGCTATGGGTGAGTAAAACAACTTGTTTTATTACCGAAATAAGGCTCAGATTGTAAAAAACGTTACTTTTCCTTTAAATCCATTGTTATGTTGCAGCAATATCTAAAAGTGCAGACTACATGAAGAAATCTTAACTCTTCGTATTATAACAGTCTTAAAGGCTGTTCAAGGCATTTTAAAAGGAAAAAGTAGTGTATGCACAGTTTTGTAGGCCTCCACACAAATATTCCAGTCCCATCGTACCATGGGATGCATATCATGACAGTATCGTATCGAGAGATTTGGATATCGTCACATCTCCAGTTGTCAGAAGTATGGAAACTGCATGGAGCTAGATACGTTTAATGCCATACTTTGAAACATTCCAAGTACAACATCTCCAGGGAGGTGGTGTATCCTCTACAAGAAAAAAAAAAAAATCTAATCTAACAGCAATTTTTTAGACAAGCATTGTGATTAGATTTAGGGATGCATCATTTATCATCATCATTACTGATACTGGTATTGAATATCTGAGGCGATACTGAAAATAGGATTGAGGCTTGAGTTCAATGATACTCTGGTTGGACCGTTAATTGGAGAAAATACGATTATTTACAGGCAGCTTTTGGCCTAGAATGTCTCATAATGTGACTGTGAGCGGGGTCACCTCTCCACTAGGGATGTCAACAAGTAATCGACTTACGGTTAATTGTCGATCAAGACGTTGGTCGATCAAAATGCATTAATTGCAATTAATCGCTAATCGCGGACACGCGCACCCGCGTGGTCACGAAACAAGGTAACCGCGCACCGCGCTGCGCCGAGCTCGACTCACAGCCGGCCGCAGGCGCCAACGGCACTGCTCAGCAGCCCGCGCGTACACCGGGCCTCGCGTGGGCCTCGCGGGTACACCGGGGCTGCTGAGCACGAGATCGAACCGCGGCGCCCATGCGTAGTCTCAGCCCGAGCCACAGACCAGCCGCACGAAACCAGCAGCAGCACGTGGTGGTTTAATCCTGGTTTAGTCCAGGTCTAGACCTGGTCCAGTCCTGGTTTAGTCCAGGGCCAGTCCAAGTTTAGACCTGGTTTAGTCCACGTTTAGTCCTGGTCTAGTCTCTTAGCCAATCAGGACGCAGAACACAATGTTACACTATAAAAAAAGTTACACTATAAAAAAAAAATTGAAAAAATAAATAAATCCGCGAACCGCGATAGAGCGAGGGATTACTGTATTTTGTTATTCAGCATCAATACATTTGTCTGCTTTTTACTAAGGAATAATTAACAGGAATATACAATATAATAATACTATGATATATTTATGACTCAGTGTTATGTTACTATAGCTTATATTCTTAAAGGGATATGCCACCCCCAGGTCAAATTTGGGCATCTTCCCACAGTCCAGAGACTAAAATAAGTGGTGGAAAGCGTTTTCCTGCTCACCCAGCCATTGTCCGAGTCTGTCGCCACTGACCGCCGCGGTATCTGCTGCTCCTCCGCCTTAGACTGGAGTCTAACGTAGCCAGAGAAAGATTTCGTCCAAAAGGAATTAATTTGCTCGATGCGTTTCCCAATTACTTTCTGTGTAGTGCGCATTCATATCGAGTGCAAATAAATGTGCAAATCAACACGGAGAGCTTGACTTGGTCATTTTGGGTGGGAACTATTTTCCAGTGCGTAAGAATACAGCCGTATCACGCACCACGTTGTGCAACAGGGGAACTCCCTTCCTGGTGCGTAACTGGGATTCCCCTGGTAGCGTGCTGCGTGATACGGCTGTATTCTTCCGCACTGGAAAATAGTTCCCACCCAAAATGACCAAGTCAAGTTCTCCGTGTTGATTTGCACATTTATTTGCACTCGATATGAATGCGCACTACACAGAAAGTAATTGGGAAACGCATCAAGCAAATTAATTCCTTTTGGCCGAAATCTTTCTCTGGCTACGTTAGACTCCATTCTAAGGCGGAGGAGCACCATATACCGCGGCGGTCAGTGGCGACAGACTCGGACAATGGCTGGGTGAGCAGGAAAACGCTTTCCACCACTTATTTTAGTCTCTGGACTGTGGGGAGATGCCCAAATTTGACCTGGGGGTGGCATATCCCTTTAAAGACCCTACTGAAACACTCAAATTCAGGTGAAAAACGCCGCTTATCAGTTAATCGTAAGTCGATCGATAAGGTCAGTCGACTTTAGATAATTTGCATCCCTACTCTCCACAGATCTGACCTGTAACTCGGTCTGGTTTGGTCTCTACGCAGATTGAAATGTTTAATGCCATAGTGTGAACCATTCCAGACAAAGTGATAACATCTCCATGAAGAAAAGTTGTTTGACTGATCCTCCACAATGCACCTTTAAGGAAATATGTGCGATTCGATTCGACTGTGGCTGATCTCGCAGCTCTGACCCTCAGTCGGTCCCATCACCTCCCTGGTTCTGGGCGACTTCCTCCTGGTGACGTAGGAGACCTTGAAAGCCCTGTTACTTTAAAACACTGAAATGCCAGACTAAACTTCCACAAACCTTCCAAATGTTTAGATAACACGATCCCATTTCCTCCGTCACAAAACACCCACAGACCAAATACACTGGAGTTACACTGAGCTACAAAGATCTGTTGCATTTTAGCTTCAAACGTTCAAAAAATGTCATCGGTTTCTGCACAAAACTGTAGCTATACTCCTTATTCTTGAGCTGTTATCAGTTGAATTCTTTTTTGCTTTTGTCACTTTTGGGCAAAAGAAATGACAATGTTTTTTATCTAAAGTTTTTATCAAATGTTTAATCAAAAGTTTCCTGCACAGTTATGGAAATGTACAATGGTGAGGAATGTTTACATAGCGCTGATAGTAAACCACAATCTATCCAAAGTCATGTTCAGTGTTAGTGCTCTGCTCTGAGTGGAACTGGGATGTCGACAGTAAGAGACTTTTTCAATAAAAGGTACACTAGCCTTGAAGGAGTTTCTTAAAGGTCCTATGTTACACAAGTCAAGTTCTACTCAGACCCCCAGGATTTCGCGGGCATTTTCTGTGATTGTTTCGGGCTAAAATGCCTGAATTTGCGGGAGCTTTTCCAAAAAGTTGCGATGAAAGTTGCGGTGCTTTTAAGGTTTTTGTTGCGGGAGGAAGCGAAAGTTGCGATAAATAGTTGTGATTTTCCCTTTTTGTAATTAAAATTGAGTAATATTTTGAATACTGAGTTATTACTGACAAAGAATAATACAAAGACACAGAGATCACAGATATGGTCCTAAAACAACCTTACCAACATCGAAAATAGATTACTACTAGGAGGGGAACTGTTTCGCTCGGTCTTTTGCTGTTATTTTTGTGGGCAAATGGCGCCGCAGACATGTTTCTTTGCCATTAGAAGCCGTGTCCCAATTCCCAGAGTGCACAGTTCGGAGCGTGGTTTGAAGGGCATGTGTGTCATTTCTTTTTTGTCTCATGCGCAGTTAACACGCGTTCGCAGACCGCAGTCGTTTCCATGGAAATCGGGGCGTGGACCAAGCGCGTGAAAAAGCACGCTTCACACACTCATATATCCCAGCATGCACCGCGCGCTACTTCTTCTACGGGAGAAAATGGAGTCGGCGGCTGCTTCCCGTAGTTGCGAGACCTGTCGCATTTCGCAGACGGCCATGCGGTCTGCGGAGTGCACTCAGGGCTGAGCAAGTGTGCACCGCCTTGACTGCAGTCTGAGCCCCCTTCAAACCACGCTCCGAACTGGGGACACGGCCGCAGTTTCGTTTCGTCACACGGAAGTAAGGCAGAAGGAAGTTGGTCGACGTGAGTTCAATACGTTGCCGATGATTGGTCAAAATTGGTTAAAAATTGCGGGAAAGTTGCGGTGATTGGTCAAAATTGCAACACCGCCCTGAATTCACGGGGATTGGCTGAAGTTGCAAATCGCAACATCGCGAATTCCTGGAGGGTCTGTCTAATGTTGTTTCCTCCTCAAAAACAGACCTGGGCTGGAGTTGTGTTTTGTTTCATTCACACATGTTTGAGTAATGTGCAACCACATGGTCCACCTCTCCCTGGGACCCCTCCTGTGTGTTCTGCATTATGATAAACCACTGTAAAAGCCCACGGACGTGCTCTCATAGGTGACTGAGTAAAGGTCTGTGTGAGTGGAGTGTTTCTCCTGCTCGGGGTCATTGGTTAGGCTAATGTGGATAAGCTAATGTGTCACTGAGCAGAGTATGAATGGTTAAACCTGCAAATCTATTTCAGTCTCCATTAAACACAAGCTCCTTCACTGGTTTAGATCTAATTGGCCACATTTACGTGATGTTTTATTAATTGTGCTGAATTAAAGGAGAATTAAAGTTTTTTACAATCTGAGCCTTATTTCGGTAATAAAACAAGTTGTTTTACTCACCCATAGCACTTTGGTGTCATATGGAGCACTTCCAGAGATGTTTTAGATTAGCGATAGCCGTAACGCGAGTTCTAGTCGTAGCACGGGGCATATAAATAACACCAAATAACACAAACTTTAGCACTTTTCAAATCATAGAAGCTCAATGTCTACCTGGTCTACACTTTCGTTTGAGTCAAAAGTGGCCTGTAATCCGAGATTTATCCATAATTTACAGCTTTGCGCTTCATGTTTGGGTCCCGGGAGCTGAGAGTGAAATAAACTGCGACTCCGCACATGCGCACTGTCTTCCCCATCTACTCAAAACTATGGCTAAATCTCGGATTACAGGCCACTTTTGACTCAAACGAAAGTGTAGACTAAGACATCGAGCATCTATGATTTGAAAAGTGCTAAAGTTTAAAGTCGAGAACTCACGATACGGCTATCGCTAATCTAAACCATCTCTGGAAGTGCTCCATATGACACCAAAGTGCTATGGGTGAGTAAAACAACTTGTTTTATTACTGAAATAAGGCTCAGATTGTAAAAAACTTTAATTCTCCTTTAATGTTCATATCTTGATTTATGGAGGAAAATGGCAAAATAAAAATAAAAAACCTGGATCATGTAGAACGGGTTAATACAAACATTTTAAGACACTTACAGCAGCAGTTACAGAGAGAGGAGTGACAGTTTTTCAGTAGAAAATCAATTGGAGTCAAAGGAGCTCCAAGCGTGCCCATGCTCACTTCATATTGGTTTGGATCCGCATCTGTTGTTGTTAGTCCATCGTGTAGTCCTTTTTTAGTCCTGTGTCCTTGTTTAGTAGTTTAGTCCTTCTTTAGTCCAGGTTTAGTTAGTCTTATCTGGTTTAATCCTGGTTTAGTTCTGTGTTAGCCCTTGTTCTGTACTAGTTTCATTTAGATCTGGTTTAATCACGGAAACCTTATGTTGACTTTCTAAGTCTTTGGCACTAGTGTCAGTCTTAGTTTAAATTGGTTTAAAATCTTAAATAACACCCACCAAATTTAAATCTCAAATGTAAAGTTTGTTAAGATAATTAAAGGATTCTTATGCAAAACTGCCTCTTGTGGGCCGTAAATCATGTTCTAATGCTGTTACCTCCTCAAAAACAGACCTGGAGTTGTGTTTTGTTTCATGTTTGAGTAACCCTGCATTATTAGGGTGTTTTCACATACAGTATAGTCCCCTTTAAGCGAACCGAACTCAGTCCCCTAAAAGTGGACCAACAAGGGGACCAAGAGAACACAAACTCAGTTCTGTTTGTGTTCACATTGTGAAAGAGGACCGAGTTCTCTTTCTGGTCCACTTAAGCTCTGATGGAGCCTCAGTCCTCTTTCTGTTCACACTGTAGCTTCTCTAGAGCTCTGAGACCTTTGCATTGCGGTGTGTCGTGGACAGTTGTCCTTTTATGTGTTCGTCGCCCCAAATCCCCAAAAGACACAGCGTTTCGTCCTCTTCCCAAACAACGCCACGGCCCGCCATGCTTTCCTACTTTTCCCATAGACAGTCTTTGGTCTTTTCCTGCTGCTTTTCGAATGTAGAGACATGACCTGTCTACGGGAAGCTTAGAAGGTCATAAAACTGCACAAAAGGCGAAGTGAACCCGGAGCGTTATGTGTACACACTGCGCAGGTTAGGCGAACCGTACCGCGGACCTTTTAGCGAACCGTACTGAGACCACCTCCCGAGATGGTCTCATTTCGGTTCGTTTTAAAGGGGTCTGAGTGCGCTTAGAAACATATAAACCTATAATGCTCAGTTAGCGATCTGAGTTCGCTTTAAACGCTGAAAGGGACCAAGTGTGAAAACACCCTTAGTCTGTCTACATCGCCAGAGCTCAAAATCCCCCTTGTGATGTCATGAAGCGGTAGTTTTCAGGTGAACAGCTCCTTTTACCGTTAGTTCAGTACAGATCAGCAGTTCCAGGGATGAAACGATCTAGCTGATTCTAGTGAAGGTGTGTGGAGTTTAAAAACACAATGCTTCCTGTGTTACCACATAACATCACAAAGTGGAACAGAGTGTTTTTGCTGTTGTTTTTTTCACTTTCAGAGAAGAACTCAGTCTAAATGTACAGGGTTTGTGTGTTAAACTTGTGTGAATGAAACAAAACTCAACTCCTGGTCTGTTTGTGATGAGGAAACTACATTAGAACAGATCAGAAAAAAAGTGTAACATGAGCCCATTAATCACTGGTTTGGTGCCTGTTTTAGTCCTGGTGTTGTCCCCTTGTAGTCCTGGTTAAGTCCTGGTTTAATCCCTGGACCCGAACCCCCTCTGTGCAGATCCAAGCTCTTTAGAATGGGTGTCTGTGTGTGACAAGTGCAGGAGGTAAATCTGTCGAAGCTAGCTTAAGGCGCAAAAGCTGATGCCCTTCTCCAGATCATTTATACGTCTGCTGTCATCCAGGAATGTGCATCAATCACACGGACCATGCCAGAAAACCCAAATTAATCTGGCTCTCTGTCTGTTTTAAATGCTCTAGGTCTAGTCCTGCTTTTGTTCAAGTGTAGTCCTGGACCTGGACTGGTTTCAGGGTTTAGTTGTGGTTTGATCCTGGTTGAATCCTTGTACCATCCTGTCTAGTCCTGGTTTAGTCCTGATTTAAGGTGCACTATGTATCTTCTCTGGTTGGGGGCTACCTGCTTGTCTCCATGGAGATGTTATTGCTTTGCCTGGAATGTTCTACAGTATGGCATTAAACTTGTCTTGCTTTTAATTTAATTAGTCCTGGCTTGCCTCTCCAGAGATCTGACCTGTAATTTGGCCTGGTGATGGTTGCTTCCATGGAGATAGCCAAGTTCAATGCCATATTGTAAACATAACGTAAACCATCAAATCTCAATAGTGACTGACCCAGGACCAGTACCAAACCAAGACTGAACCAGGATTAAACCAGGACCAAACTGGCACCAAACTAGGACTATACAGAGACTAAACCAAAACCTTCTCAGTGACCTAACCAGACCAGTACCAAACCAGGATTAAACCTGAACTCAACCAGGACTATCCTGGGTCTTTTAACCCCCTGTGGACCGGTGAGGAGCCTGTATTGTCCTGGGACAGATCTGGTGCCTGTTGGATTTCACGCTGGTGCAGGGGTGATGGACAGCCCTAGATTTGCTCTGACCTCTGATCTCTGAGGGAATGAGTGAGGAGAGGCTCTAGTCGTCATGGAGACTAACAATTAAAATCTATTGTGAACTCACATCAAGGCCAAGAGGTGTCACAAGCTGAACCAGGGCTAAAACAGGACTGAACCAGGACTAAACAAGGACTAAACCAAAGACTAAACCAGGACTAAACAAGGACTGAACCAGGGCTAAAACAGGACTGAACCAGGACTAAACAAGGACTAAACCAGGACTGAACCAGGACTAAACAAAGACTAAACCAGGACTGAACAAAGACTAAACCAGGACTAAACAAAGACTAAACCAGGACTGAACAAAGACTAAACCAGGACTAAACAAAGACTAAACCAGGACTGAACCAAGGCTAAAACAGGACTGAACCAGGACTAAACAAGGACTAAACCAGGACTGAGCCAGGACTAAACAAAGACTAAACCAGGACTGAACCAGGGCTAAACCAGGACTGAACAAAGACTAAACCAGGACTAAACAAAGACTAAACCAGGACTGAACAAAGACTAAACCAGGACTGAACAAAGACTAAACCAGGACTAAACAAAGACTAAACCAGGACTGAACCAAGGCTAAAACAGGACTGAACCAGGACTAAACCAGGACTAAACCAGGACTAAACAAAGACTAAACCAGGACTGGACAAAGACTAAACCAGGACTAAACAAAGACTAAACCAGGACTGAACCAAGGCTAAAACAGGACTGAACCAGGACTAAACAAGGACTAAACCAGGACTGAACCAGGACTAAACAAAGACTAAACCAGGACTGAACAAAAACTAAACCAGGACTGAACCAAGGCTAAAACAGGACTAAACCAGGACTGAACAAAGACTAACCCAGGACTGAACTGGGGCTAAAACAGAACTGAACCAGGACTAAACAAGGATTAAACCAGGATTAAACAATGACTTAACCATGACTAACAGGACTAATCACCTTCTAAACTAGGTCCTAACCAGGTCTAAATCAGGATTATACTTTTTTAGACTTTAGACTTTTATTGACTATTATCGAACCAGGGCTAAATGTGGTCTAACCCAGAACTAAACCAGGTCTGATGCAGAACTTTCCCGGGTGGTCTTCCGCAGTATCAGTTCCATCTTATGTCCTTGGTCTTGGTCTTTGTTGTGGTCTGGATGTCTCTGGTCTAGACTTGAGTGAGGACCTGAAAGAGAACGTGCTGCTGTCTCATGTGGTTCATATTTGGGAACATGACACAGTTTTAATAACAGATTCTGTCCTGACTTTAATACGGGCTCATTCTGAGGGCTTCATACAATCGCTGAGCATCGTGCTGTCAGGCTCTTTCATTCTCATTTACCTGTCCTGCTTTGGACCTGGTTTAATTTCAGAATTTTGGTTCTGGTTTAGTCCTATTTTAGTCTAGATTTTAAGATTACTTAGCCCTGTTTCAGACCTGATTGTTCCTTTTGGTTTAGTCTGGGTATGGGCTTGGTTTAGACCTGGCTCAGTACCGGTGTAGTTCTACTTTAATCCTGGTTTAGTCCATGGTTCAGTCCTAATTTATTCATCCTTCAGTTTTAAGATTAAGTAGTCGCTGGTTTAGACCTCGTTTAGTACCAGATTTAGTCCAGGTTTTGTCTCTGGTTTAGACCTGTTTTAGATCTGGTTTAGTCCCTAATTTAGATCTGGTTTAGTCCCTGATTTAGACCTGTTTTAGATCTGGTTTAGTCCCTAATTTAGATCTGGTTTAGTCCCTGATTTAGACCTGGTTTAGATCTGGTTTAGTCCCTAATTTAGATCTGGTTTAGTGCCTGATTTAGACCTGGTTTAGTCCTGGCTTAGAATTATATTTTTACATGTTGATCATTGTTTTTTTATTGGTCTTAAACAGTAATTTCTTCATATTTCTCCACTCAGCTGAGACCCAGATGCTTCACAAACCCAGGACTAAACCAGGACTAAACCAGGACTAAACCAGGTCTGTGTGGGTCATGTGATTAAAGTCATTTAACCTTTAAATGTGAGACCTTCAGATCTGGTTTAGCTGAATCTACACAAGCTCTGCTAATGAAAGTCTTCCTCTTATTAAGGTTCAGAAGCTTGGGCTATAGTCCTGGTTTAGACCTGGCTTAGTCCTAGTTTAGACCTGGTTTATTCCTGGTTTAGTTCTGGTAAAGACCTGGTTTAGAGCTGGTTTAGTCCTGGTTTTGACCTGGTTTTGACCTGTTTTAGTCCTGTTTTTTACCTTGTTTATCCCTGTTTAGACCTGATTTAGTCCTGGTTTAGACCTGGTTTAGTCCTGGTTTAGACCTGGTTTAGTCCTAGTTTAGTCCTGGCTTAGACCTGGTTTAGTCCTGGTTTAGACCTGGTTTAGTCCTAGTTTAGTCCTGGTTTTGACCTGGTTTAGACCTATTTTAGTCCTGGTTTAGAGCTGGTTTAGTCCTGGTATAGACCGACCTGGTTTAGACATGTTTTAGTCCTGTTTTTTACCTGGTTTAGTCCTGGTTTTGACCTGGTTTAGTCCTGTATTAGTCCTGGTTTTGATCTTGCCATAGACCTGGTTTAGGCCTGGTTTAGACCTATTTTAGTCCTGGTTTAGAGCTGGTTTAGTCCTGGTTTTGACCTGGCTTAGACATATTTTAGTCCTGGTTTAGTCCTGGTTTTGACCTGGTTTAGACCTATTTTAGTCCTGGTTTAGAGCTGGTTTAGTCCTGGTATAGACCTGGTTTAGACATGTTTTAGTCCTGTTTTTTACCTGCTTTAGCCCTGGTTTAGACTTGGTTTAGTCCTGTTTTTGTCCTTTGAGCTTGCCGTTGTCCTGCTTTGGACCTGTCATTGTAAATCCACTTACATGTACAGTGTTGTGTGAAAACAGGAAAAGACTCTCGCTCCAAAGCTCTATCCAATTGCCAGACTAAACTTTTCATACCTTTTCTTGGTACGAGACAAAAACAAAAATGGAATGACTAATATGTGGACTGAGAAGAAAAATGGAGGGATGGACAGATGGTCAGGTGGTATGTTGTTGTGTGTTGTATGAACAGCTGTGTGAAACTATTGCTCTTAAGTGAGACTCCAGCAGAGGAAGAGACGGAGAAAGAGAGAGAGAGGAAGAAAGAACGAGAGAAAGGAAAAGTGACAGAGGTGAGGGGGTGGTGGGGAGCAAGGAGAAGTTGCGAAGAAGCAATGGGACGACAGATGGAAAGAGAGAAGAGAAGGAGAGGGCTAGAAAGGAGGAGAAGAGAGAGAAGGATAGATGGAAACAGAGACAGAAAGGTGACTGAGGATCAGCAGCTGTCACATAAAAACATGTTTTATTCAACATTTTTTCCAAGAGTCCTATATCCAATTTTCCCCCATGTATCTGAGCACGATGTGTCTTTCCCCAGTACAAATATGAAGAGTTTTATTGTTCGATAATCAGGAAGTGCGTGTTATCATTGTATTTGTTTTTAGTGTTACTGTGATGCCAAAACGCCACTCTGGTTTCTCAAAGAATAGTTGTAAAAAGTGCTTATAAACTCGTCATGGGGTGAGTAATCAGTGAGTTTATAGTCATGTTCTAATTAGGGATGCAAATTATTGATTAATTCATTAATCTATAGTTGATTGACCTTATTGATCGACTTACGATTAACTGATAAGTGGCGTTTTTCACCTGAATTTGAGTGTTTCAATAGGGTCTTTAAGAATATAAGCTATAGTAACATAACACTGAGTCATAAATATATCATAGTATTATTATATTTTATATTCCTCAATTAATTATTCCTTAGTAAAAAGCAGACAAATGTATTGATGCTGAATAACAAAATACATTCTTTATTGAAAATAAATTGAGGACTGGCTCAGTTGTTGCACTTGCAGCATGGAAATCTTGAAATTAAAAGGAAGAGAATAAATTAAATAACAGAATGTTATTTAGTCTACATATTATGATGAAACCAGTGAATCCAGGCTATTTTTAGGACATTCTCAACATTTATTTTGAACTAAGGCATCAACAATATTTCTCTCCCTTAAAGGTCCCATCGCATGAAATTTTCACTTTCTGAGGTTTTTGAACGTTAATGTGAGCTCCCCTACTCTGTTTAGGCCCCCCCAATGGCTAAAAGTTGCGAAATGTCTAAACTGAGCATTTGCGATCATTTTCTGCGTTTGAAAAAAACACAGCTCAAACAGGCGATTCTGGACAAGGCACCTTATTGACGTCAGATTGAAAAAAGAAATGCAAATGCAGTTCCACCATCGTCTGGATGTCCACCCCCTGTCTCTGTAAATCACGCCCAGAGAGTTTGGACTGCGGAGGAGCTACGCAATGCGAAATGCGTTTTTTTATTTGCCTGGAGGCACGTGCGAGTGTTTCTAGGCTCGGAAGTCCTTTACCCGACCCTCTGGACCTCTGAAACAGCAGTGGTTTAATTTTATTTTCTGTGAAAATGTGTTTTTTTCACTGAAATGGCTCTCCTTTCTGTCTTCGTGCTTCAAATGCAGAAGTTGGGAGACAGCGCAGAGCAGCGCAGAGCAGCGTTCCAGCGCTCCTCTAAGCCAATCTGTGTCCTTCTCATTTGCATTCAAGCAAGAAGGCCCAGAATGAGTCGTTCAGAGAGTGAATTTGTGACCATGTCTGTGTAAATGGGTCTTTCTCATGAGTGTTGATTTTGAAGAAGGATTCATTTACAGTATTAGGGAACCATTAAGGAGCCATATAAACACATTTCACAGGGCCCCTGGACACAGCATAAAACATTACAGGGCCTCAAACCAGAACAATCAAGAAATGATAAAAGCATGTAAGTAACATGCTTTTATCATTTCAAAAATATATGGTTCTAGGTCCAGCTCTACTGTGAGTTGTACGGCAACATCCAGAGAGGAAAGGGTTACATGATGTAACGCTATGGTCTTTCTCGCGAGTGAGTTCACATCTCGTGTTCACATTCCAGAGTAGCGCCCTCTAGCGATTAGTTACAATTAATGCATTTTGTTTGGCCAACGTCTTGATCGACAATTAATTGTGAGTCGATTAATTGTTGACATCCCTAGTTTTAATGTTGTTACCTCCTCCTTCTACCTCCTTATTATTGGTCTGTTTACATCCCCAAGGTTCAAAGTGCTCTACTCCACCTTGTGATGTCATGAAGTGGAAGATTAGCAATTTAAAATCTGAAAATATCCAGATGATTCTAGTGAAGGTGTATGGAGTATAACAACACAGAGGAGGACGTTTTGTATTACTGCATGGCATCACAAGGTGGAACAGAGTGTTTTGAGTTTGAGAGAAGAACTCCTAAAGCCTAAATGTGCAGGGTTTGTGTGTGTGTTAAACGTGTGAATGAAACAAAACACAACTCCGGCTATAAAAACACAGAGGAAGCAAGAATTTCAGGGTGTCTGAGGCTACGTTTATACGGCGACGATCAAAACAGAAGACGTAAAAGTGGCGTCTCGTCTTCAATTTTTTATCCGCGTTTAGACGAAGACGCAAAAGTGGACGCAAAAGCCAGCGAAGGGAGGCGCTGTAAATAACTGGACTGAAAAAAAACCAAACAAACATCACAACAGTTTTGAGTTACATTTCTAACCACGACTGTACCGGAAAAGAGAAAGGTAAAACTTCACAATAAAATGTTCTAGTTGCGTTTTAAATGAGTTGTTAAGTTCCGCTCCAAACATTTCAGTGACTTGTATTTTTGTTGACATGTTTTTGAATATTGTACTGAAAATAGTGACATTACAGGAGGATTACAGTGAATTAGAAAATATAAAATCACATGGGGTTTTACATTTGAAGTGCCTCATGCGGAAGTCGCTTGTCTTGGCGTCTGTGGCTGTGAGAGTGTGAGAAAGACTTGTACGGGAAGAAGAGAAAAGACCGTAGACGTGTGTGGGTGCGATTTATACAATTGTTGAAATGACTCTTGTATTGCCGCATCTATGTGACGTAAACGCGTACGCGACGTGAGCAGATCTGGCCAGTTTTGCGTCTTGGGCAGTTTACACGGAAACGCTACAGCGGAGCGTATTTAAAGGGACAGTGTGTAAGATTTTTGCCCGTTAATTACCGAAATTGAAGATACCCATTCAAAAATACAGTGTTTTCCAAGCCTTTTCACTTCCATCATGAAATCAAAGTATTCTGTTGGACTTGGATATAGTCACATAAAAGGGGGATCTTCCCCATGCAGAGGCAGCCATTTTGAATACGAGAGCCGCAGAAGGACATTTGGGCTCCGCCTTCGCCTTCGGCAAGGCTCATGGTTTTCACACGAGATAGTACACGTTTGGATAAACAATGACAAGTATGTTGCCGGATCACACGTCGTAATGGATCTAACACGTGTTTTGGACTAAATTGTTTTACTGGATTTTATTCGCTGGATCCTTACGGACAAATTGAGAGCAAGTTTATGGTGAAATACAGAGTTTGACCTGTCCAGAGCCTTCAAAGGTAAGCTAAGTAACAAACCTCGTTTTGTGCTTTTCCGTATAAAAGCCCCATGTGCTCGGGGAGTGATTGTTGTGCCGGGAAATGAATTGCATAGTCAAAAAGAGGAGACTGTAAGGTTTCATTTGATGTGTAGATTGTCATGGTACACGATCGGGAATGTGTGTTTTCATGAGAAAAGAAAAAAAAATAGTGAACGGGACCGCGTTTTATTTATACAGCAGTTGTCGGGTACGCGAGCTGTCCGCGTTACGGCGTGCCCGGGTGACCCTCGAGGTCTGCCGTAGCTAAAACAGGAATTGCAATAGCCGCCATCCACCTATGCGCCACGAATCCTACACACTGGACCTTTAAGTTTTCCACTCTGGAGGGTGGTTTCAGATTTTTGCGTTTTTAGGCCCCAAAAACGCCGTCACCGTGTAAACGAAAGGCACTTCCGATAAAATATTTTGTCGTTTTTACCCGTAAGCGTTCTCGTGTAGTAGAAAAGCGGTGAGTTTTTACATTACAAGCTCGGTCATCTTCACTATGACAACTCCAGGTCTGTTTATGACGAGGAAACAAAAAAAAAAAATTAGAACGTAAATGAATCAGAAGATAGAGTAATGTGGGCTCTTTAATTCTCCTCATGGTGAATCTTTTCTGTGGCCCTCACATCCACATTCCTCCTGGTTTAGTGTGGTATGTGGCTGCTATTCTTTTTTCCTGTTTTTTTCCTGTTTTTTTCCTGTTTTTTTCCTGGACAGTGACGGCACCGTAAAGCTGTCAGTTTGGGGCGCTCAGGAAACAGACGGTCTTTGAAGGCGTCAGCTCCACACACACACACACACACAGTGCAGGCTTAGGTCTGATGGAAGGACAGAGAACACGGATACTTCACTGACACTGCGGAACAAAGAGCATTCCAAAGCCTTTGTGTGGTTTAACCCCAAAAACCTGCCCCAAACCTGATGTCCCTGAAGGAGGCTTTTATCTGAGGGGGGCAGTGTGACAGGAGCAGACAGGTGCAGACAGGAGGAGGCAGGAGGAGGCAGGAGGAGGCAGGAGCAAACAGGAGGAGGTAGGAGCAGACGGGAGGAGGTAGGAGCAAACAGGAGGAGGCAGGAGCAGACAGGTGCAGGCAGGAGCAGACGGGAGGAGGTAGGAGCAGACGGGAGGAGCCAGGAGCAGACGGGAGGAGGCAGGAGCAGACGGGAGGAGGCAGGAGCAGACAGGAGGAGATAGGAGCAGACAGGAGGAGGCAGGAGCAAACAGGAGGAGGTAGGAGCAAACAGGAGGAGGCAGGAGCAGACGGGAGGAGGTAGGAGCAGACGGGAGGAGGTAGGAGCAGACGGGGGGAGCCAGGAGCAGACAGGAGGAGGGAGGAGCAGACAGGAGGAGATAGGAGCAGACAGGTGTAGGCAGGAGGAGGCAGGAGCAGACAGGGGCAGACAGGAGGAGCCAGGAGCAGACAGGAGGAGGCAGGAGCAGACGAGAAGAGGCAGGAGCAGACAGGAGGAGGCAGGAGCAGACGAGAAGAGGCAGGAGCAGACAGGAGGAGGCAGGAGCAGCCAGACGGAGACCAGAGCAGACAGGAGGAGGCAGGAGCAGACAGGAGGAAGCAGGAGCAGACAGGAGTAGGCAGGAGCAGACAGAAGGAGACAGGAGCAGACAGGAGGAGGCAGGAGCAGCCAGACGGAGACAGGAGCAGACAGGAGGAGGCAGGAGCAGACAGGAGGAGGTAGGAACAGACAGGTGCAGACAGGAGGAAGCAGGAGCAGACAGGAGGAAGCAGGAGCAGACAGGAGGAGGCAGGAGCAGACAGGAGGAGGCAGGAGCAGACAGGTGCAGACCGGAGCAGACAGGTGCAGACAGGAGGAGGCAGGAGCAGACAGGAGGAGGCAGGAGCAAACAGGAGGAGGCAGGAACAGACAGGAGGAGGCAGGAGCAAACAGGAGGAGGCAGGAACAGACAGGAGGAGGCAGGAACAGACAGGAGGAGGCAGGAGCAGACAGGAGGAGACAGGAGCAGACAGGAGGAGGTAGGAACAGACAGGAGGAGGCAGGAGCAGACAGGAGGAGACAGGAGCAGACAGGAGGAGGAGGTAGGAGCAGACAAGAGGAGCCAGGAGCAGACAGGAGGAGGCAGGAGCAGACGGGCAGGGAAAGAGAAATGCATTTTTAAGGTGATAAAATGTATTGTATAGTGCAATGTGTGTTTTTGTAGAAGAAAACATGAATAAGCTGGACTCAAACAGGACTCAACCAGGACTACCCAAACCTGGACTAAAACCTGGACTAAAATTTGGATTAACACCAACAGAAGGTAAACCCAGTGTGTTAAAACCTAAAATGCCTCTCTGATCTGAATGGCTGCTCCATAAACCCCAACTGCAGCCAATCCTGAATCAGTGCTCCCTCTGCAGCTCAGGGAGGGAATTCTGGAGGTTCTGAGCTCCACATGAGGCACGTTCTGTCCATATACTGAGAACGAGACAAATGCAGGATGTGTCTGTCTGCAGGTTCTGTTGTGATTGTACCTTTTTACACTGTAAGATGATCAGGGTTTGTTGAGGCAGACTGAATTTCCATAGACCAATGCCTCTTTCGAAATGTCGGCTCATCTGTTTTATAAAAGTTGTCTTAAGGTTATAATTTCATCTTCAAATAAAAGTTGCGTTACAGATGTGTGGGTCAGGAGACGTTTTTTACGACTTGTCTTTGGTGGAATATTTTTAGAGAACCCTGCGGTGCCATGAGCTCAGCCTGGTTCAGTCTGAGTCGAGGAAGAGGGGGAGGAGAGGGAGAGAGAAGAGATAGAGAGGAGGAGGAGAGAGTGTCGGGTGAGGAGAGGGTGAGGAAGAAGCTGGGGCAGAGACAGGCAGTGTTCACAGGTTTCCTCAGGGCACAGCAGGTAGTCACAAGCCTCAGTGTCAACTCAAACATCAACAGATGTTACTGCTTCACACACACGCACACACACACATCTACACACACACACATACACACACACACTCATAAACAGATACCTAAACAGACTAATCACATGATTACAAGGTTGCGTACAACATATTATCGCACACATTATCAGACTACAACTTTCTACAAGATTGAATTTGAATTTTTAAAGGTCCCATGGCATGAAATTTTCACTTTCTGAGGTTTTTGAACGTTAATGTGAGCTCCCCTACCCTGTTTAGGGCCCCCCCCCCATGGCTAAAAGTTGCGAAATGTCTAAACTGAGCATTTGCGGTCCTTTTCTGCGTTAGAAAAAAACACAGCTCAAACGGGCGATTCTCAAAAAGGCACCTTATTGACGTCAGCTCGAAAAATGCAGTTCCACCCCCGTCTGTGTCTCTACTCAGCGTCTCTGTAAATCACGCCCAGAGAGTTTGGACTGCGGAGGAGCTACGCAATGCGAAATGCGTTTTTTAATTTGCCTGGAGGCACGTCCGAGTGTTTCTAGGCTCGGAAGTCCTTTATCTGAGCCTCTGGACCTTTGAACAGCAGTGGTTTAATTTTATTTTCTGTGGAAATGTGTTCATTTTTCAATGGAACGCTTCTCATCTCTCCCTCCGCGCAAAAACACAGAAGTGGGTCAGAGCGCACAGCTGAGAGCGGAGAGTGTGGCCACGCCCCCACCCTCTACTATAGGCCATCTCTGTCCTCCTCATTTGCATTCAAGCAACAACGCCCATAATGGAGTTGCCTGGAAGAATCCATGACTCATCGCTGTTCCAGCGGTGAGTCTGGTAATGCTTGGTCTAGAATGCGCTGTGGTTGCGCGTAGACAGACAGCTAAGTGAACCAATCAGAGATTGCGCCATCTTGATTCAAAACTGAGGAGGAACTTCCCCTGCCTAAGAGTGACTTTGCGGGCAAAGGCGGGTGCACTGACGTCACCATCTTTGAACTAATCAGAAGCGCGGAGTCCGTTTTTAACCGGAGGAGCGAGGGTGGAGGGAGGGTGTCCAAATGGTATCGCGCTGTATAGGAAATACAGAGAGATATCATTTGGCTGGCCAGGTAAATAATGGCCTGTTCAGAGAGAGAAAAATTACTCTTTCTCATCTTATCTCTGTTTCTCATGCACTGAGTGTTGATTTTGAAGAAGGATTCATTTACAGTATTAGGGAACCATTAAGGAGCCATATAAAAGCATCAAGAAGTACCATGTCATGGGATCTTTAAAAGAGCATTGGGTTTGTGGAGGTGAAACCAGGACTAGACCAGGACTTGCCCAGGACTAGACCCCAACTAGACCACATGTGTGTCTCAGCTTCAGTATATTCTGGTCAAAGTTGGACTCTTTCACAGAGTTTATTATTAGAAACAGAAATGAAAATTATTCTATTTGACCAGAATCCTCAAAGTTCTCTGTTTGACTGAAGTCAGACTTTACTCTTACATTTTCTAACCTTCATTAACAATTTAAAGGAAAAGTAACGTTATTTTACAATCTGAGCCTTCTTTCGGTAATAAAACAAGTCGTTTGACTCACCCATATCACGTTCGTGTCATTTGGAGCTGTTTGAAGAAAGTTATGTTGTGGCGTTTCTGTTAGCATTTGTTAGCATTTGTATTCGGGGCATTACTTTGCGGTCTCCAAATAACACAAACTTTAGCACTTTTCAAATCATAGAAGCCCGATGTCTTAATGAAATATTTCGTTTGAAGCAAAAGTGGCCTGTAATCCGAGATTTATCCATAGTTTTCAGCTTTGCGTTTCATGTTTGGGTCCTGGGAGCTGAGAGCACAGTCCGCACATGCGCACTGGCGTCCTCATCTACTCGAAACTATGGCTAAATCTCGGATTACAGGCCACTTTTGCTTCAAACGAAATTTTTCATTAAGACATCGGGCTTCTATGATTTGAAAAGTGCTAAAGTTTGTGTTATTTGGACACCGCAAAGTAATGCCCCGAGCAAATGATACAGCACCATGTTAACAGATACGGGATCATTACTAGAACAGAACGGCTCAACATAAGTTCTGCGATACTGCTCCAATTGACAGAAAAATGCTATGGGTGAGTAAAACTACTTGTTTTATTGCCGAAAGAAGGCTCAGATTGTAAAAAAACGTTAATTTGCCTTTAAATGCACAATTTACACGCAGAACAAGGATTTATCTGTTTGTTTTTTTTCTTAATTTCTTTCTTTATTTTATTTTCCAAGAGTCAATTTGAGCTTGTGGGTTGAAATGCAATGACATGGACTTTAAAAACCTCAAGGGACACTCGACTTCCACTTGATGATGTCACAAGGTGTATCAGAGTGTTGTGAGCTGTGCAGAGGGAGACAGACTAATACATTTGCAGGAGTATTGATTTTTTTTATTTATAAGACAGGGACATTGCACAATATCCGTTAACCTTATGAGACCTAACCTTAGAGATGAGGAGCACACTACATTAGAGCAGGGTTAAAGGCCCTCTGTGGGACATTTCATCACATTAGCAGGGTTAAAGGCCCTCTGCGGAACATTTCATCACATTAGAACACATAGGAGCTTTAAATAACATAGGTGTGAGTGATTTTGTGGGGGAAATGACTGATTAGAATGGAAAGTATTTTTATGGTTGAGTTGCCCGGGCCTGACTGATTCTCACAGACACAGAAGGCTCCGGGCGTTTGAGTGCAGTCACTTTAAGAAGATAAAGTTACAGATACAGAGCAAGAGCAGGGCTAACCCACATTTAGGCTTAGTCCTGCTTCAGTCCTTGTTTAGTCCTTGCTTAGTCTCGTTTTGCTTGCTCCTTTTTTTCTCTGAACCCTAGACTATATATATATATATATATATATATATATATATATATATATATATATATATATATATATATATATTAGGGGTGGCACGGTTCATGAAAAACCGACGAACCGTTCGGTTCGCTTGTCATGAAGAACCGTTCGGTGTGCACCTGACGGTTCCGGGCATGCGCAATGTATACTTGCCTCTGGCATGTCCGTATGTAACCTCAAAAGATGAATGAGTGCGGTAAATAAAGTTAGATAGAAATGGCAAGTGAGAGTGGAGATAGCGGCGAGGACATAGAGGATGCACCAGTGTCATTTAAATCCGGTGTCTGGGGAAAAGCGGAAAGTCACGGACACCCCCCTCCCACGCCGCCGCCGAAATGCGCTCTAATCAGAGGCATTGAGGAGGGAGCTTATGCTATCAGGGAAGCTAACAGGAGGAGAGCGAGTGAAAAGGCGATCCGCACACCGGTAGAAGTTTAATACGAGACACGTACTTTTGTTTCTGTTTCTTCAGTATCTAGTGGTTGGGTTTTTTCAACAGCAGGTGACATAGTTACTGCCACCAGATCGGAGAGATGGTTCCAATAATGGGCTTAAAGTCAAATTCAGATTGTGTGATTATTACATTGTATTAAGATTTTATATTACATTAGATTATTATATAATCTTATAACCTTTTTAATGTTATATCCTGTTATTGTGGATTATTAAGATAAATGGATATAAGGTGTATTTTGAAAGAAACCAATAAGAACCGTACAGAACCGAAAACCGTGACCCTTAAACCGTGATACGAACTGAACTGTGAATTTTGTGAACCGTGCCACCCCTAATATATATGGATAACTAACCTGCTAGCCGCCGCGATCCGAACAGTAAATGACCATGGTGTGCTTCTGGCTCCATCATTTCTGGCTCCAGTTGATTTGCATTAAAAAATTGTCACCGCTCTCTGCAACTGCTGCACTCAAAAATCATCATTTTGGTCTTAAAATGTTCATATTAACCCGCTCTACATGATCCTAGCATTTTTATTTTGCGATTTTATCCATAAATCAATTCCTATTAGGGATGCAAATTATCGATTAATTCATTAATCTATAGTTGATTGACCTTATTGATCGACTTACGATTAACTGATAAGCAGCGTTTTTCACCTGAATTTGAGTGTTTCAATAGGGTCTTTAAGAATATAAGCTATAGTAACATAACACTGAGTCAAAAATATATCATAGTATTATTATATTGTATATTCCTCAATTAATTATTCCTTAGTAAAAAGCAGACAAATGTATTGATGCTGAATAACAAAATACATTCTTTATTGAAAATAAATTGAGGACTGGCTCAGTTGTTGCACTTGCAGCATGGAAATCTTGAAATTAAAAGGAACTGAAGAAATTAAATAACAGAATGTTATTTAGTCTACATATTATGATGAAACCAGTGAATCCAGGCTATTTTTAGGACATTCTCAACATTTATTTTGAACTAAGGCATCAACAGTATTTCTCTCCCTTAATCTGTGAAGGGTTACAGTACAAAATATACATTTCTCAGGGCCCCTGGACACAGCATAAAACATTACAGGGCCTCAAACCAGAACAATCAAGAAATTATAAAAGCATGTAAGTTACATGCTTTTATCATTTCAAAAATATATGGCTCTAGGTCCAGTTCTACTGTGAGTTGTTGCTGTGGTCTTTCTCGCGAGTGGGTTCACATCTCGTGTTCACAGGGATGAAAGAGTTCCGTTTTTTAGCGGAACTCCGCTTTTTTTTTCAGACGTGGGGTAATTTTTTTTTTTTTAAATATCTGTGCAAATTCGTTGAGAAAGATTTTGGGTGTGTATATATATATATATGTATAGTTGTGTTTAGGGTCGCCAACCGTCCCTGAAAAACAGAATCGTCCCGTATTCAGAACAAAAGTACGTGTATCTCGTATTAAACTTCGTATTAAACTGTGAGCCGCGCAAGCCCGTGTCTGGAGCCGTGGATCGAGCGAGTGAGCGCAGCTCTTTCGCAACAGCCTGTACCATTGCGTGTACACAGGTTAAACATTATAAAACATCCTATACCTCATCCTACCTGCCCGTGCCTCAGTTAACGCGTCGCTCCTCGCTTTTTCACCTGCGCCTTTTAGCGAGCATAAGCTCCTCCTCAATGCGCTCTGATTAGACAAAGTGCAAAGCAAAACCAAATCCAATATATACTACTAGTAGGCCTACCTGTTAATAAAATGTTTTTTTTTTTTTATGTACAGTTTTACTTTATTGCTAACATATAGCATATAGAAACCAAAATTTCTGAATTTTTTCCAGCGGGGGAGGGGTGGGGGAGGGGAATGCGCCGTGACTTTCCGCTTTTTTCATGATTGACCACTTTCATCCCTGTGTTCACATTCCAGAATAGCGCCCTCTAGCGATTAGTTACAATTAATGCATTTTGTTCGGCCAGCGTCTTGATCGACAATTAATTGTAAGTCGATTAATTGTTGACATCCCTAATTCCTATTACTAATATGGACCTGACTCCAAAATTTGCTTCTATAACTGCCAGCCTCGATGAGCTCCATTTGACTGGAGCAGAATGCTGTGGGTGACGTCACATTCTTTTAGTCCACTTCTTCATACAGAGATGTGTTCATTGTCAGGTCCTGTCCTCAGTCTCTCGCTCTCTCTGTACTGTAAATCTGCTATTTCAACCTCAAACACAGCTGTCCGGGTCCCAACTCTCAGCACGGAGCACTCAGTCACTCAATAATGTGCTGAGAGGGCCCTGTCTCAGATGGACAAAGAAGATAGTATGTGTTGAGTTTATGACAAAAGGAGAAATTCAATTTGTCAACTGGACAAAGTTTGTTTGGCAGGGATGAAAGACTTCCGCCTTTTAGCGGATCTCCGCTTTTTTTCAGCCGCGTGTTTTTTTGTTTTTTTTTTTCTGTGCAAATGCGTTAGGAAAGATTTTGGGTGTATATATACGTATAGTTGTGTTTAGTGTCACCAACCGTCCCTTGAAATCGTCCCGTATTCAGAAACAGAAGTACTCGTATTAAAAATGTACTGTCCGAGCCCATGTGAGCCGTGGGCGGACACCGCACGTAACGCAGCTGAAAGCCCCCCCACCCCCCACCCCGGTCGTAAAAAAAAAATTCGTCGGGGGGGGGGGACTTTCAGCTTTTTTATGACAGGACACTTTCATCCCTGTTTGGTTGCAAACGTTTCGTCGCTCATCCGAGAGGCTTCGTCAGCTCTGGTTCGAGTGCTGGTTAGACACTGCTTATATCTAGCTGCAGGGAGGAGCTCACTACACTGAAATAGTTCTGAAACTATCTCAACTAGGGATGCAAATTATCGGTTAATTCATTAACTGATAGTTGATTGACCTTATCGATCGATTAACGATTAACTGATAAGCGGCGTTTTTCACCTGAATTTGAGTGTTTCAATAGGGTCTTTAAGAATATAAGCTATAGTAACATAACACTGAGTCATAAATATATCAGAGTATTATTATATTGTATATTCCTCAATTAATTATTCCTTAGTAAAAAGCAGACAAATGTATTGATGCTGAATAACAAAATACAGTAATCCCTCGCTCTATCCAATTTTTTTTTTTATAGTGTAACATTTTTTTATAGTGTAACATTGTGTTCTGTCCTGATTGGCTAAGAGACTAGACCAGGACTGAACGTGGACTGGACCAGGTCTGAAACAGGTCTGGACCTGGACTGGACCGGGACTCGACCGGGACTCGACCGGGTCTAGACCTGGACTAGACCAGGATTAAACCACCACGTGCCGCTGCTAGTTTCGCTGCGGCCCGAGCCGCAGGCCAGCCGAGCGGGCCGC
Source organism: Paratrypauchen microcephalus (assembly GCA_036785185.1). Taxonomy (NCBI): domain Eukaryota; kingdom Metazoa; phylum Chordata; class Actinopteri; order Gobiiformes; family Gobiidae; genus Paratrypauchen; species Paratrypauchen microcephalus. Next base: position 3,253,230 of record JAVJIX010000068.1, on the reverse strand, counting down.
GGCGAAACTAGCAGCAGCGGCACGCATTCCGGGTTCGATCTCGCCTCGCGCGTACACCCGGGGCTGCTGAGCAGTGCCGTTGGCGCCTGCGGTCGGCTGTGAGTCGAGCTTGGCGCAGCGCGGTCCGCGGTTAATTACAATTAATGCATTTTGATCGACCAACGTCTTAATCGACAATTAACCGTTAATCGATTAATTGTTGACATCCCTAATCTCAACTAATTTGTTTCTTTTGTTTTTCGAACTAGACTTTTGTTTTTCGAGCTAAACTAGACGCCAGAGAAATTCGAAAAACAAAAGAAACAAATTAGTTGAGATAGTTTCAGAACTATTTCAGTGTAGTGAGCTCCTCCCTGCAGCGAGATATAAACAGGGTCTAACCAGCACTAGAACCAGAACTGACGAAGCCTCTCGGATGAGCGGCGAAACGTTTTCGACCAAACAAACTTTGTCCAGTTGACAAATTGAATTTCTCCTTTTATCATGGATTCTACCTGGAGGACTGAGGGACTCTTCACGCATCTGTGTTGAGTTTAGAATAATGAGAAAGTTGCCACAGGGATTACCAGTCAAAAATGGGACTGACTCACACATGACTTCAGATATTTCTCCAAAAACACGTCTCCGCTTTGGATCAAAAGTGTAAGATGTTGATGTAAAACAAAGCTGTGCAGGTGCACGGTCCCCACAGCGCAGCGGGATGGGGCCAGTAGCGCAGCTGCGTGGTGAGGCCCTCAGGTCACACAGAGTCCTGGGAGACGAGCTCACATCAGATTAGAGGGCCGGAGTGGCTCTGGAGGAGGATGCACCGGTCACAATGGGACAGCAGGGGGCGTGTCTGATTAAAATGAAAGAATATTTCACCTGTCAATCATTCTCAGTGAGGTCTGCAGGGGCACTTTACTGAGCTTTTGTGGTGGTTTGGAGGAATGATGTGGCATGCTCCCATGGCAACAGAGTGATGGGCTGCACTTGTAGCTACCTGGATCACACACTGTTTTTGAAACGTTTTAGTTTTTTTCGGTCAGTTTTTAGCATCATACAAAGGAATTTTTTCCAGTCATGCCAAATAAGTTAACTCTTTCACTGCCAGCCTGTTTTCAAAATCTTACCCCTTAGAGTGCCAGAGATTTAGAGCATTTTCACTGATTTTACAAGACTCACAGAATACTGAGTTCTTTGACTATATAAACATGGCACACATCAAAATAAAGCGTCGACTCTCTTCTTTCACCTGGAAAAAAAATTATGTTTCTAACCTTTTCGGTTCTCAAATAACTGATAGTAGAACATAGGGAAGTTTCAGCAAAAACACTGGTTTTTGAGCAAGAAATGGAGAAAACGACCGTTTAGTTCAGAGAAGGATTTCGAGCAGATCAGTGACTTTGACATCAATATTTATCGATTTAGTGACACCTCAAACATCTAAAATAACAGAGAAAGAGATTTTTGATGACAAAGTACATTTTTTATTTACAAATATAAGAATATAAGGCTCTGTGAATTGAAAATTCGTTCAAATCAATAGTGCCAAGAGATGTTTACAGGATATAATAATATCTTTTCCTATAAAATAGAACTTTGTTGAGGCTTTGTCTGAGGCCCAGAGTACAGACCCATAATAAAAACTAATACACACACACACACACACACACACACACACATACAGTATATATGTACATACACACAAGCCCATGCATAAACCTTAACACACACACAGCTACACACACAGCTACACACGCACACGCGCGCGCACACGCGCGCACGCACACACGCACACACGCACACACACACACACACACACACACATACACATATAACTTCATTCATTACAATTACCATACAGCAGCATCACTGCTCCAAGTCAGTAAACTTCTTCTTTGGCGCTGTCGTAGTTCTGAAGAGAGTTCCTGCTCCGTGCAGCGCACACATGACACGCCCCCTCCTCGGGCACAGCAGATCTCTGCTCAGACCTCGCTGCTTGATCCGGCTCGTCTCTGCGATCCTCTGATCCAGGATCCTGGGTCCCAAGAGCGTTCTGATCGCTCCATAGTCGCTGATCAACAGTTATCTGCTTTTCCGGGTTCTCTGGCCTCGCCGTCTTACTCCTCTGGCCAATACACCATACACACGCTGCACTCCTCCTTTCTTCCCCGGCTCTGATCGGCTAATAATGATACAACATCGCCATCTACAGGTTGAGAGATGTGAATTACACCTCAAAAGTTGCTCCAGGCCGTAACCTAGCAACCCCTGCTGAAAAAAGCAATTGACGTCTATAGACGTCACGGCACTCAACGGTTGGATTCGAGGGGACGCCAATAGACGTCTCCGGCACTGAATGAGTTAAGTTTAATTTTAATCAAACTAAATGTCGTGTATGTACACTAAGTTCTAATAATGTCCAAGCAGGCAACTGGAAGTACACAATGGCAGAATTTTGAAAACTCTACTGTACTTTATTCACCGTTCATCACATCCATACAAGCCAGGTAGTAAGAGCGTAGTAAGAGGGTGTGCCATTTATACTCATGGGAACAACCAATCAGAACTCATCCTGATGTATATCAAAATACCAGTTCAATAACTTCCATCATTAAAGGGACAGTGTGTAAGATTTTTACCCGTTAATTACCCAAATTGGAGATACCCATTCAAAAATACAGTGTTTTCCAAGCCTTTTCACTTCCTTCATGAAATCAAAGTATTCTTTTGGACTTAGATATAGTCACATAAAAGGGGGATCTTCCCCATGTAGAGGCAGCCATTTTGATTACGAGAGCCGCAGAAGGACAGTTGGGCTCCGCCTTCGCATTTTCTTTATACAGTAGTTGTCAAAGGGCTCGTGGTTTTCACACGAGATAGTACGCGTTTGGATAAACAACGACAAGTATGTTGCCGGATCACACTTACTCCGCACATACATCACAGGAGCAAGCACCTTCATCTAAGAGGAAAAGAAGAAGGACATAGTACCTACCGCGGCTGGGGCTTTGATGCAGCGCGGGCCCGCACCCCGGGTTCAGACCGACCTCTGCCCTCCGCGGTCTGGTTCCCGATTCCCCCCACCCGCACACAGCGCCGGGTGTGCTTCACGTGTGCGCGCGGTTCGGGCGCGGCTCTGGGTACGCCGAGCTGTCCGCGTTACGGTGCGCCTGGGTGACCCTCGAGGTCTGCCGTAGCTAAAACCGGAATTGCAATACTCACCATCCACCAATGCGCCACCAATCCTACACACTGTCCCTTTAAATCATATTTCTCTGTGTTGGATCACCACACTAACACTTTGTTTGTTGTAATTGATGGTTTTCAGATTCTAGATGATGTCATATTCCCAGATTTCCCACTTTTTCCTATTCTCTATATTTCCCCTACAGTAGTATTGAAATATTGATACAGTATACGCCCACGGAGCACTGTGGAACCTACAGGACCACTGAGGGATTACACACATATAAGCACACATGCTACCATTTAAATCTTGAACTCTTGGGCTTCAAATGCACGGCAATACAGGAAGACTGGAGAAATCATTGTGCAAGTGTCTCTAAGATCTTTTATTTCTCACCCAAAGTAGAAGAGCGTTCAGTGGTGCATTGTGGCTCTGTTTCAGTACTGTGTTTGGAGTGTGTGGTCTGTGGTTTGGGCTCAGAGGAAGTCCAGCTGTTTGCTTGGAAATACATTTATCCATGGTTTAAGATTGAACTGCACAATGTCTGGAGCAGGGATTTATGAAGCTACTAAAGACAGTCACTTTGTTCTGTGTCCGGAAGATTACACTGGTTGTCATCGTTTAAGGGCCCATATTTCACTTCATCTTCTTTATTTTCTAATGTAGTTTCCTCATCACAAACAGACCTGGAGTTGTGTTTGTTTCGTTCACACATGTTTAACACACAAACCCTGCAGATGGAGGCTGAATTTGTCTCTCAAACTGAAAACACTCATTTGGATTTGGATAGTTTCAGATCCAGAGTTTCCAATCTCTTTTGATAAAAGAAGCTGTTCACTTGAAACCTACCACTACATGACATCACAAGGTGCAACAGAGTTTTGAGTTTTGGAGATGTGGACAGTTTAGCTGCACCTCAGCGGCGCTAACTTCAGCCAGGCCTATCCAGTCTTGCGCTAGGCGCGTACACGGGGGACATAAGAAGCCCAGAACAACCGACTGTCGAAAACGCAATCATGACGAAGATTCGGGACGATTATTTCAGCGCATCAGAACCAAAGTTGCTTTTGGAACTCTGCAACGCACTTGCAATAACCAAGGCGAGAGACATGGCATGACAGAAGATCGCCGAGCGCTTAAATGCGCAAGTTAAGTTCTATAACAGTGCTGAATGTTGAGTTTTTAAGTATGTTTTCACCACCGATATAAGACACATCAGTGGGGGAGAGGACTCACTACAGTTTGTCATGTGGGAGACCCGAGTTCGATACTCAAGGAGATAATAAAAAATAAATATAAATAAAATATTTATTTGTAGAGCAGTCTTGTCAGTTGTAATTTCTTTTTACTGTGTAAAAGTATTTGTACCAACTAATATGTTAAATTGTGTTATCTTGTCTTTGAGCAGGAGTGGTGTTAATAATGTAAAGAGTAGTAAGTAGGCTAATATTAATATTATTATTCAGTTAAATTAGTATGATAAAAGGAGCTAGATATAAGCAGTGTCTAACCAGCACTCGAACCAGAACTGACGAAGCCTCTTGGATGAGCGGCGAAACGTTTTCGACCAAACAAACTTCTGAATTTCTCCTTTTATCATGGATTCTACCTGGACGACTGAGGGACTCTTCACGCAGTTAAATTAGTAATACTGTTGGAATGGTACCTTAATTTAATTTAAAACAAATAAGGTGGCTGAGGTCGCTGTTTCATTGTGACAGTGGCATATGTTTCAGTTCGATCTTTTACTGTCAGAAATTTGAACACTGTTGTTGAATGTGTTTTTGAGAATGCTCCAGTTGTGTTCCCCTCCTTCACTATCCCTCCTGTCCAATCAGAGCCCTCCCTGCTTTGTGTCAGACCCAGCCCTGTCCAATCAGAGCACTGCTTGCTGCCCTGTGCCCTCCCCCTGTTTAAAGTCCACTGAGCAAAAGACAATATCACATACACACAGTAATAACCGTAGCTATGACACTTTAGTACTGTTGCCATACGCAACAGTTTTATAGTGTAACATTTTTTTATAGTGTAACATTGTGTTCTGCGTCCTGTCTAGGACTAAACGTGGACTAAACCAGGTCTAGACCAGGTCTAGACCAGGTCTAAACCGCAGGTCTAAACCTGGACTGGCCCTAGACTAAACTAGGACTGGACCAGGTCTAGACCTGGACTAAACCAGGATTAAATCACTCCGTGCGGCTCTTGCGTTCATTCGTTCGTTTGTGTGTGTTCGGTTTGTGGCTCGGGCTGAGAGCACGCGGTCCGGGCGCCGCGGTTCTATCTCGTGCTCGCGGCCTCGGTGTACACGTGACACGTGCTGCACGGATTCCGTGACAGAGCAGCATGAGTCGCGCACTTCTCCAAGGGGTTGGTGCGCGTCGCGTCCGCGTGTCCGGCGGGGCTCCCGGAGCCGTGTCTCCCCCCACACGTCACTATTAATAAATTTTGTTGAAAATCTATGAAAGTTTAAGTGTTTAAACTAGAGACAAATGTGAGAAAAGGTTAATTCCAGTCTGAGAAAAGCGTATAATGTGTGTGGCGAGGCATTTACAGCCTTAAAACATGTAGAATAATTGTAAAATATAAAGTTGTTCTACTTCGCGGATTTCTCCTATTGCGGGTCATTTCTGGAACCTAACCCCGCGATAAACGAGGGATTACTGTAGTTACAAACAACATATTTGTAACTACTTGTACCACTACTTGTACCACATACACTGTCACATAAGAAACTGTACTGGGTCATTTAAAGTGAATTTTAACCACAGTTGGGACTATTCCCAGTGTATCTCTTTTAGGACTCTATTGCTCAGTGGACTCTTGGTTTAATTCCACATTAGTGTATTTTTCTCATGTATTTCCTGTCATTTCCAGAGGAGAGCGGCGTGTCTCTGCTGCAGCTGATTGGAGACCCTCCTCCAGAGGAAATCTCGCGAGAGTTTGGCCCTGACAACATGCCTGGATACGTGTTTGGCCCCGATGCTAACACGGGACAGCTAGCTCGCGCACACCTGCCCAATCCGTTCCACCGCAACTTCGCCCTCCTCTTCCACCTGAAGCCCACCACAGACCGAGCCGGGGTGGTCTTCTCCATCATCAACGCCCAGCAAAACCTCATGTACGTGGGGGTCAAACTTTCCGCAGTCCAGGGCAACAACCAGGAGGTAAATGAACTATATAAAATAAGGTTCTCATCTTTAAATGTCTATAGTTGAACCTGAGCAGAATCTGACAGAATTCTCAGGTGGAGTTTGCTGTGGAACTGTCAGATTACAGATGTTTTTGACCTGGTTTATGGTTCATATCTCTGTCATTATTGGACAGCACATGATTTATACTATTTATACTATTTATACTCAAAATACAGTATAATGAATGGTTAAAGGAAAAGTAACGTTATTTTACAATCTGAACCTTCTTTCGGTAATAAAACAAGTCGTTTGACTCACCCATATCACGTTCGTGTCATTTGGAGCTGTTTGAAGAAAGTTATGTTGTAGCGTATCCGTTAGCATTTGTATTCGGGGCATTACTTTGCGGTCTCCAAATAACACAAACTTTAGCACTTTTCAAATCATAGAAGCCCGATGTCTTAATGTAAGATTTCGTTTGAATCAAAAGTGGCCTGTAATCCGAGATTTATCCATAGTTTTCAGCTTTGCGTTTCATGTTTGGGTCCCGGGAGCTGAGAGCACAGTCCACACATGCGCACTGGCCTCCTCATCTACTCGAAACTATGGATAAATCTCGGATTACAGGCCACTTTTGCTTCAAAAGAAATCTTACATTAAGACATCGGGCTTCTATGATTTGAAAAGTGCTAAAGTTTGTGTTATTTGGACACCGCAAATTAATGCCCCGAGCAAATGATACAGCACCATGTTAACGGATACGGGATCATTACTAGAACAGAACAGCTCAACATAAGTTCTGCGATACTGCTCCAATTGACAGAAAAATGCTATGGGTGAGTAAAACTACTTGTTTTATTGCCGAAAGAAGGCTCAGATTGTAAAAAAACGTTAATTTGCCTTCAAGGCCGGTTAAATTCTCCACACTACAGGAGAATTTACCAGATTTTGGCTATGGTTTGCTTCTCTCCGAGTTAGGGCTGGGTATCGATCAAAATTTTCCAATGCCGATACCAATATCGATACCTTCATTTCGATACCGATTCCTGACCAGTACCTTTTTCGGTTCCTATTTTATATTAATTCTAGGAAAAAATTTAGTTTCATTACACATTCTATTCCACATACTGGAGTTTATTTTCCGTTATTCAAGTTATTTCCAAAGCTTTTTTTAACCTGTTTTTAACCTGTTTTTCTGACTGGAGTCACATTCTCTTACTGGTTTTGCAGTGGTATTTACCGCTGCACATTTACCAAATGGATGTTGTGACAAACAGATGCATTTGTGCACTTTTATTAGGCAAAATTCAACCACATGTCGCTGTAGACGTGCTCTGTGCGGACGCTGTAACATAAATTTAGATTAGTTTTTGCTTTGTATTTCGTCTTGCTCTTCTAATCAGAGCGAAAAGGCGAGGAGCGGCGCTGGTTTCCGCGTGTTCCAGATGAGCGCACGGGCTGCACTGCGAAAAACACGGTAAAAGTTTATTGCTAAAGGCAGAGGCCGTAATGAAATACGAAATCACAATCATCTCGAGACCAAGACCGGACACCGATCGACACGGTAATACGGGACAAAGTGCGTCCCTTTTCAGCTCAATACGGGACGCATACTTTTGTTTCTGAATACGGGACGATTCCGTTAAGCAATTCAATGAAACTCTAGCGCTGTGACCAGTGGCTAGAGTTTCATTGAATTGCTTAACAAAATTTCAGCGTGAGAAATACCATGTGTGGCATGTGAACTCGTTGAAATGCGTGTGTCACACTCTCAAAGCGTGAGACTTGAGAGCCCTGTGCTAATATCCTACAGTACCGTTAACATACATAGGTAAACTTGCAACAACCTAGCTAGCGCTTACCTTCACAAACAAAGCAGATCAACAGAATTCGCGGAACAAACTTACCCGATGAAATATCAGACACAGCGCTGTGTTCAGTACTTTCCGAGTGTGGTCGTAAAACGTCCTGTAGCTCTTGTCAGATGTGCTGCACCGCGCAGTATTGGAGTCGGTCTTGCGGAAGTATAACCACGCTTTCGACTTCGGCATTTTTGTAGGGTTTGACGACTCCGCAGCCAAGCTAATTGATTAGCTAACTTACAAGTTAGGCGAATCTCGCCTTGCCTGTGAACGAGGGGCGTGACCACGCTGTGTTTCATACACGTGGACGTTTGAGCCAATCTCAGGTGGCATTATCAGACCATAAGCACGCAGGCACGTATCTGAGCCACACGTGATTAACCTCTGGGTATTGAAACGTGGAACCGAAAGACGAGGCATATTTCGATACCCAGAAGAACCTAAGCATTTCGGTCGGTGCCATGGAGGAACCGAATTTCGATGCCCAGCCCTACTCCGAGTCTAGGGAGGCATCACACAACTGATTTTATCTTTGTGTGCGATTTTGAAGCCACTCTGCTCCTCGTGTGTGTGGTGTCGGTGTAAGATCATAACCACTAAACATCAGCAACGCTATGGTAACAGCCAATAAAACAGAGCGTCAGGTGCAGACAGAGTGACGGACACAGACACGCAAGATACAAACTCGGGATATAGCGAAAATAATGAGACTTTATTACTCAGCTTTTGTAAAGTGCAGCATCTCATCCACATTATCTATAGAAACTGTCCTCTGGAAATAATGATATCCAGTCCACAAAACAGCGCTGTGAATCCAGTTTGTGTGTTCTTTAAAAGTAAAAGGGTGAGAGTAGTTCCGCATGTGTGTCTGTTTACATCCACACAGCACACGGATCGAGGTGAAGCTGCAGATTTGTGATAGTGAATCTACTTCCTGTGTACTTTATTGCCAATATTTATGCTTTAAAAATCATGTATCTGAAGTTTTGCACCACATTTCACAAATAAAAACACAGTTTTGACTTGTATCTAAACAAGAAGTCCAGTGCTCTGATCTTTTGAACATTTAAGAGTCTCAAAGCGAGTGGTTTTACTGTAGACAGGAAACAGTTGACGTGATCTCGTTTACAACTTTGTTTCCTGTGCTCTGCAGCCATATCCCACTGCAGTCATGAGCCGTTTCCCAATTCAGCGAGTACAGGGTTCGGAGCGTGCTTGAAGGGGGATGTGCGTCATATCTGGCGCGACAGCTGCTGTTCCATTTCGTTTTTGTCCCATGCACAGTTAACACGCGGTCCGAACAGCGCAGTCGTTTCCATGGAAATCGGGGCAGGAACCAAGCATGCAAACATGCATGCTTCGCACACTCAAAAGCCCCAGCATGCACAACGCGGCAGGATATATGACTACAAAGATGAACTCGCCAGCAACATCGCCATGTGACAGTTGCGACTTCACTATAAAATGTGTGTACTGGTTCACCTCACCTACAACTATGCTACATGAAACTCTTCATAAACTACGCTAAACATGTGTGACGGTAGCCGTAACGGCATAGATCACGGCACCTGTATTACCGTTCACATGATGCGTGAAGAGTCCCTCAGTCGTCCAGGTAGAATCCATGATAAAAGAAGAAATTCAATTTGTCAACTGGACAAAGTTTGTTTGGTCGAAAACGTTTCGCCGCTCATCCGAGAGGCTTCGTCAGCTCTAATTAGAATGCTGGTAAGACACTTGCTTATCTTAGCATCTTGCTGCAGGGAGGAGCTAACTAGCTAACTACTTTCCAAAACTATCTCATTGGTTTCAGTCTTTTGTTTCTCTGGCGTCTAGATTAGCATACCTATTCATCCCTACAACGACTGTTTTTCACACCTCTGGCCCTGACCTGGCTAGCCCTATTGTTCCCCTGTTTGCTTGATCTAGGCTTAAAGGGATATGCCACCCCCCAGGTCAAATTTGGGCATCTCCCCACAGTCCAGAGACTAAAATAAGTGGTGGAAAGTGTTTTCCTGCTCACCCAGCCATTGTCCGAGTCTGTCGCCACTGACCGCCGCGGTATCTGCAGCTCCTCCGCCTTAGACTGGAGTCTAACGTCGCCAGAGAAAGATTTCGGCCAAATAAATGTGCAAATCAACACGGAGAGCTTGACTTGGTCATTTTGGGTGGGAACTATTTTCCAGTGCGGAAGAATACAGTCGAATCACGCAGCACGCTGCCAGGGGAATCCCAGTTACGCACCGGGAAGGGAGTTCCCCTGTTGCACAACGTGGTGCGTGATTCGGCTTTATTCTTCCGCACTGGAAAATAGTTCCCACCCAAAATGACCAAGGCAAGCTCTCCGTGTTGATTTGCACATTTATTTGCACTCGATATGAATGCGCACTACACAGAAAGTAATTGGGAAACGCATCGAGCAAATTAATTCCTTTTGGCCGAAATCTTTCTCTGGTGACGTTAGACTCCAGTCTAAGGCGGAGGAGCTGCAGATACCGCGGCGGTCAGTGGCGACAGACTCGGACAATGGCTGGGTGAGCAGGAAAACGCTTTCCACCACTTATTTTAGTCTCTGGACTGTGGGGAGATGACCAAATTTGACCTGGGGGTGGCATATCCCTTTAAGAATGGAATTATAGATGGGAGACAAATTATGTCTGACTCCACCATTTCTGTTCAGAGAAGGATTCTCTTTTTTGACAAAAATAGCCTCTTTAACTCCCCTCTCAAACCAACTCTTTTCCCTGGCTAAGATCTAAACCTCACTGTCCTCAAAAGAATGGCCCGTGGCTTCTAGGTGAAGATGTACGAAGATGTACCGTTCACATGCGTTTTCCCCTTACACTTCTATATTTCCTTTACTGTTGTAATGCTGGATATTCTACAGTGTCGCAGTATCTACAGTATGTCCCAATTCCAAGTATTACTAGTCGCAATAGAATAATATTTTTGTCTTTAGGGAACAAGGAGGAGACCACCCGGCTCATTGAGCTGAGGCGGGACCTGTTCCATTTCACAGACGCCCATGTGGTCCACGGACTGCACTCAGGGCTGAGCGAGTATGCACCGCCTCGACTGCAGGCTGAGACCACACTCCGAACCGTGCACTCTCTGAATTGGGAAACTGCTTTTGAGATCAGTGACTAGTCAAATGCATGGACGTAGCTATCCCGCTAGCTGTCGCGTTCCAAACAGGAAGTAAGCATGGGCGAGAAGTGGTTCCTTCAAACTCTGGGTCCAATTCACTTTATATTGAAAAACCGTCACCCCCATGTGAAAATCTTTGTATAAACCCGCTCTTTATGATTCTGCGTTTTTTATTCCACTGATTATTGTGTCCCTAAATCAAGATATGAACATTAATAACAGACAAATCAGATGCCTTTCCATCTTTTTGCTAGCATTAAACAGGTTTGATTGACAGCGTTGCTAAGGGGCATTACCTTTAACAGCCTTACTCCTGATTGGCTCTTGTTGCTCTGATAGATTCAAATTATGGGTTCTGGTTGCAGAGTAGCTTCTGTAACTGCTAGCCTCGATTGCCTTTATTTGACTGGAGTCGAACACTCTGGGTGACGTCACACTCATGACCCATAAACCAGGTCAACAAACCTGCAGTCTGAACAGTTCCACAGCAAACTCCATGTGAGAACAACGACGTGTCTCCAACTCGGTTTCAAGTATAGGGACTCTACATTGTGATGCTGATGGAACCTTCTCGTCCTTCTGTAGGTGATCCTGTTTTACACTGAGCCTGGAGGAGAGAGGAGCTTTGAGGCAGCGCGGTTCCCTGTGTCCTCGCTGAAGAACGTCTGGACGCGCTTTGCTGTTGCCGTGGATGACGACAGAGTGAAGTTTTACCTGAACTGTGACACATACCCTCAGGTAACGAGGATGGAGAGGAGCCCGGAGCCCATGCAGCTGGAGCCCGGGGCCGGAGTGTTTGTGGGACAGGCCGGAGGAGCTGACAAAGACAAGTTTATGGTCAGTTACTTTAAGTATGTTTTTGTGGAACTCATTTGAACCGTTTTTAAAGAGGGGGTTTTATGCAAAATCATTGTTTTAGCTTTCTGCCAAGTTTTAACATTGTTTCCTCATCAAAAACATTCCTGAACAGGTTTTAGATGTAATCTATGCATGTTTGAGTAATCTAGCGATCTCTCCTGGGACCTATTCAGACCCTCCTTATGGTGATGGAGTTAATACGCCTACATCGACAATCATCCATAAATACACAAAAACAGGATACAAAACTGTACGCTACAACTGGACAAACCTGATGTGATGTGCAGGATGCACGCTGATGTTGTCTTAGTGCCACAGTGTGGCATTAAACTTGTTTATCTTGCATTTATTTAATTTCAATTAAAATACAAGCTCGCCTCTCCACAGTTGAGACTTATTACTTGGTTTTGGGCCATCACCAACTATTCTCCATGGAGATAGATATGTTTAAAGCCATACTGTGGAACATTGCAAATAAAGCAAATCTCCACGAGCAGCTGGAAAACCCTTCAGCAGAAAAGCGACATAGTTCATTTTACATCTCTTTAAAGTATATTGTACATTAGAGGAGTTTTGGACCAGTGTACAACATGGTTGCTAGGCAACAGTTATGGAATTCCTAGTGAATGAGTCTCATGATTTACAACCAGGAAGTAAAAATGTAGACATATGGTTAAACATTTTTGGTAAAATCCAAAATGCAATAATTCAGCCTGTCATAGGCACTTAAAGTCCAGAGCCATTACCCGACCTTTGACCATGACACTGGGGTGATGGGAAGTTGAGTTCCCAGTGAAATGATCCTCTTATTTTAAACAAAGTCTAAATATTTAGGTCTCATAAAGTAGTGCTCCAGAGCTGAATGCCTTGGCTCTCAGAGCTCTGTCCCCCTCTGTCTAAAGAGAAAAATACTTTAGAACACATCAGCTGTTTAGAGCTTAAAGGATTTGTAGGTTTATTTATTTGTTCATTGTGTCTTGCTGTATTTTCTATTCTTCCCTGGGAATAACATTATAACATGTCCAAGGGTAACAAAACATGTCTTCTTCAAAAACGCTTTGAAATAAAATGGGGTCAGAGTTGCCAGTTTGCGGGACATGAGATGGGTTGCCAGATAAGTCCAGTTTTGTGTATGGTTTTTTATATTTCCCAGACTCAAAGGCAGTATTATAGGGGAAAGGGGAAGTCCATAGAATTATTAGGCGTTTTTGGAGATAAGATCTGTGTCTGGTCTGTGAGCTCATGTCTCAAAATGTGTGACAAGAGCTTTGATTCGCGGCCAGTATGGAATCAGACTGACGTAAATGTGCACGCCCCATAGCCAGAGGGTCACAGGTTCAATTCCAAGACAGAGTGTTGCCTTTCTTTGCGGAGGGCGCATGTTCCACCTGTGTCTGGTGGGTTTCCTCTGGTTTCCCCATTAGCCTAAAAACAATGATAAGAAAAAGTTGGAGTAAAGTAGGTCGAAGACAATTACACCACGACCAAACCAGGTCTAAACCAGGACTAAAACCAGGACTATACCAGGAATGACCTAAACCAGGACTAAACTAGGACTAGACTAGGACTAAAATCAGACCTAAACCAGGACTAAAAGCAGTAATATACCAGGAATAACCTAAACCAGGGCTAAAAAAGGACTATACTAAGACTAAACCAGGTCTAAACCAGGACTAAAAGCAGTAATATACCAGGAATAACCTAAACCAGGGCTAAAAAAGGACTAGACTAAGACTAAACCAGGACTAAAAGCAGTAATATACCAGGAATAACCTAAACCAGGGCTAAAAAAGGACTATACTAAGACTAAACCAGGTCTAAACCAGGACTAAAACCAGGACTATACCAGGAATGACCTAAACCAGGACTAAACTAGGACTAGACTAGGACTAAAATCAGACCTAAACCAGGACTAAAAGCAGTAATATACCAGGAATAACCTAAACCAGGGCTAAAAAAGGACTATACTAAGACTAAACCAGGTCTAAACCAGGACTAAAAGCAGTAATATACCAGGAATAACCTAAACCAGGGCTAAAAAAGGACTATACTAAGACTAAACCAGGACAAAACCAGCTCTGAACCAGGACTGAACTGGGACTAAACCAAGTCTAAACCAGGACTTAAACAGGACTTAAACAAGACTAAAACAAGGATTAAATCAGGACTAAACCAAGACTGACCTAAAGCAGGACTAAACTGAGACTTGTGATTTCTCTGATAAACATTGTGATTGCAATTACATTTACAATTTCTGTTTTAATAATAAGATTCTGTTCAAAGTTCACATTTTAAACATGTCCAGAACTACAACAAAAATCACACTTAAAAATTGCAGCTTTTGCTAACTGAGATTTTGATTTGATTTAAATGAATCTTGTTGCCGTACATTTAAGGATGGGGCAGATGCAAATGACAATAATTCATTACTTTATTCAAATAATTTCCTTTTTATTTTCTGAATTGTCAAATCATGTTTATTTTATTTTATTTTTTCACTTCTGCGCTCTTATATGTAGAGGGCATGTTCATTGAGCTGCGTATTTGGAATGGCGTATGTTTTATTTGTATTTTATTTTTGTACTGTTTTCTCTAACTCTTGTGTTGCTTTAAATATATTTCCAGGGAGTGATCAGTGAGCTGAGGATCGTGGGGGACCCCAGAGCAGCAGAGAGACAGTGTGAGGAGGAAGAGGACGACTCTGACATGGTACAAACTCATCTGTTTGATTTATGTTTCACACTTTAACATAAATTACAGTAGAATCACATAGGACAAGTAAACTTTTAGATCTTCAGTATGTTTATAGTAGAGTATGGAGTCCAGCTGGTTTAGTTTAACTCACTGATAATATCTTATACCTGGAGGCCTCAATATTTGCACCAATTATGTTTATAGTATGGATGGAAAATGTATGAAATATCCATGGATTTACCAGGACTAAACCAGGACTAAACCTGGATTTAACGTGGACTAAACCAGGACTAAACCCTAGGATAAAACCAGGACTACACTAGGACTATACTAAGGCACTTTTAACAAGGGTTAAACCAGGAACAAACCAGGACTAAACCAGGACCAAACCAGGACTAAACCAGGACTAAACCAGGACCAAACCAGGACCAAACCAGGACTCAACCAGGACTAAACCAGGACTCAACCAAGACCAAACCAGGACTAAACCAGGACTAAACCAGGACCAAACCAGGACTCAACCAGGACTAAACCAGGACCAAACCAGGACTCAACCAGGACTAAACCAGGACTCAACCAGGACCAAACCAGGACCAAAGCAGGACTCAACCACGACCAAACCAGGACTAAACCAGGACTCAACCAGGACCAAACCAGGACTAAACCAGGACTCAACCACGACCAAACCAGGACTAAACCAGGACTCAACCAGGACCAAACCAGGACTAAACCAGGACTCAACCAGGACCAAACCAGAACTCAACCAGGACCAAACCAGGACTAAACCAGGACTCAACCAGGACCAAACCAGGACTCAACCAGGACCAAACCAGGACTAAACCAGAACTAAACCAGGACTCAACCAGGACCAAACCAGGACTCAACCAGGACCAAACCAGGACTCAACCAGAACTAAACCAGGACCAAACCAGGACTCAACCAGGACCAAACCAGGACCAAACCAGGACTAAACCAGGACCAAACCAGGACTCAACCAGGACTAAACCAGGACTCCACCAGGACCAAACCAGGACTAAACCAGAACATTACTCTACCACAATAAATCCACAACAAAACAGGACTAAACCAGGATCAAACCAGAACCAAACCAGGACCAAACTGGGATTAAACCAGGACTTTCCTGTGCCTTTTAACCTGACAGTGGTGTGTTTTTTTAGTTGATTGTACATACTTATTATTATTATTTATCTTCATTTTGATGCATGCTCATATTTCCCAACTGTTTCTGAAACTTGCGTTGTGACACTGCAATTTCCCCATTGTGGGACAAATAAAGGATTATCTTATCTTATCTAAACCAGGACTAAACCAGAACTTTACTCTACCACAAGAAAATGGGACTAAACCAGGATTAAACCAGGACCAAGCCAGGATTAAACCAGAACTAAAGCTGGACTAAACCAGAACTTTACCACAATAAATCAGGACTAAACTAGGACCAAACCAGGACTAAACCAAGACAAAACCTGGACTAAACCAGAGGGGTGTTCCATCAACACGGCTAAGCGCAAAGCCCGGCTTATTTTGATAAGCCACTCTAGTTTTAGTGAGAGTTTGGTTCCATGACTCTTACTAACATTAGTCCCCGCTGAGTTACTGCAGCAACACAGTCCTCTGAGCTAGCCTGGTCCCGGGCAGGCTAATGATGAGGCTTAATCAGGCCGTGTCGCAAAGAATACGTACCGGAAGTAAACAGAGTGTCAAAAAACAGTTCCGCACAAATCCCGCATGACTATCTGTGTTGTCCGAGAACAATATCTGAAAAAAAAAGCATTAGTCTAGAGAATACCTTGAATATTCTCCTCATGAGAACTCGCAGGAAGGATCTTTGATGAGGTTCCTCCTTCAATTACCTCCACCAGTGGGCGACCCCGGTTTAGGGCCAGTGCCAGCTCCTCTGCAGGTGAAAGATTTTGAGGGGGGCTCCCACCTCCTGTGGCTTGGTAGCTACTGTTCATTTTAAATTAATTTAAGGTACCATTTCAACAGTATTACTAATTTCACTAATATTAATATTAATATTAGCCTACTTGCCACTCTGCAAAATGTTTTTATGCTTTGTCTTTACCTGCAAAACAGTCCTCTTTATATTATTCCTGATAACACAATTTAACATATTAGTTGGCGCAAATACTTTTACACAGTAAAAACTGACAAGACTGCTCTACAAATATGAATATATTGTATATGAACATTTTATGACATCAACTGCTCTCCTTAAGTATCGGGTCTCCAACGTGTCAAACCGTAGCAAGTCCTCTCCCCCACAGACTTGTCTTGATACCGATGGTAAAAACATACTTAAAAACTCAACATTCAGCACTGTTATAGGACTTAATTTACACATTTAAGTGGTCGTCGATCTTCTGCCACGCCATGTCTCTCGCCTTGGTTATTGTAAATGTGTTGCAGAGTTCCAAAAGCAACTTCTGTTCTGATGCGATGAAGTAAACGGCCCGAATCTTCGACATGATCGCGTTTTCGACAGTCGCTTGTTCTGGGCTTCTTAAGTACCCCGTCCATGCGTCTAGGCCAGGGCTGGATTTGCCTGACTGAAGTTAGCGCCGCTGAGGCGCAGCTAAACTGCGTTAGTGGAACGACTTCAGGCTTTAGTCTAAGTTGCCGCTTCTTCAGGCGAGGCTTTACCACTATGTTTAGCGACGTTGACGGAATACCCCCCTGGACTAAACAAAGACTATGCAAGGACTAAAGCATGTATAAGAAGACAAATTAAGACCAGACTAAGACTAGACTCAAACCAGGATTAAACCAGGACTAAACCAGGACTAAACCAGGATTAAACCAGGACTAAACCAGGACTAAAGCATGTATAAGAAGACAAATCAAGACCAGACCACGAACAGACCTAAACTGGGACCAAACCATTCCTAAACCACAGTGGGTCAGCTCCACTTGTTGCGCCCCCTGCAGTTCAGTATTGTCCTTACAGATGGCTGCTTTTCCTGGTATAACCGTAGGACTTGGGTCTAACTCTGCACCTGCACCTGGGCCAGTGGGTGGTCAGACCAGCAGGGGGCAGTGTTCTTTCCCCTCTCTGTGTAAACAAAGCCAAAAAACAAAGCTTTCACTTTCAGCTGTCGCTCTGGTCACATGCTCAAACAGCAGGGGGCGTCTGTCCAGTGTTAGTGACCCTTAAATACTGGCCTGTAAAAAAGAACCAGGACTGAACCAGGACTGAACCTGGGCTAAACCGGGACTGAACTAAACCAGGACTAAACCAAGACACTTTGTGCGGAAAAACAAATTCAGTGATCTTATTTATGAAATGTCTACATACGGCACACCAGCAGAGGGCGCATGGACAATGGAATGAAATAATTAAAA
>JAVJIX010000068.1:3227500-3232500 GCA_036785185.1 Paratrypauchen microcephalus | reverse complement strand
CTGGTATTAAATATGAAACAGGGAAAAGCCCCACGTAAAGACCTGATCCGGTTTTTCATTCTGAGAAAGAGAGAGAGATGGAGAGGGGAGGGAGGATGGAGAGGGGAGGGAGGGAGGGGGGCGAAGGAGGAAGAAAAGAAGAGAGAGATCGGTGAGAGGAACGAAGAGGGGGAGGGAGAGTAGAGGGGACAGAAGAGAGAGGGAAGAAAGGTAGGAGAAGGCCAGGGAGAAAGAGAGACAAGACAGAAGGAGGGAGGGCACAGCGTGGTGAAAGAGAGGTAGGAGTGAGGAAGTCAGACTCACAGCCTGAAGCGACTTGGATGAAAAGCAAATGTACATCTGTTTTTAAAGTGAACACTGTAATCACAAGAGAGGATAGAGAGAGAGGAGAGAGGGAGAAGAGAGGAGAGAGGGAGAAGAGAGGAGAGAGGGAGAAGGAAAGGGAGAGAAAAGCAAAGAGTGCTACATGGTTGAGGTCAAACTCTTTAGGAAACAGCTGATGGAGTGTGGGTTTGTCTGTGTATGAAATGTCTTGCCCAGTGACATAATGGCAGTATCTGTGCTCAGGAAAGGACTGAACCACGAACCTGCCAGTTTAAGGGCAAACGAACCGACTGGGAACTAAAATTGCATATTAAGCCCCAACAAATTACAGTGGTACCTCACCTTACGAAATTAATTCGTTCCAGAAGTGGTTTCGTAACGTGAATTTTTCGTAAGTTGAGTAGCTATTTCAATGGAAAAAGCCTGATCCGTTCCAAGTTTTTTTTTTTATAGTGTAACTTTTTTTATAGTGTAACACTGTGTTCTGCGTAGAGACTGTAGACCCAGGACTAAACGTGGACTATACCAGGTCTAGACCAAGGTCTAAACCTGGACTAAACCTGGACTAAACCTGGACTAGACCAGGTGGATTAAAGCGCCGCGCACGGGTCTATTTCCTGGTTTTGTTTCGAGTCACGGCTGAGGCGAGCAGCAAGGGGGACCGCACGCAGTCTGAGCGCATGAACGAGACCCGTGCTCAAACCGTGCCTCCTCTAGACCTACTCTAGACCTGGTCTAGACCAGGTCTAGACCAGGTCTAGACCACCGCGGCTCTTGCATGCGTTCGTTCATGCGCTCAGACTGCGTGCGGTCCCCCTCGCTGTTCGCCTCAGCCGTGACTCGAAACGAAACCAGGAAATAGACCCGCACGCGGCACTTTAATCCACCTGGTCTAGTCCTGGTTTAGTCCAGGTTTAGTCCAGGTTTAGTCCAAGTTTAGTCCTGGTTTAGTCCAGGTCTAGACCTGCTGGCAGCCCCGCGCCGGGTCATGCTGCGCTATCACACGTGTCAGAGCGCAGTCTTCTCCCCCCTCCCCCTTCCCCCCACACTTCACTATTAATAATTTTGTTGAAAATCTATGAAAGTTTGAGTGTTTAAACGAGAGACAAATGTGAGAAAAGTTTAAATCCAGTCTGAGAAAAGCGTATAATGTGTGGCTGAGCGCGCATTATTTGAATTTTTGAGATTTCGCGTTTCGTAACTTGAATTTTCTTTCGTATCTAGAGACCAAAATTTAACATGAAGGCGTTTCGTAACTTGGAATTTTCGTTTGTTGGGTCTTTCGTAAGGTGAGGTAAAGATGACGAAATTTTGAATTGACTTTCTTACGATGTCACTTCCCTTTGAAAAACACGTTCCATTTCCCCTTTTACACTGTGTTATAATGACATCACAAGGTGGAACGGAGCATTTGGACATGTAGACAGACTCATAATAAAGGGTTAGAGTATTTTAAGAGAAACCTGAAAATTTGAAATGTACATTGCTTCGAGTCTTATTTTCAAGCGAAATAAACCTGGAACAATGGCTGCTCTGGGAACACACATTCTGGTGCGTCCACATCAAAGTGTGATTTCCGACCATGACTCATCGGAAATCCACCAAATCTCACCAAATCTCACCAAATCTCTTCATTGAACATAATTATAAAGTGGTGTGCAGCGTGTCTGTTGTTCATCTAGAGTAATGTCAGTGTTCTGTATCATTGGTATCTGTGGAAAATGCATTCATCTAATAAAAAGACTCTTCTGGGTTATATTACATCCTAGCATTGTTCCTGGTTTAGTCCTCATTTAGTCCTGGTTCAGTCCTGGTTTAGTCCTGGTTCAGTCCTGATTTTGTCTTAGTTCAGTCCTGGTTTAGTCCTGGTTCAGTCCTGGTTTAGTCTTAGTTCAGTCCTGGTTTAGTCCTGGTTTAGTCCTGGTTTAGTCCTGGTTCAGTCCTGGTTTAGTCCTGGTTCAGACTTTATGTATTCCTGATTTTTACCTGGTTCAGTCCTGGTTTAGTCCTGGTTCAGTCCTGGTTTAGTCCTGGTTCAAGCTTTTTGCCAGTGGGTTTTTCTTTCAGGTTTAATGAAGCAGGTCTAAAGTTTCAGCAGATTAAACTGTGATGAGATCCAGAAAAGCAGAGAACAAAGCAAATACTGTAGAACAATACACAACCAGGACTAAACCAGGACTAAACCAGGACTAAACCAGGACTGAACCAGGACTAAACCAGGACTGAACCAGGACTGAACCAGGACTGAACCAGGACTAAACCAGGACTGAACCAGGACTGAATCAGGACTGAACCAGGACTAAACCAGGACTAAACCAGGACTGAACCAGGACTGAACCAGGACTGAACCAGGACTGAACCAGGACTAAACCGGGACTGAACCGGGACTAAACCGGGACTAAACCGGGACTGAACCGGGACTGAACCAGGACTGAACCAGGACTAAACCGGGACTAAACCGGGACTAAACCAGGACTGAACCGGGACTAAACCGGGACTGAACCAGGACTAAACCAAGACTAATAATGCACATCTACATCAGATGTAAACCGGGGCTAAACCCGTTCCAAAGCTCGGTCATATGGGGCAGGAGGAGGAAGAGGAGAGGAGGAGGAGGAGGAGAGAGGAGAGGAGGAGGAGGAGGAGGAGAAGGAGAGGAGGAGGAGGAGGAGAGGAGGAGGAGGAGAGGAGGAGGAGAAGGAGAGGAGGAGGAGGAGAAGGAGAGGAGGAGGAGGCGCTCTCTCTCTCTCTGTGTATTCCAGCTCCTCTGAGTGAAGGGGAGGCTCAGACGACGTGACATAAACGTAATGAGAACATAAATGAGATATGTGAGGTTTGGATGACGTGTGGACAGACACAGAGCACACACACACACACACACACATCCTCCTCCTCCGCTCCTCCCTCGTATCAGGAGTCGTGCGGTTCATGTCCATCAGCATCTTCTCCACCTCCTGTGGTGTCGCTGATGGATGATTTGTCATAATTGTGCTGATGAAAATTCTTGACATATTTCTCGCTCACAGATGGAGAGCTCCTGCTTCATATCTGTTAAAGTTCAACTATTTCACAAGCTCAGGAGAGTCGACCTTTATAAAATACAAAACCAGGGACTAGAGATACAAATTATTGATTAATTCATTAATCTATAGTTGATTGACCTTATCGATCGACCTACGATTAACTGATAAGCGGCGTTTTTCACCTGAATTTTAGTGTTTCAATAGGGTCTTTAAAGGAAAAGTAACGTTTTTTTACAATCTGAGCCTTCTTTCGGCAATAAAACAAGTAGTTTTACTCACCCATAGCACTTTGGTGTCAATTGGAGCAGTATCGTAGAAGTTATGTTGTAGCCGTTCTGTTCTACTAATGATCCTGTATCCGTTAGCGTGAGTGCTCGGGGCATTACTTTGCGGTCTCCAAATAACACAAACTTTAGCACTTTTCAAATCACAGAAGATTGCTGTGTCAGGGTAGACTTTTAGTGGATTCCAAAACGGCCTGAAACCCGATATGCAGCTATAGTTTCATTTGATGATGTCATCAGAGAGGACAGTGTGCATGCGTGAACTCATCTGTTTTGTAAACACCACTAGTCCGAAAGAAGCTAACACCGCTCTGAACTTTACTTTTCTGTTGCGATATCGGGTTTCAGGCCGTTTTGGAATCCACTAAAAGTCTACGCTGACACAGCGATCTTCTGTGATTTGAAAAGTGCTAAAGTTTGTTTTATTTGCACACCGCAAATCAGTGCCCCGAGCACTCACGCTAACGGATACGGGATCATTAGTAGAACAGAACGGCTCAACATAAGTTCTGCGATACTGCTCCAATTGACACCAAAGTGCTATGGGTGAGTAAAACTACTTGTTTTACTGCCGAAAGAAGGCTCAGATTGTAAAAAAACGTTACTTTTCCTTTAAGAATAAAAGCTATAGTAACATAACACTGAGTCATAAATATATCATAGTATTATTATATTGTATATTCCTCAATTAATTATTCCTTAGTAAAAAGCAGACAAATGTATTGATGCTGAATAACAAAATACAGTAATCCCTATTTTTTTCTATTTTTTTTAATAGTGTAACTTTTTTTTTTATAGTGTAACATTGTGTTCTGCGTCCTGATTGGCTAAGAGACTAGACCAGGACTAAACGTGGACTAAACCAGGTCTAAACCAGAACTAAACCAGGTTTAGACCAGGTCTAAACCAGGTCTAAACCTGGACTGGGCCTGGACTAAACCAGGACTGGACCAGGTCTAAACCTGGACTAAACCAGGACTGGACCAGGTCTAAACCTGGACTAAACCAGGATTAAACCACCAGGTGCTGCTGCTGGTTTCGTGCGGCTGGTTTGTGGCTCGGGCTGAGACTACGCATTCCGGGCGCCGCAGTTCGATCTCGTGCTCAGCAGCCCCAGTATACGCGTGGGCAGTGCCGTTGAGTGACCACGCAGGTGCGCGTGTCCGCGATTAGCGATTAATTACAATTAATGCATTTTGTTCGACCAACGTCTTGATCAACAATTAATTGTAAGTCGATTAACTGTTGACATCCCGACCAGGGACACATGAAGGTGAAGGAGCTCCAAAAGGGCCCATATGACGTTCTATTCTCATCTGTGTTCTAGTGGAGTTTCCTCATCACAAACACACCTGGAGTTGTGTTTTGT
>JAVJIX010000068.1:3147500-3222500 GCA_036785185.1 Paratrypauchen microcephalus | reverse complement strand
ATTTACAGGGCGTTGCATAGGTTTTCTTGTGCGCTGAGAATGTGCGAACAGTGCGCAGCTTAGAGTAAACGTTGGACATGGCGACACTGTAGAATATCCAGCATTACAACAGCAAAGGAAATATAGAAGTGTAAGGGGAAAAGCATGTGAACGGTAATACAGGTGCCGTGATCTATGCCGTTACGGCTACCGTCACACATGTTTAGCATAGTTTATGAAGAGTTTCATGTAGCATAGTTGTAGATGAGGTGAACCAGTACGTATATTTTATAGTGACGTCGCAACTCTCACTTGTGGATGTCGCTGGCGAGTCGGTCTTTGTAGTCATATATCCTCCCGCGCTGTGCATGCTGGGGCTTTTAAGTGTGCGAAGCGTGCATGTTTGCACGCTTGGTCCACGCCCCGATTTCCATGGAAACGACGGCGCCGTTCAGAGCTTATCTTAACGGTGCAGGGGACAAAAAACGAATGGCGCTTGTCGCGCCGGATATGACGCACATCCCCCTCCAAGGACGCTCACAAGTGTGCCGTCGCTGAATTGGGAAAGGGCCACAGTCAACACGCATGTGCACAAACCGACTGTAAACAGGAAGTGACGGACAGGAAGTGACCGACAGGAAGTGCCGTAAGGTGCCACCAGCTCACGTAAAACTGCTAGAGCAACGGGTTGATTTATTTTATAGCAATCAAAGGCTTGTAAATAAATTGACAAAGACAAAAACAAAGAACAATGTATCTATAATTTCAGTAGTTTTAGTTATACACAATACAGTTTCAGTTAGTTACCGTTTTTTTAAATGTTGTTTTTATTTATTTCAGTTAATGAAAATATTTTTTCAATTTTAGTTTTCATTCTTTTTCATTAACTATAATAATCTTGCCTACAGCAAAGGACACACAACAGGCTTCAGGATACTAAAGAAAAGAGATTCAACTTTCAAATAGAATATGTAAATTAATGTTGCATTTCTGTTGGGGGTCTGTCACTGCTTGTCTTCATGGAAATCTTATTACATTGCCTGGTAAGTTCCACTGTATGGCATTAAACATCAATCTTTCATCAATTCCAGGTGCTTCTGTTGCTTGTAAAACATGCGTTGTTATTGTGAGCAAGGTCGCTTCTCCATAGATCTGACCTGTAACGTACTTTTAATGTAATACTGCAGAACATAACAGTCAATACAACAGGCAGAAAATTAAAAAAGTTGCATAGATCAGCTTTATTGTTTTTAAAATTGAAGGTGATTTACACATCTGCAGCTTGTCCCATGAAACAACCCTCCTCCCACAGCTCTGTCTCCATCTGGTGGCCGCTGGTGGAGTCACACTGATCTGGTTTGACAGATACTCTTGACATATTCACTGTTTTGATGATTAACATTCATGTATTTCATATTAACTTTGCACAACTAGCGGTTTAATGAAGAACAAAGTGTATCGTACTGTGAGGGACCCTGTGAGTCATAGCTCTGATCATAATCCTATAATAATAATAATAAGACAGACTTTATTCATCCCCGTAGGGAAATTATTTCTCTGCATTTGACCCATCCTTCAGGAGCAGTGGGCAGCTCGTCTTTTAGGCGCCCGGGAACCATCTCCATGATCTTATTGTTCGGCTTGGTCAGGACCTAAGCTGGAGGATTTTACCTGGTGCATACTATAATACAGTGGTACCTCACCTTAAGAAATTAATTCGTTCCAGAAGTGGTTTCGTAACGTGAATTTTTCGCAAGTTGAGTAGCTATGTGAATGTAAAACTCCTGATTCGTTCCAAGTTTTTTTTTATAGTGTAACTTTTTTTTTTTTTATAGTGTAACATTGCGTTCTGTGTCCTGATTGGCTAAGAGACTGTAGACCCCGGATTAAACGTGGAATAAACCAGGTCTAGACCAGAACTAAACCAGGTCTAAACCAGGTCTAAACCTGGACTGGACCTGGACTAAACCAGGACTAGACTAGGTCTAAACCAGGATTATCCCAGGACATGGCAGTGCCGTTGGATGAGCGCTGTGCTCTTGTCTCTGTGCTCCTTGCGTGTTCGGCGCTAGAGCTAAGAGGCCGAGAAAGGTGCTCTTTCAGTGGGGATAACAGCGGGGCTCTCCCCGGGGCGGGCTCTGGTTCTATCTGACTTCCAGAGCCGGGGGGCTGACACCGTGAGCTAAGAGGCCGAGAAAGGTGCTCTTTCAGCAGGCATGACTGCAGGGTCTCGGCTTCCGGAGCCATGTTTCCCCCCACGCTTCACTATTAATACATTTTGTTGAAAATCTATGAAAGTTTGAGTGTTTAAACGAGAGAGAAATGTGAGAAAAGTTTAAATCCAGTCTGAGAAAAGTGTATAATGTGTGTGGTGAGGCATTTACAGCCTTAAAACATGTAGAATAATTGTAAAATATAAAGTTGTCCTACTTCGCGAATTTCTCTTTATTTCTGAAACCTAACCCCCGTGTGTGTTGATAAAGTGTATTTACGTTTCGGGGCGTGCATCTGAGCGCGCATTAGAATTTTTGAGATTTCGCGTTTCGTAACTTGAATTTTCTTTCATATTTAGAGACCAAAATTTAACGTGAAGGTGTTTCGTAACTTGGATTATTCGTTTGTAGGGTCTTTCGTAAGGTGAGGTTCCACTGTACAGTGAACCCTCGTTTATCGCGGGGGTTAGGTTCCAGAAATAGCCCGCAATAAGTGAAATCCGCGAAGTAGGACAATTTTATATTTTACAATTATTCTACATGTTTTAAGGCTGAAAACGCTTCACCAGACACATTATACACCTTTCTGAGACTGGTATTAACATTTTCTCACATTTTTCTCTTGTTTAAACACTCAAACTTTTGTAGATTTTCATTAAAATATATTAATAGTGGGGCGGGGGCACGTGACACGCGGGCACGTGCGCGCGGGCACGTGCGCGCGGACACGTGCGTTTGTTTTGGTACCACATATCCATGCCATGTGCGAAAGTCGAGTGGAAAGCCAACTGGATATCATTTTGGGCAAGACTCAAGCCAATGCTAACAGTGCAAAACCGCTAACAGACGCCTCTGAGCACCACAAGACCAGGTAAGACCAACCTGCGCTCACAAGAGTTGGTTGCATTTCACCCCGGCTCCAAAATCAGTCCGCTATCAATGCGTCGCCAATACTCCACAGCTCTCTCGTCCTCTCACGGGGAAGAGCCACTGTCTCCTCTGTGCGCGCGAGTGTCCTCTCCCCGCTGCGGCTCCCCCGGACGCTCCATGTTGATTCTTGGCTCTTCCATGGTCCGGCTCGCACTCTCTTCCATGGCTCGTGCAAGTAAACAAAGGCCACACCTCCTGTCACCCAGGCGCTCTCGTGAAGGAAATCTGAGACTCTGTCCCTACCATCCCTGGTCTAGACCTGGTTTAGTCCTGGTTTAGACCTGGTTTAGTCCTGGTTTAGACCTGCTTTAGACCTGGTTTAGTCCTGGTCTAGTCTCTTAGCTAATCAGGGCGCAGGACAGAATGTTACACTGTAAAAAAAAAGTTACACTATAAAAAAAATTGAAAAAAAAAAAAAAAAAAATTGGAAAAAAAAATCCGCGAAACAGCGAGGCCGCGAAGAGTGAACCGCGATACAGCGAGGGTTCACTGTACTACTATAATACCACCTCTGAAAATGTAAAGACAAAGTGAGTTTTGGATCATGGATGTTTTTATACTTAGTTTTTTTTTTTTTTTTTCCCCTTGCCTCAGACAAATGTGAATCCACGACAAAGATGGTCTCTCCCTGCTGGTGCTTTGACATAAGAAATATTAGACAGACAGACACTTTCTTTCGTGAACCCAATGTAAAGAAAATCTGAAATGTACACTTAATGCACTAAGATGATGGATGTATATGTTCCAATCCACGTCATATGTACGGAACATTTTATGTTTTTAAAGATCCCATGACATGGTACTTCTTGATGCTTTTATATGGCTCCTTAATGGTTCCCTAATACTGTAAATGAATCCTTCTTCAAAATCAAGACTCAGTGCATGAGAAAGACACATGTACAGAGTCAGAAAATAACTCTCTGAACACCTCATTCTGGGCCTTGTTGCTTGAATGCAAATGAGAAGGACAGAGATAGGTTAGAGGAGCGGGTGGGGGGGGGGCCAAATGCGCCGCTGGTTCCTTGTTTTAGCGGTGCGCTGTACGCTGACCCCACTTCCGTGTTTTAAGAGCGGAGGAAGAAAGGAGAGGGATTTCAATGAAAAAAACACATTTTCACAGAAAATAAAATTAAACCATTGCTGTTTCAGAGGTCCAGAGGCTCAGATAAAGGACTTCCGAGCCTGGAAACACTCGCACGTGTCTCCAGGCAAATAAAAAACCGCATTTCGCATTCCGTAGCTCATTCGCGGTCCAAACTCTCTGGGCGTGAGACGGTGGGTAGATATCCAGATGGGGGGTGGAGCTGCATTTTTCGATGTGACGTCACATAGTTTCCTTGTTCAGAATTGCCCGTTTGAGCGGTGTTTTTTTCTAACGCAGAAAAGGATCGCAAATGCTCAGTTTAGACATTTCACAACTTTTAACCATGGGGGGGCTAAACAGGGTAGGGGAGCTCACATTAACGTTCAAAAACCTCAGAAAGTGAAAATGTCATGCCATGGGACCTTTAAAGTGCTGCACAAAGTGAAATAAAATCACAGTAAATAAAACCGTACCGCCGTGACCATAATACAGAATAAAAATGAGAGGGTAAGCGGTATGTGCATGCTTTTATTTTTCATTTGTGGACATGAGCAGAACTGTGCAAACTGAGCTGCCCTTTTGGTCTTAACACACTAGTTGATTGAGTGATTGTTGTCCTGGCAGTGATCTCTGAGAGCCGCGAGAGCAGTGTGGTGGAGTCTGGCCGTGGTGCCACAGGTGAGTGACGGGTCTGGGCTAAAGCTGTGGTCAGATTAAAGGCACCAAAACAAAGTCAGATGCTTCTAATGGGACGCTGGTGTACTTGAGATGCACGTGCAGTATAAGAGTGTGAGGGGCAGGGGGTGTGGCCTTGTGTTTGGGGGCGGAGCTCTGCCTGGCTTTGGTTTGGTTCTGGAGTAGACTAGTGCATGTTTAAAGCAGCGTGTTCGAGTCCACAAACAAAAACAGATACTCAGATTTGAATGAATATTGAAACTAGTGTCATTTGAACACGTATCAGTACTGAAAACACTGCATGAAAACGAAAAAGTGCACCTTTTCCTGAGTATGTACAGACGTGTAGAGTCATGTGGACTCTGTGTCTGTTTCAAGACATTTTGGCTTCATCCTGTTTTTTGATGGAAACTGCCCTCAAACTGCACTTGAGCGCCACCCTTTGGGGCTGGGATTAGTGCAGAGTTGTATAAATCCCAGTGCTTCAAAATTGCTTCTGCTGAAATGTCTTGATTTTTACAGTGTCCACGTGAGCACTACTGAAACCTGCTCTACACTGAACCACTTTATCAATCAATCAATTAATCAAACAATATTTATAAGGCGCTTTTCATACAAAATTGTAACACAAAGCTAGTAAATCAATGGCCTTGATTTACTAGTCAGACCCCCCAGGATTTCGCGGGCATTTTTTGTGATTGTTGTGGCTAAAATGCCTGAATTTGCGCGAACTTTTCCAAAAAGTTGCGATGAAAGTTGCGGTGCTTTTAAGGTTTTTGTTGCGATTTTGTTGCGGGAGGAAGTGAAAGTTGCGATAAATAGTTGCGATTTTCCCTTTTTGTAATTAAAATTGAGTAATATTTTGAATACTGAGTTATTACTGACAAAGAATAATACAAAGACACAGAGATCACAGATATGGTCCTAAAACAACCTTACCAACATCCAAAATAAATGACTACTAGGAGGGGAACTGTTTCGGTCTTTTGCTGTTATTTTTGTGGGCAAATGGCGCCGCAGACATGTTTCTTTGCCATTAGAAGCCGTGTCCCAATTCCCAGAGCACGCGGCTCGGAGCGTGGCCCGAAGGGCATGTGCGTCACACATTTCGACAGTACACCGGCGCGACGACTGCTGTCCCACTTCTTTTTTGTCCCATGCGCAGTTAACACGGTTGTTAAGCGGTCCGCGGACTGCAGTCGGGGCTGAGCAAGTGTGCACCTCCTTGACTGCAGTCTGAGCCCCCTTCGGGCCGCGCTCCGAGCTGTGCGCTCTGGGAACTGGGACACGGCCGCAGTTTCGTTTTGTCACACGGAAGTAAGGCAGAAGGAAGTTGGTCGGCGTTCAATACGTCGCCGATGATTGGTCAAAATTAGTAAAAATTGCGGGAAAGTTGTGGTGATTGGTCAAAATTGCAACACCGCCCTGAATTCACGGGGATTGGCTGAAGTTGCGTTGAAGTTGCAAATCGCAACATCGCGAATTCCTGGAGGGTCTGACTAGTATACAAGAACTAGTTTAAGAGAATACGGTAATATTAAAGAATTTAAAAAATATTAAAGATTACACTACTGAAATTGATTGAAATTGAAATTGATGTCCAGTCTCAAGCCTATTCCTTAGTTTTGAAGTAGAATTTAGAAATGTTAGTATCATGATAACACTATATCAGCTCTATATGTATAATGGACAGTGAGCAGTGATGGCGCAGTGTGTCTGAGCAGGCTCCTGTTCGGGGGTTAGTTGTGGGGGAGGTGTCTGGGTTGGTTTTGTCTTAAATTCAAGATGCATGTTATTATTATTTTTGTCTGAAATGTTTTTTTATATATATATTCCATGTATGTTTTAGAATATGATCTACTTTTTTTGTTGCAAAAAAGAGACACATTTGTTTTGAACACCAACCAAACAGCCTCTGCTTTTAGACTGTAACTTATGAAACGGCTCAGCCCCTCGGAGGCAGTCCAGAGTTTGTAATCTCAGAACTGAACATTGAATGAACATTTACTCATTAGTTCCATGTTTTCTTCCTATGTGTTTGTCTCTTATAGAACCAAAAATGCTTTTTATTTTATTTTTATTTATTTTCAAAGAACTGTATGTATCAAGATTCAAGATTCAAGATTCAAGATTGTTTATTTGTCATATGCAGGATCAACACAAGGTCAACAATGCAATGAAATGCTTAGGATCAGAAGAACCGTTGACTCGCTAAGATAGTCAAGAAGTACTAATAACATGCAATAATAGTACATGGTAAAAAAAGTGTTGCAAAGTGCAGGGGAAGAAGTAAACAATATAATAAACAATATAATAAACAATATAATAAAATATGTAATAAAATAAAAAAGCAAGGTACAATGTACAAGGTGCAGGTAGGATTAAATCAAGATCAAATAAGGTGTAAGTATTTCACAGATTGCACATAATATGGTGTGGTGTAGGTGTTGCATGTGGATTTCGTATTGCACATAGTATGATATAAATATTGCACATAGGTTATTGCACTGATTATTGCACATGTAACAGTAATTTACAGTGAGGTAGTGACAGACATGATATATTCATATAGAGCAGCAGCAGTAAACATAATTATGCATAATGAAAGGTAGTTTAGTGCAGTATTATTGAGAGTTCAGTATTATTTAGAGTATTACCCAGAGTTCAGTAGTCTGACAGCTTGGGTGTAATAGCTGTCTTTGAGTGTTTTTGTGCGTGCTGCAGGCTCCTGTATCGTCTACCAGAGGGTAGCAGACGGAAGAGTCCTTGTGCCGGATGAGTATGGTCCTTAGTGATGCTGCGTGCCTTATCCTGATCTTAAAGGAGAATTAACGTTTTTTTTACATTCTGACCCTTATTTCGGTAATAAAACAAGTTGTTTTACTCACCCATAGCACTTTGGTGTCATATGGAGCACTTCCAGAGATGTTTTAGTTTTGCGATCTCCGTAATGTGAGTTCTCGGGGCACATGTTTGCGGTCTCCAAATAAAACAAACTTTAGCACTTTTCAAATCATAGAAGCTCAATATCTTAGAATACACTTTCGAGTCAAAAGTGCCTGTAATCTGAGATTTAGCCATAGTTTCGAGGAGATGAGGGCGCATGTGCGGAGTCACAGCTTATTTCGCAGATAAGAAGATGCAACTTTTCTGTTGCGAGCGACACATGGCAGAAGATTGGGACTTTGAGGCTGCAGAGGACTTATGGAGGACTGAGGACTGAAGAGGAGTATACGGATGAGGAGACAGAATGGATACAGAAAGAATGAAGCGGAGACAGTTTTAGGAGCAGCAGAGAACAGCCATCGGTTTCACATTACTTCTCAGAATCATGCGCTGAATCCGCTGGCCTTCTTTCTTTTCCTTTGCTGGTAAAAAATCGTCCTGACTGAAGTGGATACTGCAAACACGATGGTCCAAACGTCTTACAGCTTTGCCTTTCATGTTTGAGAGCGAAATCAGCTGTGACTCCGCACATGCGACTGTCCTCCTCATCTACTCGAAACTATGGATAAATCTCGGATTACAGGCCACTTTTGACCAAACGAAATCGTAGACTAAGACATCGAGCTTCTATGATTTGAAAAGTGTTAAAGTTTGTGTTATTTGGAGACCGCAAACATGTGCCCCGAGAACTCACGTTACAGATATCGCAAATCTAAAACATCTCTGGAAGTGCTCCATGTGACACCAAAGTGCTATGGGTGAGTAAAACAACTTGTTTTATTACCGAAATAAGGCTCAGATTGTAAAAAAAAAACCGTTAATTCTCCTTTAAATCCTTTTAATAAAGTGAATCATAACTGAACCTGTGTCCCCAGAGCCTTCACCTGCACATAGAGACACGTCCAAGTTTGTCTCATTCTCAGTTTATGGACAGGCTCATGTGAAGCTCAGCACCTCTGGGTCAGGAGTCAGGACTGGGTGCAGCCGGTGCTTGGTTTTAGGGAGTGACCAGATCAGAGAGAGGCATTTTAGGTTTAAACCAACTGGATTTCAGCTTTGAAACTGGCAACCCACATGAAAGCGTCATGTCAGGCTTATTCTCACAACCCCCAGGATTTCACAGGCATTTTTTGTGATTGTTGCGCGCTAAAATGCCTGAATTTGCGGGAGCTTTTCCAAAAAGTTGCGATGAAAGTTGCGGCGCTTTTAAGGTTTTTGTTGCGATTTTGTTGTGGGAGGAAGTGAAAGTTGCGATAAATAGTTGCGATTTTCCCTTTTTGTAATTAAAATTGAGTAATATTTTGAATACTGAGTTATTACTGACAAAGAATAATACAAAGACACAGAGATCACAGATATGGTCCTAAAACAACCTTACCAACATCCAAAATAAATGTCTACTAGGAGGGGAACTGTTTCGCCCGGTCTTTTGCTGTTATTTTTGTGGGCAAATGGCGCCGCAGACATGTTTCTTTGCCATTAGAAGCCGTGTCCCAATTCCCAGAGTGCACAGTTCGGAGTGTGGTTTGAAGGGCTTGTGCGTCATTTCCTTTTTGTCCCATGCGCAGTTAACACGCGTTCGCAGACCACAGTCATTTCCATGGAAATTGGGGCGTGGACCAAGCACGTGAAAATGCACGCTTTGCACACTCATATATCCCAGCATGCACCGCGCGCTACTTCTTCTACGGGAGAAAATGGAGTCGGCAGCTGCTTCCCGTAGTTGCGAGACCTGTTGCATTTCGCAGACGGCCATGCGGTCCGCGGAGTGCACTCAGAGCTGAGCAAGTGTGCACCGCCTTGACTGCAGTCTGAGCCCCTTCAAACCACGCTCCGAACTGGGGACACGGCCGCAGTTTCGTTTCGTCACACGGAAGTAAGGCAGAAGGAAGTTGGTCGACGTGAGTTCAATACGTCGCCGATGATTGGTCAAAATTGGTAAAAATTGCGGGAAAGTTGCGGTGATTGGTCAAAATTGCAACACCGCCCTGAATTCACGGGGATTGGCTGAAGTTGCGTTGAAGTTGCAAATCGCAACATCGCGAATTCCTGGAGGGTCTGTATTCTGCTTTCTGACTGGATAATCATCTTGAACCAAAACACTGAATTATAACAGAAATAACTTGTCCATCATGTCCAGTGTGTTTTTGTAATTCAGAATAAATCAGCATCAGAATTGTTGTCAGTAAAAACTATATTTGATGTCTGTTAATTCTTTAAAATGTTTGACCTTGATCCATCAGAGACATTTGTGGCAACAAACTTAGTTCAAAGTCATGTTTTTCTGTGATATTTTCTCATTGTGGGTGCATGAAAGGGCGACCTCTGTGGGGAACTTTATATCTTATTATTTCCTCTTTAATCAGTTTGTTTTTCACGGATACTAATGGCTGCAATTATTCCAGGACCCGCGGGACCCAGAGGAGAGAAGGGTGATCGAGGAGACAGGGGGGAGAAGGGAGACAGAGGACCCCAGGGATCGAAGGGAGATACTGGGTCGAGCAGCAGCAGAGGAGGAGGGTCCCGCGGAGAAAAGGTACTGGGAGCTAAAAAGCCAAAATGGTTTGAGTTAACTTTGAGAAATACTGACACAAACATAAACATACACAAGAAAAAGTAGATTAGACAGAAAATGATATCAGAGACACCTTTTTATGTGAAACTGCATCCAAAATTTGTCATTGTGTTTTCCAGGGAGAGCCAGGAGAAAAGGGCTCCAAGGTGAGTTCAATCAGATACTATGTAGTTCTCATTAAAGGGGATATTGTGCAAAATTGAACTTTTTGTAGCTTTCTGCCATGTTCTAATGTTGTTCCCTCATCATCCATGCATGTCTGTGTAATCTATCGATCTCGCCCGGGCCCTGTTCACCCACGCTCTCGCGCAACAGTTCTTCATAAATACACAAAACATACTATAATACAAAACTGTACGCAACAACTTGACAAATCCATTAGCAGGATGCTAACGCTGATTCTGAAGGGGGGCTAAATTGTATTGCATTTAAAGGTCCAGTGTGTAGGATTCATGGCACATAGGTGGATGGTGCTATTGCGCTTCCTGTTTTAGCTACGGCAGACCTCGAGGGTCACCCGGGCGCACCGTAACGCGGACAGCTCGTGTACCCGCACACGAACGCGTGAAGCGCACCCGGTGCTGTGTGAGCTCTCGCCGACAACTACTGTATAAATAAAACGCGGTCCCGTTCACTGTTTTTTTTTTTCTTTTCTCATGAAAACACACACAACAACTTTGTCACCGGTTCTGTTCATTATATTTATGGACAGAATTTCTAGGCGCAGTCAGGGGCCGGAGGGGATCCGGTTTGGGAACCACAGGATCTCATCTCTGCTGTTTGCGGATGATGTTGTCCTGATGGCTTCATCAAACCGGGACCTCCAATGTGCACTGGGGCGGTTCGCAGCCGAGTGTGAAGCAGCTGGGATGAAAATCAGCTCCTCCAAATCCGAGGCCATGGTTCTCGACCGGAAAAAGGTGGTTTGCCCTCTGGGTGGGTGGAGAGTCCTTGCCTCAAGTGGAGGAGTTCAAGTATCTCGGGGTCTTGTTCACGAGTGAGGGGAGGATGGAGCGTGAGATTGACAGGCGGATCGGTGCAGCGTCGGCAGTGATGCGGTCGTTGTACCGGACCGTTGTGGTGAAGAGGGAGCTGAGCCAAAAGGCGAAGCTCTCAATTTACCGGTCAATCTACGTTCCTACCCTCACCTATGGCCATGAGCTTTGGGTAATGACCGAAAGGACGAGATCGCGGATACAAGCGGCCGAAATGAGTTTCCTCCGCAGAGTGGCTGGGCGCACCCTTAGAGATAGGGTGAGGAGCTTGGTCACACGGGAGGAGCTCGGAGTAGAGCCGCTGCTTCTCCACGTGGAGAGGAGCCAGCTGAGGTGGCTCGGGCATCTGTTCCGGATGCCTCCTGGACGCCTCCCTCGGGAGGTGTTCCGGGCATGTCCCACCGGGAGGAGGCCCCGGGGAAGACCCAGGACCCGCTGGAGGGACTATGTCTCCCGGCTGGCCTGGGAACGCCTTGGGGTCCCCCCGGAGGAGCTGGAGGAAGTGTCCGGGGTGAAGGAAGTCTGGGAGTCCCTGCTTAGACTGTTGCCCCCGCGACCTGGCCCCGGATAAGCGGAAGAAAATGGATGGATGGATGGATGAAAACACACATTCCCGATCGTGTACCATGACAATCTACACATCAAATGAAACCTTACAGTCTCCTCTTTTTGACTATGCAATTCATTCCCCGGCACAACAATCACTCCCCGAGCACATGGGGCTTTTATACGGAAAAGCACAAAACGAGGTTTGTTACTTAGCTTACCTTTGAAGGCTCTGGACAGGTCAAACTCTGTATTTCACCATAAACTTGCTCTCAATCTGTTCGTAAGGATCCAGCAAATAAAATCCAGTAAAACAATTTAGTCCAAAACACGTGTTAGATCCATTACAACGTGTGATCCGGCAACATGCTTGTCGTTGTTTACCCAAACCCGTACTATATCAATCCAATCCAATCCAATCCAACTTTATTTCTATAGCACATTTTATAAACAGAGACAGTTTCCAAAGTGCTGCACATAAAATCAATAGAACTTAATAACTACTAAAATAGCAATAAATAAATATCATGTGAAAACAACCAGCCCTTGCCGAAGGCGGAGCCCAAATGTCCTTCTGCGGCTCTCGTATTCAAAATGGCTGCCTCTGCATGGGGAAGATCCCCCTTTTATGTGACTATATCTAAGTCCAAAAGAATACTTTGATTTCATGATGGAAGTGAAAAGGCTTGGAAAACACTGTATTTTTGAATGGGTATCTTCAATTTCAGTAATTAACGGGTAAAAATCTTACACAGTGTCCCTTTAAACATTTTTAACACTTTATTTTTGGTGAATATAGCATTTTTGAAACAATTAAAGGTAGCCCACCCCTATTCATGACATACAGTAGTTTATAAAAAATGTGTTTGCATGTCTGTTATTTACCTATACCTATATATTTGCATGTTTGTTATTTACCTATACCAAAATAAATAACATATTCTGGATATTAAATATAATTTTAACCAAATTTCTTTTTTTTAAATCACCCAGTGCTGTCACTCACCCTTATACCACAAAAGCAAAAACTTTATAATTTCTTTTGAAGCTGTGAATATTTGGACCACTGCTTCAGGTTTTATCCAAACCCACAACACACACACATACACACACACACACACACATACACACAAACATGCACACATAGACACACACACACACCGACACACACACTGACCCCCCCCCCCCCCCCCACACACACACACACACACACAGATACACACACACACACGCCAACAGACATGCACACACAGACACACACACACACACTGACACACACACTGACCCCCACACACACACACACACACAGACACACACAGATACACAGATATACACACAGACATGCACACACACACACACACACATGCACCCACACACACACACACACACACACACACACACACATACACACACAAAGACACACACACACAGACATGCACACACAGACACACACACACACACTGACACACACACTGACCCCCCCCCCCACACACACACACAGACATGCACACACACACACAGACATGCACGGACACACACAGACATGCACGCACACACACACACATGTAAAAATTAAATAATTCCCCTCCCAAAATTGAGTCTTGAGGCACTTTACAAGTCGTGCTCCTAAATCTGGAAATGTATCCATTCATTTTCACAAACTGTTGTCTTCCGGTCAGATAACTTTCAGTCCAGTTTAGTGCAATGCCCCTTATGCCATACAGTTTGAGGGGCCGTTTAGACGAGGACGATTGCGACTGAAAACGACAAAATATTCTATCAGAAGTGTCTTTCGTTTAAACGGGCTCTGAAACCGCAAAAATCTGAAGACTCCTTCCAGAGTGTGGAGTTCTGAAGACGGCCCGGGTCGTGTCTCCGTCTAAACGACAAGAAGCGCAAAACATGTTCACGTCGCATACAGCTGACGCGCCAAGCCAGTAAAAACAATAACAATACGTCACAGGCGACACGAGTTTGGACAAGACTGGGCAGAACCAGTCAGTGGTGGGACAATTTTGAGAATGGATTAGTTGCTGATGGTGCTCGGGTGGAAAACTTCAGAATGACTAAACAAGCTCTTGTTGCATTAAGCGAAGAGCTCCGACCCGACATCGAGGGCGAAACAACCGTAATGAGAGCCCCTGTCGGTGTCCTGAAAAAGGTAGCTCTGACATTATATTAGCGGCCTGGCATGCATATTCAATCGATTTCGCCCACTTTTGCATCTTCGTATAAACAAACATTTCCTGTTGAGAACGCTCGTCTAAACGGGGATAAAAAATTGAAGACGAGACGCCACTTTTGCGTCTTCTGTTTTGATCGTCGCCGTATAAACGTAGCCTAAGTTTTTGATTAGTATGGCGTGGTTAAGAGTGTCAAAAGCTTTCTTTAGATCAATGAAAACCCCCTCAACATACTTTTGACTATCTAGTGCATCGTTATCTCCTCCACAGCATCCATAAGTGCCATTGATGTTGAATTTCTGTATCTGAATTTTTACATGGAATAAAATAAACAGGTGCATTCTGGATTAAATTTTATTTTTTTGAAACCCCCCACCTCTCTCTCTCTCCAGGGCAGTGCTGGGTTCGGGTATCAGGGCTCTAAAGGCGAGCCTGGTCCCATTGGCCCTCCAGGTCCTCCTGGTCCTCCTGGTCCCCCGGCTGAGTTCTCTGTGAACAGTGATGGGACTAGGGTTTCTACTGTGCCTGGCCCCAGAGGTCCCCCCGGGCCTCCAGGAGCCCCAGGAGCCGAGGGAGCAGCCGGAGAGGACGGAGAGCCGGTCAGTACCAGAGACACATATGTGCTTTAAATACAGTCCACATCACAATGGGACTAAAATGGGACTAAATTTGGCATCAGTCCTTGACTAGACCGGGACCAAACCAAGTGTCCTGGAGCTACTGTGGCAAGTAAATTTCTCCTGTGTGAGATCAATAAAGTCTTATCTTATGCACTGGTTTAGACAGAGTAAACTCCACAGAAACACAAACCTGTGATGAGTGTTTCATTTCATCTATTTGGGTTAAATAAACTGCTGTAAATCTGATCCTTGTATGACTTTATTTAATGTGAACATTTGGTCCTTGTGTTTCAGGGAGATCCTGGTGAAGACGGAAAAACTGTAAGATCCATTTCTGTTGATTTATTTCAATATCTCATGAACTCATAGCTCACATAAAGTGCACTCTGTTCTGTGTCCCAGGGCCCCGAGGGACCTCCAGGATTCCCAGGGACCCCCGGAGACAGTGGCCCCAAAGGAGAGAAGGTCAGTGTGGTTAGAGCTGTGGCTTATGTCCTTTTTAATTGAAATGTATCTTTGTGACTTAATCTTTCTTAAACATTTCCAGGGTGACCGTGGAGAGGGCCAGCCTGGACCCAGAGGCCCCCCAGGGCTCCCTGGCCCCCCTGGACCCGGACAGAGATCGGTGGGTTATATTATACAGTAACAGCAGCGGTGTAGTGGGTTCATCATTTGTCTATAAAATGGTTGGTTTCTGGTTCAGATGTCTGCATAAACTTCCCCTTGGGAAGACTTTTCACCATTTACCCATCCACTCAATAATTTGTGGAGCTGAAACAGGAAGGGCATCTGGCTTAAGATGGGCCAGTGTTTATTAGTATTTGTTTATATAAGAAAGACATACAGTAACAGACAGACTTATAACTGGTCTCATTTCCTCTTCCAGACGTTTGTGGACATGGAGGGCTCTGGCTTCCCTGATCTAGAGACTTTCCGGGTCAGTTCTTAAATCATAACTTTATTTCAGTTTAGTTCTTCATAATTCTGACTGATTTAAATGATATTTGTGTCATGTCTCTTTAGGGCCTCCCTGGTTTACCTGGCCCCCCTGGCCCCCCTGGTCCCCCCGGCCCCTCCTCCCCCGGCACTGCTCTGAGCTCTGGAGCCTTTGGACCCCCAGGGAAAGATGGAGCCCCCGGTCAGCCTGTGAGTATCTGAGGATATACTTAAGTAAAGTTGGCCACCCGTCTGTAATCAGCACTGCCCTGTGTGATGTCACATAGTACTTGAAATTGCAGAGGCCACTGGAAGCAGCACAAGCTCAGTTTTTGAACAGAAAGCTGCAAATCTACCTGGTTTGAACTAAAGATGTAACAAAATGACTAGAGACAATAGATCATGCTGTTCAAACATCATATTTAACCTAAACTAACCCAGTGACCTGAGCCTGACCTGATCTGTTTCCAGGGACTGCCTGGTCTGCCTGGGAAAGATGGAGTGATCGGACGCCCAGGACCCAAAGGAGAAAAGGTAACAACCCAATCATTATTTGACACGTTTTAACATGACATATACCAGAAAGTCAGCAGAGGTGGGGGCTTGCAAGTCTTGACTTGGACTCGAGTATTGATCTTTAGGACTTGAGACATGACTTGATAAAAAAAGACTTGGGACTAGGGATGCAAATTATTGATTAATTCATTAATTGATAGTTGATTGACCTTATCGATCAATTAACGATTAACTGATAAGCGACGTTTTTCACCTGAATTTGAGTGTTTCAATAGGGTCTTTAAGAATATAAGCTATAGTAACATAACACTGAGTCAAAAATATATCATAGTATTATTATATTGTATATTCCTCAATTAATTATTCCTTAGTAAAAAGGAGACAAATGTATTGATGCTGAATAACAAAATACAGTAATCCCTCGCTCTATCGTGGTTCGCGGATTTTTTTATTATTTTTTTTTCAATTTTTTTTTTAATAATAGTGTAACATTTTTTATAGTGTAACATTGTGTTCTGCGTCCTGATTGGCTAAGAGACTAGATCAGGACTAAACGTGGACTAAACCAGGTCTAGACCAGGTCTAAACCAGGTCTAAACCTGGACTGGGCCTGGACTAAACCAGGACTGGACCAGGTCTAGACCTGGACTAAACCAGGATTAAACCACCACGTGCCGCTGCTGGTTTTGTGCAGCTGGTTTGTGGCTCGGGCTGAGACTACGCATTCCGAGCGCCGCGGTTCGATCTCGTGCTCAGCAGCCCCGGCCTCGCGCGTACACCGGGGCTGATGAGCGGTGCCGTTGGCGCCTGCGGCCGGCTGTGAGTCGAGCTTGGCACAGCGCGGTGCGCGGTTGCCTTGTTTCGTGACCACGCGGGTGCGCGTGTCCGCGATTAGCGATTAATTACAATTAATGCATTTTGTTCGACCAACGTCTTGATCGACAATTAATCGTAAGTCGATTAATTGTTGACATCCCTTAGTCTGGTTAACACCTGACCATATCACAAGTGAGATATGGGTCTGGAAACTCGCTTCGAAAAATCCCGTAGCGGAGGTGTGGGTAGCGATTGCCAACGGCCGTTTATTGGGCGTTATGAATGTCTATCATTGAGCGTATACGTAAGTCCATAGCCAATCATGTCAGTTGTCAGTTCAAACTACAAGCTTCCGTTTGTCATGTAGTACGCGTCACTGTCTTGCCACACCTCCCCCGCTCTCTGATTGGGGCCCTCAATCTGGGACTCTCGCTTGGACGAGTTTCCAGGCCGCCTTCCAGTTCGAAACGAACGGAAGCGGCCTGGGAATTCCCAGGCTAGACATCCCTACTTGGGACTCGACTCGGACTTGAGCTCTGCGAACTAAAAAATATGTTTTTAGAAAATACTTTTCTTGTTACAGTTGATACATGTGGGGCTTAATTTTACAGGAATAAACTGGAACATTCCCTCCCACTTCTCTATTTGGTACTTTGGATGTAAATGAAGTTCTGTGATATGGAATCCTCCAGTGTCTTAGAGTAATATACAGAACAACAGAGGGAACTACATAGAACATGATCCTTCCATTTCAGTGCAGACTACATGACAAAATAACTTATTCTTAAATCTGAATTCTTTCAATTCTGACCATAACGAGGAAAAAATTGCATTTCTACAACTCTTACATAAATACTCATATATAAATATACCATGACTTTTTATGTACAATTTAGTTTAAAAGTCATGTAAATTGCAAAATGACTTGAAGCACAAAGCAAACAACTTGGACTTGACTTGCCTGTATTTGATTTGGGACTTTGGGACTTTGGGACTCTCGGACTTGAGGTCGAAGACTTGAGACTTACTTGAGACTCGCAAAACAATGACTTGGTCCCACCTCTGGCCGATACCTGAGGAAACCTTCATCTAAAGGCCGCCACACACTACAGGAGAATTTGCCCGATTTTGTCTGTGATTTGCTTCTCCCCGAGTTCAGGCCGACGTGACCCAACTTTGTGTCTCCGTGTGCGATTTTGAAGCTGCTGCGCTCGTGTGAGCTGCTCTGTCAGATCATAACCCCCAAACATCAGCAATGCTACAGTAACAGCCAATAAAACAGAGCGTCAGGGGCAGATGGAGTGATGGACAATGAGAAGACTTTATTACTCACCTCTCATAAAGCAAATAATGACCCCCAGTCCACAAAACAGCACTGTTAATCCAGTTTGAAGCATTCTTTAAAATTAAAAAGGCAAGAGTAGTTCCTCACGGGTGTCTTTTTACATCCACACAGCGAACGGATCGGGATAAAACTGCAGATTATCGATAGTAACTTTACTTCCAATCTTTTATGCTTTAAAGATCATGTATTTGAAGTATTGGAACACATTTCACAAGTAATAATGACACAGTTTTGACTTGTATCTAAACTAGAAGTGTAGTGATCTGATCTTTTGATCACTTAAGAGTCTCAATGTGGTTTTACTGTAGACAGGAAACAGATCCTATCCTATCCTGTGGTTGGCAGCCATATCCTGTTGTAGTCTTTGTGATCAGAGATTTTAAGTCTCATGAGATTCTCGTGTCTGTGGTGTGCGCTTTTTGTCGAATGTTTAAAAATCATTTAAGACCGAAAAATCCTGTAGTGTGTGGCACCATTAATCATGGACTAAACCAGGTCTTAACACAAATCCTCCTTGTCTAAATTCACAAAAAAGCTAGTTTAAATATGTATTTATAGGCAAAGATAATGGCTTTTATTTTTAAAATGTTTTTGAAATGAATCAAACAGTATGTACGATTTCTTCTATTTTGAATCCTGAGTTAATCCTGAGTTTGTTGTGTCTGTTTTCAGGGTGACTCTGGAGACTTGGGGCGTCCTGGAGCAGTCGGGGCAAAGGTGAGTTGGTCGTACGTCCTTCGTAATCCCAGGTCTAGAAGATGAAGCTAAGCAGGTCGGGCCTGGTTAGGAGGAGACCCCTGGGAATATCAGATGTCACAGTGGGGCAGCAATGACTCTAGTGCAAACTGTTGTTGTGTCTTTAGGCAAGACATATCATTCCCATTGCCTCTCTTTAGTGGGATATCTACAGTATTTGGAGTTTAGATTTATCCCTCAGTTTGTCCATTAGAGGGTGCTAACTAAAAGCAGGGCAAGTTTATTTGTATAGCACAATTCATACACAAAGTAATTCAAAGTGCTTTACAGAGTAAGAAAGACATTCAAATCACAATACAAACAAATCCAAAAATAAATATAGCCGCAAGCGGCGCTGATCGGCCCTGGCTTGCACTCGCGGATGGATGCACGTGTGAGTTTGTGTGTTATCTGCATGTGTGTGTTGAATGGCTGGGGGTGAGCTGGGGAGGGGTTGTTTGTTTCGCCTTTTAATTTCAATTATTTTAAGAGGAGGGTCACTCATAAGCCTTTCCTGCACTGTTCTGTTATTTTCGATTAAAGTTTGAGTGAAATCGGCCAAAGTATGCACGGATTATCACTCGTCGAAATTTGATGGTGAGCTGCAAAAACAAACCTGAAATTTTGGCGTTTTCACAGAAACACCGTTCAGTCTTTTAGAACGCTTTTAATAACTTTTAATGTCCTCCTTGTCTAGATGATCCAGCACGATTCTGGTGAGTCTGGGTCAAAAACCCTAGGAGGAGTTTTTTAAAATACGACGACAGGAAAATTTGCCTTCGGCGCCGGGTCACGTGCTCGGTCCAATATGGCTGACTTCCTGTTGGTCGCCTAGCAACGGTGTAATATACTTTTTGTTTCTATTCCCATGATGCATCTGTGCACCAAATTTGGTTTGGCTATGACAAAGTTTTTGCCGGGCGTCCCATTGGCGAGGACAGATGTTTGGCCTGTTGCCATGGCAACACGGGTATAGCCATAGGCACAATGTATTTTGATTTTCCAGGGGGCGCTGTCGAGCCATTTTTAAAGATTTTTTAATACAGATTATTTGTAAATTCCTTTTTTGGCGTTCTTGAATTTGGTGCAAAATTTCGTGAGTTTTCGTCGGTGGGAAGTACCCGAAACCTGCAAAAAAAAGGGGGGGGGGGGGGGGGGGGGGTTAATAAGAAGAAGAAGAAGAAGAAGAAATAATAAGAAAAACCAGAACAATAACAATAGGCCCTTCACTTTAGCGCTCGGGCCTAAATAATCATCATGAAATGAACATTAAC
Organism: Paratrypauchen microcephalus; assembly: GCA_036785185.1. Taxonomy (NCBI): domain Eukaryota; kingdom Metazoa; phylum Chordata; class Actinopteri; order Gobiiformes; family Gobiidae; genus Paratrypauchen; species Paratrypauchen microcephalus. The sequence goes on along the minus strand of JAVJIX010000068.1, from coordinate 3,202,132 downwards.
TCATTCACTGCTGGCCTGTTTTCAGAATTGTATCCCTCAGACTGCCGGAGGTTTCAGTAGATTTTCACTGATTTTACAAGACTCACAGAATACTGAGTTCTTTGACTATATAAACATGGCACACATCAAAATAAAGCGTCGACTCTCTTCTTTCATCTGGAAAAAAATTATGTTTCTAACCTTTTCGGTTCTCAAATAACTGATAGTAGAACATAGGGAAGTTTCAGCAAAAACACTGGTTTTTGAGCAAGAAATTGAGAAAACGAGCGTTTAGTTCAAAGAAGGATTTCGAGCAGATCAGTGACTTTGACATCAATATTTATCGATTTAGTGACACCTCAAACATCTAAAATAACAGAGAAAGAGATTTTTGATGACAAAGTACATTTTTTATTTACAAATATAAGAATATAAGGCTCTGTGAATTGAAAATTCGTTCAAATCAATAGTGGCAAGAGATGTTTACAGGATATAATATCTTTTCCTATAAAATAGAACTTTGTTGAGGCTTTGTCTGAGGCTCAGAGTACAGACCCATAATAAAAACTAATACACACACACACACACATATATACTGTATGTACATACACACAAGCCCATGCATAAACCTTTACACACACACAGCTACACACGCGCACGCACACGCACGCACGCACGCACACACACATATAACTTCATTCATTACAATTACCACACAGCAGCATCACTGCTCCAAGTCAGTAAACTTCTTTGGCGCTGTCGTAGTTCTGATTAGAGCCCCTGGTCCGCGCAGCGCACACATGACACGCCCCCTCCTCGGGCACAGTAGATCTCTGCTCAGACCTCGCTGCTTGATCCGGCTTGTCTCTGCGATCCTCTGATCCAGGATCCTGGGTCCCAAGAGCGTTCTGATCGCTCCATAGGCGCTGATCAACAGTTATCTGCTTTTCCGGGTTCTCTGGCCTCGCCATCTTACTACTCTGGCCAATACACCATACACACGCTGCACTCCTCCTCTATTCCACGGCTCTGATCGGCTAATAATGATACAAGATCGCCACCTACAGGTTGAGAGGTGTGAATTACACCTCAAAAGTTGCTCCAGGCCGTAACCTAGCAACCCCTGCTGAAAAAAGCAATTGACGTCTATAGACGTCACGGCAGTCAACGGTTGGATTCGAGGGGACGCCAATAGACGTCACCGGCAGTGAATGAGTTAAAAGAGAAGAGTGCAGAGTGAAAAGTGGCCTGTACAAACAAACCTGTACACATTACTTTGCCCTGTATCAAAGCAGCAATATAAACTGTAAATATGTGCATAGTGTTGATGGATGTGATGACTGAGACTGAATGGAACTAGTTTTATTTATTGACCGACTGGATGAATGATTGTATTAGTTTACACTGTATTTTTTTGTTGTTTTGTTTTGTTTTGTTTGTTTTTTTGCTCCTGAAAAACAACCCCACAATATAATCCCCCCTCCACCAAACTTTACATTTGGCACAATGCAATCAGACAAGTACCGTTCTCCTGGCAACCACCAAAACCAGATCCGTCCATCAGATTGCCAGATGGAGAAGCGCAGTTCATCACTCCAGAGAATGCGTCTCCACTGCTCTAGAGTCCAGTGGTGGTGTGCTTTGCATTGCTATTGATGATGTATGGCTTGGATGCAGCTGCTCGGCCATGGAAACCCATTCCATGAAGCTCTCTACGCAGTGTTCTTGAGCTAATCTGAAGGCCACATGAAGTTTGGAGGTCTGTAGCGATTGACTCTGCAGAAAGTTGGGGATCTCTGTGCACTATGTGCCTCAGCATCTGTTAGATAAGATAAGATAAGACTTTATTGATCTCACGCAGGAGAAATTTACTTGTCACAGTAGCTCCAGGTAGGGACAGTTTGAACAAGAAAGAAAAGTGCATGCAGGCAAGAATGGCATGAAAATAAGTAATAATAAAACAGTAACTAGGAGAGTATTGAAAAACGATACGTTACAGTGGAGTTATACAGTCTGATGGTGGTGGGGATGAAGGATCTGCGGTAGCGCTCCTTCTTGCACTGGGGGTGCCTCAGTCGGCTGCTGAAGGAGCTGCTCAGCTCCTCTACAGTCCGGTGCAGAGGGTGAGAGGTGTCGTCCATGATGGATGTGAATTTGGCCAGTACCCTCCTCTCAGCCACATCCTCTACAGAGTCCAGAGGACAGCCCAGGACAGAGCTGGCCCTCCTGACCAGCTGATTGAGTCTTTTTCTGTCCCGTTCTGTGCTGCTCGGGGCCCAGCAGACAACAGCGTAGAGGAGAGCAGAGGCCACCACAGAGTCATAAAAAGTCTTGAGCAGAGGCCTGCACACTCCAAAGGACCTCAGTCTCCTCAGAAGGTGGAGGCGACTCTTGCCCTTCTTGTACAGGGCGTCATTGTTGTGGGACCAGTCCAGTTTATTGTTGAGGTGAACACCCAGGTACTTGAAACTGTCCACAGTCTCTATGTCCTGCCCCTCGGTGGTCCAGGCAGCGAGATGTCCATCAACTCCCACGTGCTCCAGCTTCCCCCGCAGCAGCGCCGCCCTGATGGTGTTGAAGGAGCTGGAGAAGTCAAAGAACATGACTCTCACAGCCCTCCCGGCGGTTTCTAGGTGGGTGAGCGCCCGCTGCAGCAAGTAGATGACGGCGTCCTCTACTCCTACGTTTGGTTTGTAGGCAAACTTCAGCGGGTCCAGGGTGGGGCTCACCCAGAGCGGAGGTGGCTGAGGATCACCCTCTCCATGGTCTTCATGAAGTGGGCTGTAGTGGCCCGGTTCCTTGGCGTTTGTTGTTTTGGGAACCGGGACCACACAGGAGGTCTTCCACAGGACTGTTGACCCCGTCCCGTCAGTTTGTGTGGCCTACCACTTCATGGCTGAGTTGCTATTGTTCACAGTCACTTCCACTTTGTTATAATACCACTGACAGTTGACTGTGGAATATTTAGGAGTGAGGAAATTTCACAACTGGACTTGATGCACAGGTGACATCCTATCACAGTACCACGCTGGAATTCACTGAGCTCTTGAGAGCGACCCATTCTTTCACGAATGTTTCTAGAAACAGTCTGCAGCCCTAGGTGCTTGATTTTATTCACCTGTGGCTATGGAAGTGATTGGAACACCTGATTTTGATTATTTGGATGGGTGAGTGTAGACTTTTGGCAATATAGTGTAGCTTTCATGCACCCGTCATCAATAGAATTAGAATCTGTGTTTGTTTTTTCATAATACTACTGTTTAATGGAGCCTTGACAGCATAGATGCACTCCTGTGTTGTTTTTCAGGGTGACAGAGGAGAGCCGGGCCTGCCTGGAACTGCCGGAGAGCCTGGTCTGGCTGGACTTCCAGGACCCATGGGACCAATGGGACAGCCTGGCCCCCCTGGACCCCCAGGACCAGGAAGATCCAGGGCAGGATTCGTAAGTCCCCCTGCACACTGTGGAAGAATTTATTATCTGACTGGACCTGGGCTAAACCAGGACTAAACTCGGACTAAACCAGGCCTTTTTATCAGGACTATAACATAATATTAAACCAGGGCTCAACCTGGTCTACAATAGGCAGAAACCAGGTTCAAAAGCTAAACCTAACCTAAGATAGCTAAATTAGGACTAAGCCAGGACTAAACCAGGTTTCTCTCATGTTAATAGGACGATATGGAAGGTTCTGGAGGATTTGGACTTCCTGGACTCAGAGGGCCGGAGGGACCACAGGTTTGTACCGGCTTCATTCATTCATTCATTTTATTTTTACATTTGTTTTAATAATGATTTTAACGTGCAATTCTGTAAATCTGTGTTTAGGGCCCACCTGGATTCCCCGGACTTCCTGTAAGTTACTGAATATATTGAAACCACAGAAAGTCAATTTGCTAGTCACAACGTCAGTCAGTTTGTGTAAGATGAGTTTGCATCTTCTGCCTGTATGTGTTGGTTTTCTCTGGTCTCCTCATATAAAGCTAAAACATGCACATTACTCCTCCAGCTAACCTAGAGATACTGAAGGATGGGTCAAATGCAGGTTTATCCCAGAGACACTGAAGGATGGGTCAAATGCAGGTTTATCTCAGAGACACTGAAGGATGGGTCAAATGCAGGTTTATCTCAGAGACACTGAAGGATGGGTCAAATGCAGGTTTATCCCAGAGACACTGAAGGATGGGGCAGATGCAGAGAACATCTTAACTTAAAGGAAAAGTAACGTTTTTTACAATTTGAGCCTTATTTCGGTAATAAAACAAGTTGTTTTACTCACCCATAGCACTTTGGTGTCATATGGAGCATTTCCGGAGATGTTTTAGATTAGCGTTAGGCTAACGCCGTTAGCCTAGCGCGACTTATAGCCATAGCTCGAGGCATTTCCCGAGCATGTAATATGCCCCGTGCGGGCTCCAAATAACACAAACTTTAGCACTTTTCAAATCATAGACGCTCGATGTCTTAGTCTACGATTTCGTTTGAATCAAAAGTGGCCTGTAATCCGAGATTTATCCATAGTTTACAGCTTTGCGTTCCATGTTTGGGTCCCGGGAGCTGAGAGCACACTCCGCACATGCACACTGGCGTCCTCATCTACTCGAAACTATGGCTAAATATCGGATTACAGGCCACTTTTGATTCAAACGAAATCGTAGACTAAGACATCGAGCTTCTATGATTTGAAAAGTGCTAAAGTTTGTGTTATTTGGAGCCCGCACGGGGCATATTACATGCTCGGGGAATGCCCCGAGCTATGGCTGTAAGTCGCACTAGGCTAACGGCGTTAGCCTAACGCTAATCTAAAACATCTCTGGAACTGCTCCATATGACACCAAAGTGCTATGGGTGAGTAAAACAACTTGTTTTATTGCCGAAAGAAGGCTCAGATTGTAAAAAAATGTTACTTTTCCTTTAAGACTTGAAATACTTACTACAGTATCATTCATCTGCCAACATTTACACTTCCTGTGCAAACTTGAGAGGCTGCAGGTTTTTAAATCCATCCTTCAGTTGTTCTAGAACAGTTTGGCCTGGTCAGCTCTGTCGTTCAGCAGTCCGCTATGGTGTGGCTCTGGTGTCACTCTGAGTGAGGGGACTATGGGCTCCAAGTTTGACATTAAAAGGGCGCTCGGCTCTCCTACAAACTTTACCCCCATGACTAGTACAGACTGCTCAACTGCAGGAGCTTCTTCTCTCTCCTCGAAGAACCAAGCCTGCCATGTCCTCTTTTGTGCCAACTTTGGTTTGACGTTTGAATAGGACCTAATGGAAGGAGTCTATGGTCATCTTTATACTGACTAAACATAGTTTTTATCTGTATATTTATTGTCTCTCTTAATCAATGGTCTCAGTCACCCTTGTTTTTCTGTATGCTGTGTATGAATGTGCCAGAAATATAAAGTACTTTGAAAAGACTAATTGAGTAATTCTTCTGTTCTGTACTTAAGGGTAAACCAGGCCTCCCCGGGTTCCCAGGAGAGAAGGGCTCCGAGGGAGCTCAGGGCAGAGACGGACAGCCTGGTCTGGATGGGTTCCCTGGACCTCAGGTGAGATCTGACCTACATATGACATATTGTAGCATTCCCCTAGTTCAGTGCTTCTCAGTTATTTTCTGTGACACCCCCCTAGGAAGAAGACAAAATTTCACTCCCCCCTCCCTGCGCACGACTATAAATAGTATTATTTGTTTAGAAAATTGTTATTAGTACACCTCTACACAACATTGTATCCTTTTATTAACATTAAAAACAAAAAAAGAAAGAAACCTCCAACAAAGCACTGTCTTTTTGCACTGAGGACTCAAATATTGATGTGTTTTAATGCAGATTTGCGCACATTTTGTTTACGTTTTACAGAAACGAAACTTAGTTTATGCAAATAGGCTAAGCCATGTGGTTTTAAAAGCGCTGAAAAAAAAGCAAAACGCTCTCTCCTTGTGCCGCTGATGCGTCAGCTTCTGTCGGACTAATGGACACGACTCAGTCCTTTTTCTGTGCCAGAGGATGTTCTGCTGATGGCGGGTTCTGTGCATAAATTGCGTATTTAAGGTTGCCGACCCCTGCCCCAGAGCGACAATGAGAGCGCCACTGCCAACTACTGTTGTTGATGTGCAATTACACTTTGTTCTAGTACAGTACGGAAAAAAAGCATGTTTCCCAGGGTCACATGCTCAGGGCCCCACCTGACATCACACCACCCCCCCCCGCCCCACTATTTGAGAAGCACTGCCCTAGTTTAACCTGAGCTGGAGACAGGTTAGAATTCTCACTTGACCTGGTTTTTGGTCCACATCTCTGTAATTACTGGACCTATCCAAATGAAACAAAAACTGGCACGTAGTTCAATGTCTTTTGTTTATATAATCCAAAATATGCATGATCCTTCAGTTAAGGTAGTCATGACCAAGCCTAGCTCAAGATCTATAGATGGGTCTTCCACAGATTTGTATACATCAGATTATGACATCGCTCTTGTTTCTCTGGCAGGGTCTTAAAGGCGACAGAGGAGACAAAGGAGACAGAGTAAGTTCTTGTTGTTGTTTATAGAATCTGTTTTTCCTGTAGCCAGTCTAAGGTCATTTTCACACATGTTCCTGCACTCTCCAGACTGACTCCAGTTTAGTCTGTTTACTTTACTTTTGGGTTGGCCTTGTTCACATATACTGCGCATCATTCATCCCAAACACACCCCTAGAGCCACGTGACAATCCATCAGCTGATCGTCAAACATACGTATCACCATGACACCATGCTTCAAACACAACATGAATACCCAAACTCACCTGCAGGCAAACCCAGACTCACCTGCACAGCCAGACTCAGACTCACCTGCACAGACAGACTCACCTGCACAGACTGACTCACCTGCAGACAGACCCAGACTCACCTGCAGACAGACCCAAACTCACCTGCAGACAGACCCAAACTCACCTGCAGACAAACCCAAACTCACCTGCATACACAGACCCAAACTCACCTGCAGACAGACACAGACAGACCCAGACTCACCTGCAGACAAACCCAGACTCACCTACACAGACAGACCCAGACTCACCTACACAGACAGACCCAGACTCACCTACACAGACAGACCCAGACTCACCTACACAGACAGACCCAGACTCACCTACACAGACAGACCCAGACTCACCTGCACAGACAGACCCAGACTCACCTGCAGACAAACCCAGACTCACCTGCACAGACAGACCCAGACTCGCCTACACAGACAGACCCAGACTCACCTGCACAGACAGACCCAAACTCACCTGCAGACAGACCCAGACTCACCTACACAGACAGACCCAGACTCACCTGCACAGACAGACTCAGACTCACCTGCACAGACAGACTCACCTGCACAGACTGACTCACCTGCACACAGACCCAAACTCACCTGCAGACAAACCCAAACTCACCTGCATACACAGACAGACACAGACTCACCTGCACAGACAGACCCAGACTCACCTACACAGACAGACCCAGACTCACCTGCACAGACAGACCCAGACTCACCTGCACAGACAGACCCAGACTCACCTGCACAGACAGACCCAAACTCACCTGCAGACAGACCCAGACTCACCTGCACAGACAGACCCAGACTCACCTACACAGACAGACCCAGACTCACCTGCACAGACAGACCCAGACTCACCTGCACAGACAGACCCAGACTCACCTACACAGACAGACCCAGACTCACCTGCACAGACAGACCCAGACTCACCTGCAGACAGACCCAGACTCACCTGCACAGACAGACCCAGACTCACCTGCAGACACACCCAGACTCACCTGCACAGACAGACCCAAACTCACCTGGGCAGACAGTGGCAGGAGGAGATGTGTCTCACTGAAGATGATGCAAATTGCCAGACTAACATGTCAAAAAGCAGCATGGGCACTTTTTTACCTAAGTCCAATTCTATTGTTCTAACCCTGTGATGCTCTCTGTACTCAGATTAATCCAGTGTATGGTTTTGCGCTGTTTTCAGGGAGAACCAGGCCGAGATGGAACTGGACTTCCAGGACCTCCAGGACCTCCTGGACCTCCAGGACAGATCATCTACAAAAGCCCAGACAGTGTAAGGAGCAGTAGAAACACTCTCAACACTCTTTGACTCTCACCTTTAGAGTGATTATTCTTAGTGTTTTTGTCTCTGATTGGTAAACTCTGCACGCATGTCTGCAGGATTAACGCTCCTCCCTATAGTGTCACCCACTGTTGATATTTGGACCCTTTGCTCATGTTCTGTCTCTGCTCCACAGTTGGACCATGTTGCTGGTGGTGTTGGACCTCAGGTGAGTCACACTTTTCTTCAAACTCTGGTGAAACAAATAAATATAAAAATCATAAAGTTGAACTGCTATGTTCTTGTGCACAGGGAGGACCTGGTCTGCCCGGTCAGGCTGGATTCCCTGTGAGTATTTTCATTTACAAAGGCATAGGGATGGGCATTCGGTGAAGTTTTCTTCGTCGATCGTCGGGAGAATTAATGAGTAATAATCGGTTAATCGTTAACATATTTTGTATTAAAAAGACAACAACCATTCACTCATGTGTGTCGCTTTTACTATGTCTGCCGAGGCTGTGGGAACAGGCGCTTCTCCACGGGAAAGTAAATCTGCAAATCAATATGCGTAGAGGTGGATTAAAGCGAGGCAACACGCATCCTGCAGCCTCTGCTAGCGCGCTCGGAGTTAGCCGCTTTGGGATCCGAGCTAACCGCTGCTAGCCCGCTGTCTCTGTCCTACCTCCTCCACACAACCCAGCCGTATCTGCAGCAATATATTAAGTCGTGAAAACCTTTGCCCTCCACGGCACTGATGGGGAGCATGTCTGTTTCGATCATCTTCGCTATCAGTTCGGTGACCTTCTCTGCTCGTTGAGCACTGCAGCTCCTCCTGGTCTGTGCTAGCGCAGAGTCCAGGCTAGCCTGTGATAGAGATAATGAACCGCCGCCACCTTCTTTTACCAGACTTGGATGCGCGGTGTTCAAATGATAAATCATTTGTGTTGTCGATGAGGTATATTTGTATGCTGCATTGCAGTGCTTGCAGTGCGCTTGGTCATTTTCTAAATTAAAGTGGTCCCACACAACACTTCGCCGCGACCTCTTCATGTTTTGGCGATTGACCTACGGAAGCTCGCATATATCAACTGAGGCGCGCCAACTGAGGCGATTGTTTTTGTTTTTTTGTTGTTGTTGTTGTTTTTTTTTATCGGTTTGTCGACGAAAATGAACTTGCAATTCTTAATGATCAATTATCGGTTAATCAATTAATTATGCCCATCCCTACAAAGGCATCATAATGTAACACACTCTGTATAGTAGCCCTTGTCATTATTCAAACAAATCACAAAATGTCCCTTTAAAAGTACTGTCATGTATCAGTCTAGTGTTTATTTGATCTTTAACTATTTAATATGTATTGCCTTAGGGCCCTGTTGGACCTAAGGGAGAGCGTGGGGAGCCTGGTGTGCCTGGATTTGGTCTCAAGGTAAACATTCCTCTGTGTTTTTAAATAGACTTGATTTGTTTTAGTGTGCATGTTAACACGTTTGTCTGTATCTCTAGGGGGAGAAGGGGGAGCCTGGGCTGGTGGTGGGTCCTGATGGAAGCTTCCTCAGACTGGAAGGACTCACAGGACAGAAGGTCAGTGCGAAGAGACCAGCGAGAATGGACCAGATCTTTAAAATATGCACAAAAGCACTACTAGTACAGTGGTACCTCACCTTACGAAAGACCCTACATACGAAAAATCCAAGTTACGAAACGCCTTCACGTCAAATTTTGGTCTCTAGATACGAAAGAAAATTCAAGTTACGAAACGCAAACTCTCAAAAATTCAATTAATGCGCGCTCAGATGCACGCCCCGAAACGTAAATACACTTTATCAACACACACGGGGTTAGGTTCCAGAGGTGGCCCGCGGTGGGAGAGGTCCACGAGGTAGGACAACTTTGTATTTTGCAGTTGTTCTACATGTTTTAGGGCTGTAAATGCCTCACCACACACATTCTACGCTTTTCTCAGAGTGGAGTTGGGCTTTTCTCGCATTTCTCTCTCGTTTGAACACTCGAACTTTCATAGATTTTCAATGGAATGTGTTGATAGTGAAGCGTGGGGGGGGGGCATGGCTCAATATAGTTTGGTTTAGTTCTGGTCTAGACCTGGAAGTCACATAGAACCAGAGCCCGCCCCGAGCGAGACCCCGCTGAAAGAGCGTCTTTCTCGGCCTCTTAGCTCTAGCGCGGAAGGAGCGCGGAGACACGAGCAACGCGCTCCTCCAACGGCACTGCCATGTCCCGGGATAATCCTGGTTTAGTTCTGGTCTAGACCTGGTTTATTCCAATCAGGACGCAGAACACAAATGTTACACTATAAAAAAAAGTTACACTATAAAAAAAAAACCTTGGAACGAATCAGGCTTTTTCCATTGAAATAGCTACTCAACTTACAAAAAATTCACGTTACGAAACCACTTCTGGAACGAATTAATTTCGTAAGGTGAGGTACCACTGTATATCAAACATACTCCATACAACTGTACAACAACTCTTATGTCATAGATTAGGCATGTACCGATATGATACTGGTATTGATATCGGCGTAAATACTGAAAAATGATCTGGATCAGATATCGGCTTGTAAATATTGGTTCAGTCAATATTCTGGTAGGACATATACACTGATGTAATAAGACTATTACTAGTCGTAGTTGCCCAGAAAGTCTCAGAATGTTGTAATGAATGTTTTTTTTTTGCTCTTGGTTATTATAATGTGTGTACTTTGTCTTCAGTTTTCTGTGTTTAAATTCCAGGGTGACAGAGGACACATCGGACCCACTGGTCCTGTTGTGAGTAAATGTTTGTCAGTGTATACATTAGCTGTCTTTTTATTATTTACACTGTTTAAAGGAGAATTAACGTTTTTTACAATCTGAGCCTTATTTCGGTAATAAAACAATTTTTTTTTTTCTCACCCATAGCACTTTGGTGTCATATGGAGCACTTCCAGAGATGTTTTAGAATAGCGATAGCCGTAGTGCTAATATATGCTCCGAGCGGTCTCCAAATAACACAAACTTTAGCACTTTTAAAATCATAGAAGCTCAATGTCTTAGTCTACACTTTAGTTTGAGTCAAAAGTGGCCTGTAATCTGAGATTTATCCATAATTTACAGCTTTGCGTTTCATGTTTGGGTCCCGGGAGCTGAGAGTGAAATAAACTGTGACTCCGCACATGCGCACTGGCGTCCTCATCTACTCGAAACTACGGATAAATCTCGGATTACAGGCCACTTTTGACACAAACGAAAGCGTAGACTAAGACATTGAGATTCTATGATTTGAAAAGTGCTAAAGTTTGTGTTATTTGGAGACCACTCGGGGCATATATTAGCGCTACGGCTATCGCTAATCTAAAACATCTCTGGAAGTGCTCCATATGACACTTCCACTATGGGTGAGTAAAACAACTTGTTTTATTACCGACATAAGGCTCAGATTGTAAAAAACGTTAATTCTCCTTTAATATTCACTCATGTGTTGTGATGTGTTCAGGGTCCTCAAGGTCCTCAGGGAATTAAAGGAGAGATTGGGATGCCCGGTCGACCTGTGAGTGTTTAAACACATTTTTGCATTTTTTATCAATTTGAATGTTTGCTGTTTATGAGTTTTATATCATTGTTGTATCACTTTGTATTAATAATGCGATGACTGTTTGTGTTGTAGGGTCGTCCTGGAGTGAACGGGTACAAAGGAGAGAAGGGAGAGCCAGGAACAGGCTCTGGCTCTGGCTTTGGATATCCTGTAAGTACCACTGTAGTAGTGCTGGCATTTTTCCTGGAAATTAAACAGATTTTTTTTTTACCCCTCTTCATTAAAATGTTCTGCAAACTACAGAAATCTGTCACACATTTGTTGTAGTAGTGCTATAAATAGTAAGCTCCTTTTGGCTAAAAGCAGCTAAAGCGTCTGATGTTACTGATACTGAGCAGTGATCATATTTTACCCAAAAACACGTGATTTGTGTTGCCTGGGATCCAGAATACTCACTTCTCCAATACTTTACACAGATGTGAGTCTGAGTTCATGCATGACTGACAAGTGGATTGGCCAATCAAGGACATACATTGTCTGTCTGTATCGAAAGAAAGAAAAACTATCACAGGACTGTAAATTTCTGCAAAATCAAAGAGAGAAGCACTAAACTCTGTTTATCTGAGGAGAGAAAAATGTGATTACAGTGGTACCTCACCTTACGAAATTAATTCGTTCCAGAAGTGGTTTCGTAACGTGAAAAATTTGTAAGTTGAGTAGCTATTTCAATGGAATAAGCCTGATTCGTTCCAAGGCCCCGATCCAAGTTTTTTTATAGTGTAACTTTTTTATAGTGTAACATTGTGTTCTGCGTCCTGATTGGTTTCTCAGACTGGATTTAAACTTTTCTCGCGTTTGTCTCTGTTTAAACACTCAAACTTTCATAGATTTTCAACAAAATTATTAATAGTGAAGTGTGGGGGGGAGGGGGGAGAAAACTGCGCTCTGACACGTGTGATAGCGCAGCATGACCCGGTGCGGGGCTGCCAGCAGGTCTAGACCTGGACTAAACCAGGACTAAACCAGGACTAAACCAGGACTAGACCTGGACTAAACCAGGACTAGACCAGGTGGATTAAAGCGCCGCGCGCGGTTCTATTTCCTGGTTTCGTTTCGAGTCACAGCTGAGGGGAGCAGCGAGGAGGACGGCACGCAGTCTGAGCGCATGAACGAGACCCGTGCTGGTCTAGACCAGGTCTAGAGCAGGTCTAGACCACCGCGGCTCTTGCATGCGTTCGTGGGTCTCGTTCATGCGCTCAGACTGCGTGCCGTCCCGAGGGGAGTCCTCGCTGCTCGCCTCAGCTGTGACTCGAAACGAAACCAGGAAATAGACCCACGCGCGGCGCTTTAATCCACCAGGTTTAGTCCAGGTTTAGTCCTGGTTTAGTCCAGGTCTAGACCTGCTGGCAGCCCCGCGCCGGGTCATGCTGCGCTATCACACGTGTCAGAGCGCAGTTTTCTCCCCCCTCCCCCTTCCCCCCACACTTCACTATTAATAATTTTGTTGAAAATCTATGAAAGTTTGAGTGTTTAAACGAGAGACAAATGTGAGAAAAGTTTAAATTCAGTCTGAGAAAAGCGTATGTGTGTGGCTGAGTGCGCATTATTTGAATTTTTGAGATTTCGCGTTTCGTAATTTAGTAACTTCGTATCTAGAGACCAAAATTTACTGTGAAGGCATTTCGCAACTTGAAATTTTCGTTTGTTGGGTCATTCGTAAGGTGAGGTACCACTGTATTTCTAAATAATGGTGACCAATGAGCTCCTTTGTTTCACATGCGTCACTGAAATAAACAAATCTGATTGGATGTTTATGTTTGACTAGGCTTGAGACACAACACAGGGAGTAGATAAAAATACAGAGAGAACTCAGCTTTCCTCTTCTTTGTGAGGCACACCTGAAGGAGGAGCACACCACTGATTTAAACTTCAACTTCATCCATGTATTCTAATGGTAATCTTTGTTTTTCTAGGGACCCCCAGGCCCCCCCGGACCCCCCGGATCTCCTGGACCTTCTCACCCCTATGACCGCTTCAATGTGAGTCCAGCTCTTGTCACTAATGTAAAGTTATGCAGCTGATTCATGCAAAGCACCAACCAGAGAAACGCATTTCATCAGTTTAATCACATCAGGATTCCTTTCTAATGGTCAGATGGGTTTTTAATGTCTACAGACAGTCCTCTGTCACAAAACATGTGGGCTGGAGCAGACCACAAACTTTGGAGGAGGAAATTTGACAATTGTTGTGTTAAATTGCAATGATTAAATGTTTGTATTGTTTATAGACATTAAATGATTGTTTAAATACATTTTATTTGAATTGAAAAATATATATAATAATCTAATTCAATCAAATCACGTCAAATGTGATTGGTCAGTGTGAGGAGAAAAATCTTGATACATTTTTTTGCAATGAATTCAGCCCTAAATATAATAATTTCAGAGTGAAATTGGATTCTACAGTCTACTGTAAAGTACTGCCATTGACTGTTCTTTGTCCCTACAGAGCTTTGAAGACAATGCCCGGAGTTATGGAGGTACATATCAATCATTTTAAAGACACATGCAGACACAGACACAATCAAGATGGCGGATTGGATTAAAACAAAAAAAAAAAAAGATAATAAATCTGCTGTGGCTCAGTGGCTCATCTATAGTGTATATACAGACACCAACAACACACCACCAATCAATCAATCAAACAATCAATCAGCGCTTTTCATACAAAAATGTAACACAAAGCGCCTTACAGTGGTTAACGACCTGAGAGAACTCAGCCTTAAGGTCGTATTCACACCAGGAAAGTCCGATAGTTCACTTGCTTTGGTCCGGACCAAATTTTTTTTTTTTTTATTTTGGTGCGGTTCACTTTCACACTGCAGTTTTTTTGTAAGTGGACCAATGTCTGTAAACAAAACCACGTGTGCTGAGGTCGCTCAGCCATTGGACAGAAATGAGCCGTGTCCAAACACAGAAGGAGGAGAATCACGGCGTTGCTGTTTTCAGTGTCGTCTTAGCGATATGGTTTGCTCAGTTTTTACAGTTCGCACAAATGTTTGAGCAGCATCGTGAGGTTTACACTATTTTACAATCAATTTCCAAACGACGAAGACACAGGGCAAGACGACTACGGAGGACAGAACTCATGTGAGCATCAAGTTCTGACTCTTCACGAAACATAAGTAAGCCTCGTTTAGATTAATTTCGTTTAGTTTCATTTCGTCAGCCTCGGTTTCCCATAATGCTCGACATACGACGGGAGCTCGTTAAGTACAAAAAGCCAACTTGTGTCGGATCGAGTCCGGTCTGCATTCTCACCTCAAACGAACCGCACCAGAGTTCGAATGGAACCGTGCCGAGACCGAGCTTTAGGTGGTCTCGGTTCGCTTGTTTGCTCCAGATCGAGGCTTTTGGTTTTTATTCACACCAGCCCAAAAGGTCCGAATCAAAGGAGCAAACGAACTCTGGTTCATTTTAAACAAACCAAACAAGGCAGGTGTGAAAACGACCTAAATCTGCAGGGTTTGTGTGTTAAACGTGTGAATGAAAACACAAAACACAACTCCAGGTCTGTTTGTGATGAGGAAGCGAGATTAGAACATAGACCAGAGAACGGGCTCTTTAAAGGAAAAGTAACGTTTTTTTACAATCTGAGCCTTATTTCGGTAATAAAACAAGTTGTTTTACTCACCCATAGCACTTTGGTGTCATATGGAGCACTTCCAGAGATGTTTTAGATTTGCGGTTAGCCTAGCGCGACTTCTAGCCATAGCTCGGGGCATATAATATATTCCCCGAGCGGTCTCCAAATAACACAAACTTTAGCACTTTTCAAATCATAGAAGCTCGATGTCTTAGTCTACGCTTTCATTTGAATCAAAAGTGGCCTGTAATCCGAGATTTATCCATAGTTTACAGCTTTGCGTTTCATGTTTGGGTCCCGGGAGCTGAGAGTGAAATAAACTGTGACTCCGCACATGCGCACTGGCCTCCTCATCTACTCGAAACTATGGATAAATCTCGGATTACAGGCCACTTTTGACCAAACGAAATCGTAGACTAAGACATTGAGCTTCTATGATTTGAAAAGTGCTAAAGTTTGTGTTATTTGGACACCGCAAACATGTGCCCCGAGAACTCACATGATGGAGATCGCAAATCTAAAACATCTCTGGAAGTGCTCCATATGACACCAAAGTGCTATGGGTGAGTAAAACAACATGTTTTATTACCGAAATAAGGCTCAGATTGTAAAAAACGTTACTTTTCCTTTAACACAACAAAATGCATTACAGATCATTTTAAACAAACACAAAAATAAAAAACACAAAATTCTGTTCTCATTGTGGTCTAAAATATATATAATATAAAGAAAACTATGAATTAAACTAATAATATCTTAAACTTTCAGGTCATAAAGGTGAGAAAGGAGACCAGGGAGAGCGAGGACTTCCAGGACCAGCAGGTTTGACTGTTAAAATCTATAACACACACCCGACCAGTCAAAAGTATCGACATGTTTCTTCTTCAACTCAAAATAACTCCAAACTTGTTTTAGGTTTTTAGATTTTTCCTTTTACCCTTTGTGATTTATCCGTGTTAAATAGCCAAAATCCAATAAAGACTTTTTAAAGGTGCGTTGTATAACTGTTGGGGTAGAGGGCCACCCACTTGTCTCCAAGGAGATCGTATTACTTTGTCTGAAATGTTTCACAGTGCGGCATTAAACCTGTCTATCTTTCATTCATTCAATTATGAGTGTTTTTACTAAAATGTAACAAATATTTAGGTTAGAACTTTTTACTGAGCTACACATTTCTATATATCATACTTCATGTATTTGGTGTCTTCTGTGTATCTGTAAACAAAAACAAAATGAAAAGACATTGAATGAGAGAGTGTCCAGATTTTTGACTGGTAGCACACGTGCTTTAAACAAAACCAAAAACTCATCCTTTTTACTTTGTTTTCTGCAGGATCTGGCAACTTTGACGTGTACTCATATCTGGTGAGTTCTCTGTTTCTAAGTGATTGAAAATGCAAGGTTTTTAATTAGCTTGTGTCCTTACCCGTAATATGCTCATTTTGTAATACCAGAACGACCTGAAGGGGGCACAAGGAAACCCTGGACTGAAGGGAGAGAAGGGAGAGCCCGGCGGAGGGGCATATGATCCAAACTACATCCTACAGGGACCACAGGGACCTCCGGGACAACCCGGACTACCTGTGAGTATGAAGACCATCGCAGGACTGAACAAGGACTAAACCAAGAGTGAACCAGAACTCAAAAGTCATAACTAAGACGGGACTAAATCCCCCTCTCTCTTAGGGTCCAAAGGGTGATTCTGTGGTGGGTCCTTCTGGACCTCAGGGCCCTCCTGGACCTCCTGGTGTCGGGTATGACGGTCGGCCTGGACAACCTGGTCCCCCTGGGCCCCCAGGAAACCCCGGGACCTCAGTGCATGGAGGATACCCCCGTAAGTCCTGCTGCGGTTCAGTCTATTCTCTGACTTGTGTTAAACAGAAGTCTAATGTCTCCATTTCTCCTCCAGCGGTGACCATCCCAGGGCCCCCTGGCCCCCCCGGTCCTCCTGGCACTCCTGGACACTCTTCTGGGGTAAGACTGCTCTGGAGTAGGTCTCCTCTCTGGTTCTTTGCTATAGAAGTGCTCTTCTTCAGGAGGTGGAGGAGCAGCAGCTCCACTCCAAGCTCCTATGGTGACTGAGCTAGTGGCATTATCTCTAAAAGAGCGCCCTCCAGAGGGATCTGTCATAAACCGCATGTACCTGAGATGTTTTTTTATATGAGCTAGAGCTTGTGAACATGGTTGTAAAAATGTCATCTGGGAATATTTATCAGATTCATCTGTGCTCCAAACATCAGGACTGTGTGTGTCACATAATACTGTGGATTTATCACTGTAATGTCCAGAGGAGAAGGTCATACAGCAGTCCTCTGTAGGTCATCTAAAGGTTACCTCTGGGTTGCAGGTGACAGTTCTGAACTCGTTCGACACCATGATGGCCACTGCGCGCCGTCAGCCCGAGGGAAGTCTCATCTACATCCTGGACAGAGCCGACCTGTACCTGCGCGTGCGGGAGGGCATCCGGCAAGTCCTGGTGTGTCCCAAACTCTTCATAAAACAGTCCACATTCTGTCCCTGTGCTGATAAGTACTGTATATAAAGTGTTATTGATGTCCCTGTCGCACATATTGCTGACTGAAGCAATTGAAACGTGTTAAAGTGATCCAGTGCCCTCTCCGCGAGCACACAGTCTCTCTCACGACTTTAATTTAATGTTCACATAAAATCTATTGATCAAATCCACTTTATGACTGGCCATAAATAATTCCCTTATGAAGGCAGTGACGATGGAGGGCAGGTACGAAATGCTCTCTGATATTCTAGAGTAAGGATTTTGGAAAAGGAACGCTGGTGACTAAATTCTAATGCTTGAGAACCACACTGATAATGTGTGCTTGAGCAAGACACTATCCAGTCTACATTATTTGTATAAAGGTGTTTAAAGCATGTTGGATGCCAGGTCTCCATGTAAAATGTAGCACACTTCAAAATGACTATGGAAGCCCATTCCCGCCAGTAAAAAAAAAGAAGAAAAAAAGTTGGTTACACTAAGTCATAATTAT
Source organism: Paratrypauchen microcephalus (assembly GCA_036785185.1). NCBI lineage: Eukaryota > Metazoa > Chordata > Actinopteri > Gobiiformes > Gobiidae > Paratrypauchen > Paratrypauchen microcephalus. Next base: position 3,183,891 of record JAVJIX010000068.1, on the reverse strand, counting down.
GTGATAAAAAGTCAAAATTATGAGATAAAAAGTCAAAATTATGAAATAAAGTCGAAATTATGAGATAAAAAGTCAACAATATGATATAAGAAAGTTACCATCACCAATGTATTTCCTGAAGTCTCTGCACTCATCTCTACGCACAATCAAATACAACCCGTTTACTTACTAGATATCTAAAAATTTTGACTTTTTATCTCATAGTTTTGACTTTTTATCTCAAAATTTTGACTTTCTTATCTCAAAATTTTGACTTTTTATCTCAAAATTTTGACTTTATCTCATAATTTTGACTTTTTATCTCATAATTTTGACTTTATCTCATAATTTTGACTTTTTATCTCATAATTTTGACTTTCTTATCTCATAAATTTGACTTTTTATCTCATAATTTAGACTTTTTATCTCAAAATTTTGACTTTTTATCTAAAAAATTTGACTTTTTATCTCATAATTTTGACTTTATCTCAAAATTTTGAATTTTTATCTCAAAATTTTGAATTTTTATCTCATAATTGTGACTTTTTATCTCAAAATTTTGACTTTTTATCTCATAATTTAGACTTTTTATCTCATAATTATGACTTTTTATCTCATAATTATGACTTAGTGTGACCAACTTTTTTTTCTTTTTTACTGGCGGAAATGGGCTCCATACTATAGTTATATAGTTTTACAAATTCATGTTATAATCAGTGGTTTCTAGGATGTGATGATGTCAGACTCTCAGATGAGGGCAGAGGCAGTTTTCATATTGATCACATTGTAATTTACCATGAAATCTCCAAAAGGTAAATTCACAAATGTTGAACCTGATCTTTTCTATTAGTGACCAGAGCCAAGAACTCACTGTATTATGACAGTCTGACTGCCGTTAGATATCGGGATGACATCCTTGAAGCCATTGTCAGACCCTACGCTGGTGCAGTAGGTCCAGGGTTCGTCCTGTGTACAGTGTATGTATGCAGTACTCATCAGTTCAAATCTGTCAACTGGACAAATGTTTCAGAGTGAAGGCGTTTCACAACTCATCCAAGCTGCTTCTTTTGGTTCCGGTCAGATTGCTAGTGGACGCTGCCTGCACTGAAACTACACTTTAAAGCCTTTGTCCAGTTGACACTAATTTAATTTTATTTGTACTATGGCTCATACCTGGATGGGTGAGGTATTACACAAACATTTGTGTGATTATTGTAAATGCATGTACGTTGATAGGCCATTATTTGACTTAGTTTGACTTTTGGTATTCTATTTCTCTTCACAGCTCGGCGAATATAATCCCTTCTTCAGAGATCTGGAGAATGAGGTAGCAGAGGTGCATCCCCCTCCAGTGGTTGTTTACCCCCAGTCCCCGGTCCGTAACCCAGACCAGACCAGAGACCATAGCCAGGATCAGAGCCAGAACAACGGGGCAGGACACTACTCCGAGAGCGTCATCAGGCCCATAGAACCTCCAGTGTACAAGCCTCCAGTAGAACCAGTCTACCCCCCACGCTATGACCCACGCTTCCCTGACCCAAGGCTCACTCAGGCTGGACACACGGACAGCAGTAAGACTCCCGAGAGGACGGAGAACCAGTATCCTTATCCAGCAGTGACCACCCAGAGGAGACCACACCCCAACCCGCATCCCAACCCCCACCTGAACCCCCATCTGGAGACTGGAGCTACTGGGGTGAGTGGTCTTCTGCTCGTTTAACCCTCTTCTCTGCATTCTCTGCTCCATCTGACCCTCTCTTCGTCCCTGTCCTCTGATTCTCTGACCCTCTCCTCTGTGATCCTCCTCTGCTCTTCTGACCCTCTCCTCTGCACCTGTGTAATATATTTCTGTCTCTTCCACAGTTGCACCTGATCGCGTTGAACTCTCCTCAGTCTGGAAACATGAGGGGGATCCGAGGAGCAGATTTCCAGTGTTTCCAACAGGCCAGAGCTGTGGGTCTTAAAGGGACATTCAGAGCTTTTCTGTCGTCCAAACTGCAGGACCTGTACACCATTGTACGCAAGTCAGACCGAGACGGACACCGAATCCTCAATCTGAAGGTACAAAAGAATCACTATATACAATATATTAAAATGTTACATTTATTTTTATTTATTTATTCTATTTTATTTAGTGACTTGATATGTGCCATCTTGGTTTTGAGGGGGTCACACAAAATATTAGTAATACACAATACAGTACAATACAATAGACAGAATACAAAACTTACAGGTTTACATTACAAAATATACACACACACACACACAGACAGACATGCTCCCTCATGCACTCCTCCCAATATTACCTGATTCATAAAATAAAATTAAAAAAAGACAAACTAAAAACATAAACAAGGAGTTCTGAGATATGAAAAGAAAAATGATTTAAATGAATTGAAATTATCTGCGTCCAACTTCTTTGTAGATTCGGGGAACAAAAGTGAAAAGACTGTGGGTGCTTCTAAGTGAATATGACGATGTTACTGGGACTAATATTGATGTAGATAATGGGGACAGTTAAATCAATTTAAAAATCAGTAGAATCCAATAAAATTTATGCCTTTGTATGGTTGTAGCCAGTTGAGTTTTCCAAATAAAATACATAAGATATGTAATAACTAAGGTTCTGTGAATCCCTCATGACCAAAAGAGGGCGATGCTGAAAGCACTGAATATTCCCCTGATTGTTTTCAGTGTGATGTATTGTAGTTGTATGCGTGAAGAGTCCCTCAGTCGTCCAGGTAGAATCCATGATAAAAGGAGAAATTCTGTTTGTCAACTGGACAAAGTTTGTTTGGTGGAAAACGTTTCGCCGCTCATCCGAGTGGCTTCGTCAGTTCTGGTTAGAGTGCTGGTTAGACCCTGTTTATATCTAGCTGCAGGGAGGAGCTCACTACACTGAAATTATTCTGAAACTATCTCAACTATTTGTTTTTGAGTTTCTCTCTTTTGTTTTATCCAATTTCTCTGGCGTCTAGTTTAGCATACCCATTCAACACCTAACGACCGTCTCCACACCTCTGGCCCTGACCTCTCTGCCCTATTGTTTCTTTTGTCTGTTTTGACTTCAGTTTGAGAATGGAATTATAAATGGGAGACAAGTTATGTCTGACTCCCCCATTTCTGTTTAAAGAAAGTTTAACCAAATAAAGTTTGTCCAGTTGACAAATTGAATTTCTCCTTTTCTCATTATTGTAGTTGTAGTTTACCTCCCTACCACTTGGTGGTGTTCATGTTAGTTGTAACATAGTCAAGTGCAACAGAATTAGAAACTGTAACGCGTCGAAGACCACACTAAACAGTAACAGTCATGTGAAATCTGTCTCCGCGAATTATTAATATTTTTATCCCTTGGTACGATATCAAAATATCACACGGTGTCAGAAGTGAACAAAAAGTGAACTATGGAGCAACTGAAACCTCCGAATGGGCTCAGCTTCGAGGGAAATGTCGCAGAAAACTGGCGAACATGGGTTCAGAAGTTCAACCTCTATCTCATCGCATCTGGTTTGGCGGAGAAGAGTGAAGAAAGGCAGTGTGCAACGTTTCTACATGTGGCGGGAGATGAAGCCTTGAAGGTTTACAATACTATGGAATTTGGTGAGGGAGAACTGGATTTGAATGAGCTGAAAGCTTTAGGAAATACTGTGAACCACGAAACAATGTTTCTTACCGGAGACATATCTTTTTCACGAGAGCGCAAGGACAAAACGAAACCATACGTGACTGATTTGAAAAATAAGGCTAAGGATTGTGAATTTGAAACTCTGACGGATGAACTGATAAAAGGTCGCATAGTGTGTGGAGTTAACAATGACATAGTGAGGGCAAGACAGTGAGGAATGCACGAGGTGTGGATACACGCACGAGCCAAAGAAATGCCCTGCATAAGGAAAAGTTTGTAACGAGTGTTCAAGAAAGAATCACTTCGGCCGTATGTGCAAAACACCGAAACAAAAAGGCAACCCAACGAAAACAGAGAGAAAAGTGCATGAATTAGAACAGGAAGAAAACGCTGAAATGTTTCTAGGTAGCATTGAAATAGAAGAAAATGTGCCAATCAAGCATCTGGATATAGTTTCTGCAAATGAAAAGGAAAAGCAGAAATGGACACAAGCACTGAAAATAAATAACCAAGCATTGACATTTAAGCTAGACACAGGAGCAGAGTGCAATGTATTGACGTACAAAGATTTTGAGAAAGCAGCAAACAAGAAAGCACTGCTGAAATCCAATTGCAAGCTTGTTACATATTCTGGCCACACGATGGAGCCAAAAGGCAAGGCAAAGACAAGGAATATTAGCTTGAATTCCAAGTTGTTGATGGCAATTCACCAGCAATTATTGGCAGAGATGCATGCACAGAGCTCGGCCTGATCAAAAGAGTGTTCAAAATAGGAAATGAAGACGACATCTTAGGTGAATACGAAGATTTATTCACAGGCTTAGGATGTGTTCCAGGATTTCATCATATCCAACTGGACAAAGATGTTCCACCAGTCATTCATCCGCCGCGCAAAGTACCTGTAGCATTGAAAAACAGAGTTAAAGAAGAACTAGACAGAATAGAAGAAATTGGAGTCATCGCAAGACAAAAAAAACCTACTGACTGGGTGAATAGCATGGTGACTGTAGTCAAACCGAACAAACTTAGGATTTGCATTGACCCAAAAGATTTGAACAAAGCGATATGCCGAGAGCATTATCCACTACGCACAGTTGAAGAGATAGTCGCGGAAATGCCAAATGCCAAAGTGTTCTCTGTACTGGATGCCAACCATGGCTTCTGGCAAGTGCAATTTGACGACGAAAGCGCCAAACTGTGTACCTTCAACACTCTGTTTGGATGGTATCGTTTCCTGAGGTTACCTTTTGGTATCTCATCCGCTCCAGAGGTGTTTCAAAAGTGCATCGCACAGCGTCTAGAAGACCTGGAGGCAGTCGTGAACACTGTTGATGACATTCTTGTTTGGGGAGAAAATATGGAGCAGCATGACAAACGATTGAGACAGCTGTTAGACAGAATCAGAAGCATCAACCTGAAGCTGAATCGAGCCAAGTGCAAGACCAGGATGACTGAAGTCGGCTATGTTGGACATGTCTTGTCAGCAGACGGATTGAAACCCGACCCAGAAAAGGTCAGAGCGATACAGGACATGCCAGAACCAGAAGATAAAGCAGCTCTGATGAGATTCCTGGGAATGCTGCAAATTCATACCGAATCTGGCAGAGGTGAGTGCACCTGTGAGAAAACTGCTAGAAAGTGACATAGCATGGCATTGGGACTTTGAGCAACAAGAGAGCTTCAGAAAGCTCAAGTCATTGGTGAGTAACACCCCAGTGTTGATGATAAAAGGAGAAGTTCATTACGAAGACATTACGCTGTCAGTCGACACAAGTTCTGAGAGATTATGAGCATTGATACTGCAAGAAGGACAGCCTGTAGCATCGAGGTCTTTCACTGAGTGTCAGAAAAGATACGCTCAAATTGAGAAAGAGCTTTTAGTCTTTTTAGTGTGAGAAATTCAACCAGTACATCTATGGAAAATCTGTGCACGTTGAATCTGACCATAAGCCCCTAGAGACGGTGTTCAAAAAGTCACTACAGAAAGCTCAACCTCGACTAAAATGAATGCTCATGAGACTGCAACCGTATGATCTACAAGTGAAACAAACCTGGAAAAGAGTTGTATATAGCAGACACATCTCAAAGAGCACATCGAACCACTGTTGGAAGATCAATTACAAATTCATGTCTTGTCAACTTACCTGCCAATCTCAACCAAAAAATGTAATGCTTTCAGGACAGCAACAGCAGCTGATGAAGAGATGCAACTGGTGATGAACTGTGTTCTGTGCAGAAATCAGACACGTTCCACGAGAGGTCAGGAAGTATTGGACTGTCAGAGAAGACCTCACCTGCTCTGATGGCCTACTGTTCAAAAGCTCATAAGTTGTTGTTGTTGTGCTGGAGAGAGTTCACGAGTCTCACCTAGGCATCGTGAAATGCAAAGAAAGAGCCAGAAATGTGGCAAAAGAGATTGAGGATGTTGTTATGCAGTGTTCAGTCTGCAACATGTTCAAACGCAACAACACCAAAGAACCACTCATCAGTCATGAAATAACAGACAGAGCATGGGCAAAAGTTGGCGTTGATCTGTTTCACTACAATCAAGGTGATTATCTGATGTGTGTGGACTACTTTTCCAAGTTTCCAGAGATCGCCAAGCTCACACAGACAACAAGTGCACATGTAGTGACTAGGGATGGGCATTCGGTGAAGTTTTCTTCGTCGATTATCGGGAGAATTAATGAGTAATAATCGGTTAATCGTTAACATATTTTGTATTAAAAAGACAACAACCATTCACTCATGTGTGTCCGCTTTTACTATGTCTGCCGAGGCTGTGGGAACAGGCGCTTCTCCACGGGAAAGTAAATCTGCAAATCAACATGCGTAGAGGTGGATTAAAGCGAGGCGACACGCATCCTGCAGCCTCTGCTAGCGCGCTCGGAGTTAGCCGCTTTGGGATCCGAGCTAACCGCTGCTAGCACGCTGTCTCTGTCCTACCTCCTCCACACAACCCAGCCGTATCTGCAGCAATATTTTATTAAGTCGTGAAAACCTTTGCCCTCCACGGCACTGATGGGGAGCATGTCTGTTTCAATCATCTTCGCTATCTGCTCGTTGAGCGCTGCAGCTCCTCCTGGTCTGTGCTAGCGCAGAGTCCAGGCTAGCCTGTGATAGAGATGATGAACCGCCGCCACCTTCTTTTACCAGACTTGGATGCGCGGTGTTCAAATGATAAATCATTTGTGTTGTCGATGAGGTATATCTGTATGCTGCATTGCAGTGCTTGCAGTGCGCTTGGTCATTTTCTAAATTAAAGTGGTCCCACACAACACTTCGCCGCGACCTCTTCATGTTTTGGCAATTGACCTACGGAAGCTCGCATATATCAACTGAGGCGCGCCAACTGAGGCGACTGTTTGTTTTTTTTGTTTTGTTTGTTTGTTTTCTTAATCGGTTTGTCGACGAAAATGAACTTGCTCGGTGAAATTCTTAATGATCAATTATCGGTTAATCGATTAATTATGCCCATCCCTAGTAGTGACAGCTCTCAAGTCCATCTTCGCAAGGCATGGAATTCTGGATGAAGTCGTGTCGGACAATGGTCCACAATTCTCAAGTGCAGAATTCAGAACATTCACACAGAACTGGGAATTCGTACACACCACGTCCAGCCCAGGATTTCCACAGTCTAATGGGCAAAGTGAAAGAGCAATTCAGACAGTGAAAAATCTGCTAAAGAAAGCTGCAGAATGCCAGAACGAGCATACATTGCTTTGATGGAGTACACAAATGCACCACTAGATGGCGTTAAGCTGTCTCCTGCTCAGTTGTTAATGGGACGTAGACTGAAAACAAAATTGCCTACATCAACACAGCTCCTGAAACCACAAATACACAAGAACGCACACAAGAACATCAGAGACGGGCAGCTGAAACAGAAACATTACTTTGATTGTGGAGCAAAACATCTACCAACTCTTGAGGAAGAAGAAAAGATCAGAATAAAAGTGAAAGACAACTGGCAACCAGCAACGGTGTTGAAAAGTCATGATACGCCAAGATCCTTCATCATCACCTACAGGAGAAACAGGCGACACCTGCTGAAAACCAGAGAAAAGACTTTCACCACACAAGAGTCCTCCACATCTGGAAGACTCTGATCCAGGAGAAAGACAACCTGCAGAAAGTGACGCATCATTCCAGACACCTGCATCGTCACCTGCGAGAACATCTACAACACCTAACATGAATGAAGAAGTGGTAAAGAGGTCAGGAGTGGGCAGAGTGATCAAACCACCAGCACGCTACTCTCCATGAGTAGCGTGCGTCCATGAGTAGTCCACCTGAGTATTGGAGAAAAAAAAAAGAAAAGTTTTTGCATTTTTTCGTTTGCTATAAAGCATTGTTTAAGTTGTGCAGTTTTAAAGGGACAGTGTGTAAGATTTTTACCCGTTAATTACAGAAATTGAAGATACCCATTCAAAAATACATTGTTTTCCAAGCCTTTTCACTTCCATCATGAAATTAAAGTATTCTTTTGGACTTATATAGTCACATAAAAGGGGGATCTTCCCCATGCAGAGGCAGCCATTTTGAATACGAGAGCCGCAGGAGGACATTTGGGCTCCGCCTTCGGCAAGGCTCGTGGTTTTGGGTAAACAACGACAAACATGTCCCGGATCACACGTCGTAATGGATCTAACACGTGTTTTGGACTAAATTGTTTTACTGGATTTTATTCGCTGGATCCTTACGGACAAATTGAGAGCAAGTTTATGGTGAAATACAGAGTTTGACCTGTGCAAAGCATTCTAAGGTAAGCTAACCTTGTTTTGTGCTTTTCTGTATAAAAGCCCCATGTGCTCGGGGAGTGATTGTTGTGCCGGGAAATGAATTGCATAGTCAAAAAGAGGAGACTGTAAGGTTTCATTTGATGTGTAGAGTGTCATGGTACATGATCGGGAATGTGTGTTTTCATGAGAAAAAAAAAAAAAAAAACTGGACCGCGCAGCGCGCGGGTCCCTCGAGGTCTGCCGTAGCTAAAACAGAAAGTGCAATAGCGACTATCCACCTATGCGCCACGAATCCTACACACTGGGGCTTTAATTTTTTTTTCAAAAATTTTTGTTTTCTATTTTTTTTTATAGTGTAACTTTTTTTATAGTGTAACAATGTGTTCTGCGTCCTGATTGGCTAAGAGACTAGACCAGGACTAAACGTGGACTAAACCAGGTCTAGACCAGAACTAAACCAGGTCCTAGACCTGGACTGGCCCTGGACTAAACCAGGATTAAATCACTCCGTGCGGCTCTTGCGTTCGTTTGTGCGTGTTCGGTTTGTGGCTCGGGCTGAGAGCACGCGGTCCAGGCGCCGCGGTTCTATCTCGTGCTCCTAGCCCCGGTGTACGCGCGACACGTGCTGCTCTGTCACAGATTTGTCCACGATGAAGCCCTCATCCTGGACAAATCTGTGACAGAGCAGCACGAGTCGCGCACTTCTCCAAGGGGTTGGTGCGCGTCGCGTCCCGGGACGTGGCAGTGCTCCTCGTGCGTCCGGCGGGGCTTCCGGAGCCGTGTCTCCCCCCACGCTTCACTATTAATACATTTTGTTGAAAATCTATGAAAGTTTGAGTGTTTAAACGAGAGACAAATGTGAGAAAAGTTTAATTCCAGTCTGAAAAAAGCGTATAATGTGTGTGGTGAGGCATTTACAGCCTTAAAACATGTAAGATTAAGTTTAGGCTTAGGCCTTTATTGGTCTCACACACAGTGACACACGGGAGAAATTTGACTTCTGCATTTGACCCATCCTTTTCAGGAGCAGTGAGCATCCATCTTTTTCGGCGCCCGGGGGGCAGTACCGTGAAGGGTCTTGCCCAAGGACCCACACTGGTTAGCTCAGTGCCCGGGGGGGATTTGAACCCACAACCCCCAGGGGGAAAGTCCATGACTTACCAGTTGAGCTAATGTAGAATAATTGTAAAATATAAAATTGTCCTACTTTGCGGATTTCTCTTATTGCGGGTTATTTCTGGAACTTAACCCCCGCGATAAACGAGGGATTACTGTACTGCCAAGGAACATTTAGTTGTAAGTTTAAACAATGAAGTAAGAATTTTATTTAGTACAAGAAATTATATGTTTGAGTTTGCAAAGACAAGTCAGTAATTAACAGAAGTTACAGGATAGAACTGTTAAGAGAATATCTAAAGGAGATGTGATGTATTGTAGTTGTAGTTTACCTCCTTTCCACTTGGTGGCGTCCATGTTAGTTGTAACATAGTCAAGTGCAACAAAATTAGAATCTGTAATGTGTTGAAGACCACAGTAAACAGTAACAGTCATGTGAAATCTGTCTCTGTGAATTATTAATATTTTCATCCCTTGGTAGAATAACAAAATATCACAGTCAGAGACACTGGCCCAGAGCTCAGTTTTTCACATATTTAATTTACTTCAAGCCTTGATTAAATCTATTTCACCCAGACTTGACTTATAAATGTTCTTTTTCGCCCCAGGGTCAAGTTTTGTTTGAGAACTGGGAGTCCATCTTTGGGGTCAGTGGCGCTAAACTGAAAGAGAACGTCCCAATCTACTCCTTTGACGGACGCGACATTCTCAGGGACAGCGCCTGGTCAGTTTTTATTCTTTTTATTTTAACTTGATGCCTGTTTAATCAAGAAGTCCCAGGTTATAATCCCCCTCCTCCCCTTTGTCCTTCCCCAGGCCAGAGAAGATGCTGTGGCACGGCTCCAGCTCTCAGGGCCAGCGGCAGACGGACAACTACTGCGAGACGTGGAGAGCAGGGGACCGAGCGGTCAGTGGTCTAGCCTCTGCTCTGGCCTCTGGACATTTGCTCCGCCAGACCTCCAGCTCCTGCAGCGGCCACTACATCGTCCTGTGCATCGAGAACGCATTCAGCCAACATGCGCGCAAATAAAGAGACCGCTACAAACCCTGATGCAAGAGGAAACACTCACCAAACATGCACGGAAATAAGACTGCAGACCCAGATTTAAGAGGACGCTTTCCACAAACATGCCAAGAAATAAGACAAACGGATCAATTAAAACAATACAACAATCCTGAAAATAATAGAATGCATTTGAACCTCGAGAGAATAAGGTGTGGTGTGAAACAGCAGAAGAGCAAAGAGCTGAGGGGAGAGCAGAACCCCGTCTGAGGCTCCAGGAGGACGCCACGTTTAACAGGTGAAATTGTCCATGATGTTTACATTTGAGAAAACATTACTATTGATACTTTGCAGCTGATGTCATCAACATTCTCTCTAGGCACTGCTCTGTCTGAAGCTTTGTTCAGTTTTCAAACCATCTTAAAACTTTTGCTGTGTGCATTGTGTCACCATGGCAACTGCTGAACATTCCACCATTTACAAACATGTAGAATACCCCCAGTGTGAGGTCCCAAAGTATCTGTTGTCCATGGCGTCCACCTAAACTGTTGTAATTAATTGACAAAGGCTGTAGTATAAACCCATCTCTAAAATTCAGTGTTTGTTTGGTCGCAGATTGAGTTGGTGAATGACAAACCACCAGGACTTGCCATTGTAAACTCTTTTGGTCAATGTTAAAACTTATGAAAAGGGAACGGTGAACAATGATCTCATTTATGAACTGGTAGGACACTGGTTGGGTTTAAGATGTTATAATGAATCATATTCAAGTATAGGACTGACATATTTTATTTTTTTAGTTCAGTATGCTGGTCTTGTGAGATAAAATCATAATACAGTGGTACCTCACCTTACGAAATTAATTTGTTCCAGAAGTGGTTTCGTATCGTGAATTTTTCGTAAGTTGAGTAGCTATTTCAATGGAAAAGGCCTGGTCCATTCCAAGGCCCCGATCCAAGTTTTTTTTTATAGTGTAACTTTTTTTTATAGTGTAACACTGTGTTCTGGGTCCTGATTGGCTAAGAGACTGTAGACCCAGGACTAAACGTGGACTAAACCAGGTCTAAACAAGGTCTATACCTGGACTGGACCAGGACTAAACCTGGACTAAACCAGGTCTAAACAAGGTCTATACCTGGACTAAACCTGGACTAAACCAGGACTGGACACCAGGATTAAAGCGCCGTGTGCGGGTCTATTTCCTGGTTTCGTGCTAGCTCTGCCGGTGTACCTCACGAGTCACGGCTGAGGCGAGCAGCGAGGAGGGGAGTGGATTTGCCTCCCATTGGGACGGCACGCAGTCCGAGCGCATGAACGAACGCAGGCAAGAGCCGCGGTGGTTTAATCCTGGTTTACACTTGGTTTATACCTGTTCTAGAGGAGGCACGGTTTGAGCACGGGTCTGGTGCTCGCAGCCCCGCGCCGGGTCATGCTGCGCTATCACACACATGTCCGTGCGCACACACACCGCCCTCCCCCTTCCCCCCACACTTCACTATTAATAATTTTGTTGAAAATCTATGAAAGTTTGAGTGTTTAAACGAGAGACAAATGTGAGAAAAGTTTAAATCCAGTCTGAGAAAAGCGTATAATGTGTGTGGCTGAGCGCGCATTATTTGAATTTTTGAGATTTCGCGTTTCGTAACTTGAATTTTCTTTCGTATCTAGAGACCAAAATTTAACGTGAAGGCGTTTCGTAACTTGGAATTTTCGTTTGTTGGGTCTTTCGTAAGGTGAGGTACCACTGTATATTCAAAGTTTTTTGACACTTTCATACCATTAAAATAATACTGTAGGATTAAAATTATACACAGGCTTATTGTCATGGAATTAAGGAATACAAATTTTAAATTTTGATCAAATGTTTTCTGAAATCTGGCAAGTTGGTGAGTACTACGGGTCAATCTGATCACTTAAGTGAGCTACGTTCCATCTCTCATGTAAACATCGCTTTATAATTTCTTTTATTTGTGATTTCTGGATCGTCTTAGTCCACCACTAAAGACACGCCTCCTTTGCCTCTCTTTTGTAATAACTCCTGATGTCATGTGATCTTGTGGCGTCCAATGAACTGTAAGCGTGTGCTTCTGGCCCCGCCTCCTCCAGACGTCAAAGAGATGGGCGTTCTATGCAAAAAATTTGGATTTATTGGAGTTAAAAATGTTGAATTTAATCAATTTTATTTTGATTTGAGCAGTTTTGTAGTTTAGATTTGTTTTCTTAGACTTCGAAGTGTAAGGATACAGTGGTACTATGCAAATACCAGTGGCAAAGATTGAACCACAAACTTTTTAGTGGTGGTATTGGTCATTTCTACCTACTCTGCTACTGCTGCCATTAGTTTTTACTTTTTCTCAATCCTCAAATCATTACAATTATTTTTACATAATTTTGCCTTGAAGAAAAATAAAAATAAAACTGTAACTGAGCTCAAAACATAATAAAATGTCACAATTTATGTAATTTTAACAAATTTAGATCCTTATTTTTGCAGCGTTGGCACATATTTTCCTTCAAAGGGACCAGGCACCTCCTCAGTAACTAAAAATTGTATTCATTTTTACACACCTGTATATTAAATGTTGTTGTTTTTTTTTCTGCAATATTAAATGTTTTCAAAAATTGTTGTAACCTTTTTATACTTTAGGTAATTTTTCATGTTTTTAGTTTGGGTTAAAATGGTGAAACCTTTATTTTATTTTAAAATTTAAGAAAATGATAGATATTTATTTTTCAATGAAGTTATAACATTAAAAAAAAGATTTGGGACAATAAAAAAATACTGGATTTTTATATCAAAACAATCACATTTCACAGACGGTGCCTTCTTTCTGCTCTAGTGTTTCATACTTACTGTACATACAAAAATTATACCGTTTTTGTCATTATTTTTGGAGATAAATTTTGAATTTTATTAAATATAAATGAGGATTTTCGGGGAGTTGGAGAAAGTTTGGTGATTTTTGACTGAAATGAAAATGTAACAGTGGATACAGTGTTAAACGCAGGGCTCCTACAGAGATATGGGAATAAGAGCGTCTGATTTACTGAATTATCAACATGTAAATTAACCAGAACTGAATCAGGACTAGACCAGGACTAAATCAGGACTAGACCAGGACTAAATCAGGACTGAACCAGGACTTCACTTGATCCAGTATTAGCAGCTATTCCCGTAGTTACTTATTTGTTCCACCTGAAGCATCTGTTTACGGAGCCCTGGAAGTGACATAGGTGAATAAATAAAATAACAAGGCGTGGGAACGAGTTATAAGGTATAACTTGTTCCCACACCTTATAACTTGTTCCCACACCTTATACCTTATAACTTCTTCCCACACCTTATAAGTTGTTCCCACACCTTATAACTTGTTCCCACACCTTATAACTCGTTCCCACACCTTATAAGTTGTTCCCACACCTTATAACTCGTTCCCACACCTTATAAGTTGTTCCCACACCTTATAAGTTGTTCCCACACCTTATAACTTGTTCCCACACCTTATAACTCGTTCCCACACCTTATAAGTTGTTCCCACACATTATAACTCGTTCCCACACCTTATAAGTTGTTCCCACACCTTGTTTTTTTATTTATTCACCTGTGTCACTTCCAGGCCTCCGTATATTTTACTACAAAAATTACCTACTACTACTACTACTACTACTACTACTACTACTACTACTACTACTACTACTACTACTACTACTACTACTACTACTACTACTACTACTACTACTACTACTACTACTACTACTACTACTACACACTGATCTCATTGCACATTCTTCTTTGTTGCTTTGAAATTTCTTTTTTTTTTCTTACAGCTGCACTATGGAACTTTTCGGTTGACGAAATGTAAATGAAATGTTCCACACTATGGCATTAAACTTATCAACTTGTCTATGGTGCATTTACAGGTGTTTTTATTGCTCACAAAATACATTGAAAACCACCAGGTCTCCTCTCCGCAGATCTGACTCGTAACTTGGTTTATGGTTCTGTTCAGTGCCATACGGTGGAACATTCTTGGCAAAGCAATAAAATGTCCATGGAGATGAGCAGTTGGGAGATCCTTGGAAAAGAAAAGTTCCACAGTGCGTCTTTAATGCCCTTTGATTGCCTCGTATGTTTCAGTGGGTGGATTCTGTAGGAGCCCTGTTCCTTGTGAAACAGACTGAACCAAACCTGTGACTGATCATCTATAAAGAAAGAATAAATGTTCCTCAAACCCTCTGTGTCTCCTGAGCCTGCTGTAGAACCTGCTGTAGAACCTGCTGTAGAACCTGCTGTAGAACCTGCTGTAGAACCTACTGTAGAACCTGCTGTAGAACCTGCTGTAGAACCTGCTGTAGAACCTGCAGTAGAACCTGTTCACATGCACACTCACGTGACCATCCTGCTTTTATCCACAATGTGACGTGTTTTCCTCTAAGGGGCTGTTAGTCTTTTATCAATTATACTCAACAAAAATATAAACGCAACACTTTTGTTTTTGCTCCCATTTTTCCTGAGATGGACCCAAAGATCCAAAATTCACTCCAGATACACAACACTACCATTTCTCTCAAACATTGTTCACAAATCTGTCCAAATGTGTGACAGCGAGCACCTCTGCCCCGCCGAGACAATCCTCCCCACCTCACAGGTGCGCCACATCAAGATGCCGATCCGACATCATGACCAGTGCACAGGTGCGCCCCAGACTGCCCACAATAAAAGGCCACCCCGAAATGTGCTTTTTCTTTTGCTTTATTGGGGGTCTGGGGACTCAGAACCAGTCAGTATCTGGTGTGACCACCATTTGCCTCATGCAGTGCAACACATCTTCTTCGCATAGAGTTTATCAGATTGTCAGTTGTGGCCTGTGGAATGTTGGTCCACTCCTCTTCAGTGGCTGTGTGAAGTTGCTGGATATTAGTGGGAGCTGGTACACGCTGTCGTATACGCCGGTCAAGCACATCCCAAACATGCTCAATGGGTGACATGTCCGGTGAGTATGCCGGCCATGCAAGAACTGGGACATTTTCAGCTTCCAAGAATGTGAATTGTGTACAGATCCTTGCAACATGGGGCCGTGCATTATCTTGCTGAAACATGAGGTGATGTTCATGGATGTATGGCACAACAATGGGCCTCAGGATCTCATCACAGTATCTCTGTGCATTCAAAATGCCATCAATAAAATGCACCTGTGTTCTTCGTCCATAACAGCCTTTGAAGAGGAGTGGACCAACATTCCCAATAAAGAAAAAAAAAAAAAATGCACATTTCGGGGTGTCCTTTTATTGTGGGCAGTCTGGGGCGCACCTGTGCACTGGTCATGATGTCGGATCGGCATCTTGATGTGGCGCACCTGTGAGGTGGGGTGGATTGTCTCGGCGGGGCAGAGGTGCTCGCTGTCACACATTTGGACAGATTTGTGAACAATGTTTGAGAGGAATGGTAGTGTTGTGTATCTGGAGTGAATTTTGGATCTTCGGGTCCATCTCAGGAAAAATGGGAGCAAAAACAAAAGTGTTGCGTTTATATTTTTGTTGAGTGTAGTTGTTTAATCATCTCTAAGGGTGCGCCCAGCCACTCTGCGGAGGAAACTTATTTCGGTCGCTTGTATTGGCGATCTCGTCCTTTCGGTCATTACCCAGAGCTCATGACCATAGGTGAGGGGAGGAACGTAGATTGACCGGTAAATTGAGAGCTTCGCCTTTTGGCTCAGCTCCCTCTTCACCACAACGGTCCGGTACAACGACCGCATCACTGCCGACGCTGCACCGATCCGCCTGTCAATCTCACACTCCATCCTCCCCTCACTCGTGAACAAGACCCTTAGAGATAGGGTGAGGAGCTCAGTCACACGGGAGGAGCTCGGAGTAGAGCCGCTGCTTCTCCACGTCGAGAGGAGCAGCTGAGGTGGCTCGGGCATCTGATGCCTCCTGGTCGCCTCCCTCAGGAGGTGTTCCGGGCATGTCCCACCGGGAGGAGGCCCCAGGGAAGACCCAGGACACGCTGGAGGGACTATGTCTCCCGGCTGGCCTGGGAACGCCTTGGGGTCCCCCCGGAGGAGCTGGAGGAAGTGTCCGGGGTGAAGGAAGTCTGGGAGTCCCTGTTTAGACTGTTACCCCCGCGACCCGGCCCCGGATAAGCGGAAGAAAATGGATGGATGGATGTTTAATCATCATTAAAGGAAAAGTAACGTTTTTTTTACAATCAGCCTTATTTCGGTAATAAAACAAGTTGTTTTACTCACCCATAGCACTTTGGTGTCATATGGAGCACTTCCAGAGATGTTTTAGATTTGCGTTAGCCTAGCGCGACTTCTAGCCGTAGCTCGGGGCATATAATATATTCCCCGAGCATGTAATATGCCCCGTGCGGGCTCCAAATAACACAAACTTTAGCACTTTTCAAATCATAGAAGCTTAATGTCTTGGTCTACGATTTCGTTTGAGTCAAAAGTGGCCTGTAATCCGAGATTTATCCATAATTTACAGCTTTGCGTTCCATGTTTGGGTCCCGGGAGCTGAGAGCACAGTCCACACATGCGCACTGGCCTCCTCATCTACTCGAAACTATGGATAAATCTCAGATTACAGGCCACTTTTGACTCAAACTAAATTGTAGACTAAGACATTGGGCTTCTATGATTTGAAAAGTGCTAAAGTTTGTGTTATTTGGAGACCGCAAACATGTGCCCCGAGAACTCACATTATGGAGATCGCTAATCTAAAACATCCCTGGATGTGCTCCATATGACACCAAAGTGCTATGGGTGAGTAAAACAACTTGTTTTATGACCGAAATGAGGCTCAGATTGTAAAAAACGTTACTTTTCCTTTAATGGATCAAAATGTGTGTTCGTCTAATTATCATTTTATTTCAATGATGAGGATTTCTATGGGACATAGTCATTCAGTGGTAGTTTTCAAGTGAACAGCTCCATTTACTTTTTCTTCAATGTTCTTTGGTCTCTGTGGTTAGCGCTCACGCTTCACAGCAAGAAGGCCCTGGGTTGGTTTGGATCACCCGAGCCTTTCTGTGTGGAGTTTGCAAGTTCTCCCCGTGTCTGGGTGGGTTTCCTCCGGGCACTCCGGTTTCCCCAATCAACCCAAAACATGCTCCAGGTAAAATCCTCCAGCTTAGGTCCTGACCAAACTGAAGCAAGAAGATCATGGAGATGGTCCCCGGGCGCAGTAATGTGCTGCTCACTGCTCCTGATAACAGGATGGGTCAAATGCAGAGAAGAATTTCTCCTGTGTGAGATCAATAAAGTCACTTCTTGGCGATAGAAACTTTGACAAAATCTGGGAATGGCCATCAAGGTGGTTTTCTTCATCTAGATGTCATTGTATAATTTATTTTTTCCTTTTATAAACTGCCTATTAATTTGTGTATTATAATTTGTCTAATTTAAAAAAATAAAAATAGTCCCCCATGAAAAGCTCTGGCAGGTTGTGAAGACCACAGCTGCTGAATCCTTGGTTTTATCCCATGCCCAGTGTTGGAATAATACACCAGAAGTCATTTCCGGTGAGCGTGAATAGATCCTATAGATGCTTGATTAGAAGTTCACTGATCAGGAGGCTCCACTTTACACGCTAAGCTTCACAAGAGACCCTTATGCTAATCAGAGCACAAATGGGCGTGCATATATGAATACAGGAGTTCCAAGTACAGCTGATATATTTTAAAACTGTAACAGAGAAAAGAGACATGTCCATTATGTCTGTTTAAGTTGGAACAGAGTATTTTCTGTTTTGTTTTGTTTGTGTGTTTGTTTCTTTTGTAGTATCTTCTCTGCATTTCACCCATCCCTCCGGAGCAGTGGGCAGCACGTGAAGGCGCCCGCGGACCCATCTCCATGATCTTATTGGAGGCTTGGTCAGGACCTCAGATGGAGGATTTTTTTTTACCTATGGACAGTAGTCGAGTTGTAAAATGAAACCAGGGGGGGATGGTGAAATTTTTCATTTATGTGACATATTTTCCTTAGGGCAGGGCAGAATTAGAAGGTACTGTTAAAATGGAAATGCTTTTATAACAAAAAGTCCATATTATCATTCAATAATTCAATAATGCACAGGATAATATGTTATCACACACAGTCTTGGTTTATACCTGGTTTAGTCTTGGTTTAGTCCTGGTTTAAACCTGGTTTAGTCCTGGTTTAGATCTGGTTTAGTCTTGGTTTAGTCCTGGTTTAGTCCCAGTTTAATCCTGGTTTAGACCCGGTTTAGTCCTGGTTTAGTCTTGGTTTAGTCTTGGCTTAGTGCCGAAATAGATGCAGAAATAATCTGATAATATGACTCACCCATAAGAACGCGGTCACTCCCGATAGTTTGCGTATCCATGTATGCACGTGTCACGGTCTTTAATAATCCGGAGCTCCGGAGAAAAGGACATATCCCGAACTTATCCCGTGTCCCGAGGCGAGAGTTCCTTCTTACGTAGCATAACGTAGCAACTTAAAGATCCCATGACATGGTACTTGTTGATGCTTTTATATGGCTCCTTAATGGTTCCCTAATACTGTAAATGAATCCTTCTTCAAAATCAACACTCAGTGCATGAGAAACAGAGATAAGATGAGAAAGAGTATTTTTTTTCTCTCTGAACAGGCCATTATGGGCGTTGTTGTTTGAATGCAAATGAGGAGAAAAGAGATGGCCAATAGTAGAGGGTGGGGGCGTGGCCAAACTCTCCGTTCTCGGCTCTCAGCTCTCAGCTGATCCATTTCCTTGTTTTTGCACGGGGGGAGAGATGAGAAGCGTTCCATTGAAAAATAAACACATTTCCACAGAAAATAAAATTAAACCACTGCTGTTCAAAGGTCCAGAGGCTCAGATAAAGGACTTCCGAGCCTAGAAACACTCGGACGTGCCTCCAGGCAAATAAAAAAACGCATTTCGCATTGCCTAGCGCATTCGCAGTCCAAACTCTCTGGGCGTGATTTACAGAGACGCTGAGTACAGACAGACGGGGGTGGAACTGCATTTGCATTTCTTTTTTCGATCTGACGTCAATAAGGTGCCGATTTTTTGTAACGCAGAAAAGGATCGCAAATGCTCAGTTTAGACATTTCACAACTTTTAACCATGATGGGGGGGGGGGCCTAAACAGGGTAGGGGAGCTCACATTAATGTTCAAAAACCTCAGAAAGTGAAAATTTCATGCCATGGGACCTTTAAGGATTCTTCTTCTCTTGGAAATGTCGCGTAAATATCACGCGGCTCGCTCACAGCTGATCGCCGAACAGGCGCAAACACAACAGCGGTAATCGTCATGATTGGCGGGAGTGCGATCGGTGCGTAATTATGCTGCAACATGATTGGAAGCTGGAGCGCAGTGCGGCCTATGATTGGCTCTTGGCACTGGCTATTTTGACTTAGAAAATGGCGAATTTCGCCAAAAGGTGAGGGATTTTCATGCTTGATTGATAAAATGCCACAAGGGATGGAAGAAGGGATGACTGTTTTAGAAGAGGGATGATTTTGACTATTTTTTCCCATAGGGGGGATGCCACCCCACCCCCCCATTTTTGGGGGGTTGATGGGGGAAACTGGTGTGCCTGGAGGAGACCCACCCAGACACAGGAAGAACATGCAAACTCCACACCCCGGGGATCAAACACAACTCCAGGTTTGTTTGTGATGAGGAAACTACATTATAATATAGATCAGAAAATAAGGCAATGTGGGCCTGTTAAGTTCTATTTTCACCATCTCTGCTCGTATGGTCCAAAACAGATCCTCTGTAAATCATTGTAGGAGGTTTAATTAGTTCCTTGGTCTTAACTGTCACAGAGGATCTGTTAAAATGCAAATTAGACTCAGCACAGCTGCTCTGGGTGAAGTGGGTCAGTCAGAGGAGATGTTAAGAAGATTAGCCTGACTTAAAGTGAGCCTGACTTAAAGTGAGCCTGACTCCGCTGAGACGGAGGTGGTTCATGTGAGGGGATAAGCCTGAGGTATGGAAATGAGCAGAACTGTAAAAGAAATCACATTTTATAATTAGAGGAGCATCAGGACGTCCACATGGCGTAATGGAGATACGAGTGAAGTCTGGTCCATGTGAACTTTTATGGGGTATGAACTGTAACACATCACAAATTTAGATAACTACACTTTTTTCTGTTTTCAAAAGGCTATATTTGCCACAAACGGTGTATTAAAATATTTTCACTTTCGTTTTTGATGCTCTGAGTCTCCCCTCCCTTTGCTCCCTGCCCTAAGTCACTCCCCCTTCAGAGCGCTATCACAGCACAATCAGCGTGCATCCCACTAATGCAGCGGTGTCCAAACTTTTTTCATCAAGGGCCACATATCTAAACACAGACAAAGCAGAGGGCCATAAACTGGTGCTCAGGACAGTCAATAATTTAAATATCTGCATGTTTAATGAGCTATCAGTCCTTTATTTGTGCTAAGATCCTCAAAACCACACAATAAGGTAGATTTTCAAAAAAATTGCAGTCAAAAGTTCTGCTCAAGGTGCGTGAAGAGTCCCTCAGTCGTCCAGGTAGAATCCATGATAAAAGAAGAAATTCAATTTGTCAACTGGACAAAGTTTGTTTGGTCGAAAACGTTTCGCCGCTCATCCGAGAGGCTTCGTCAGTTCTGGTTCTAGTGCTGGTTAGACACTTGCTTATATCTTGCTGCAGGGAGGAGCTAGCTAGATAACTACTTTCCGAAGCTATCTCACCTGTTGGTTTCTGTCTTTTGTTTCTCTGGCGTCTAGTTTAGCATCCCTATTCATCCCTACACGACTGTCAGAGGTGTGAAAAACAGTCATGTAGGGATGAATAGGGATGCTAATCTAGACGCCATAGAAACAAAAGACAGAAACCAACAGGTGAGATAGCTTCGGAAAGTAGTAAGCTAGTTAGCTCCTCCCTGCAGCGAGATATAAGCAAGTGTCTTACCAGCATTCTTATTAGAGCTGACGAAGCCTCTCGGATGAGCGGCGAAACGTTTTCGACCAAACAAACTTTGTCCAGTTGACAAATTGAATTTCTTCTTTTATCTGCTCAAGGTAATTTGGGCCAATTCACCTGGAAGCCTGAGGGCCAAGAAAAATTTGTCTGAGGGCCGCCTTTGGCCTACGGGCCATAGTTTGGACATGCCTGCACTAATGAAACTCCTGCACATCACATGAGGTTTGTCAAGTCGCAAGTGGCTATGCTAACAAGACCCCGTCCTACCTAACTAACACAAACTGTAAACAAATATGTGTGGTAGTTTCAAAGTAATTTCATTGTATTTAGCTCCCCCTTCAGGCAGATATAGGCAGTGTCCACCAGCGTCTGACCAGAACTGAAGAAGCAGCTTGGATGAGCTGAGAAACGTATTCGAGCAAATAAACATTTGTCCAGTTGACAAATTGAATTGCGTGAGAAATGGCGTGTGAGCGTGTGAACGTCGAATTGTCTCTCTCAATGCGTGAGACTTGAGAGCCCTGCTGTAAATGTTTGTCTAAAGAGCAAACTTAAACTACAAAGCAACTAATGAGAGTTCTATAAATGAAGTTATTACCTGATGGTTCTCAGTTTGTTTTATCATCACCGCAGTGTGCGCTTAGCAGCTGAAGCTACACTCTACAGTCTGCCCAACAACAGAACAATCTATTTTCTGATTGGCTGATTTTTTTCCGGGGAGCGGGACGGGGAGGAGGGGGAGAGTTTTTTCGCTGAAAACGCGCAGTGCCTGCATAAACTGAGCCACACAGACCGATTTTCTGGGCACAAAAAAAAAAAAATCAGCGTGAGAAATACCATGTGTGAGTGTGTGAACACGTTGAATTGCGTGTGTCACACTCTCAATGCGTGAGACTTGAGAGCCCTGGTTATAGCGTGGTAGAAAGATAAAAAAGAATGTATTTGCACAATACCTTCATATAACAAACTATTCTAAAATAAAAAACGCTGCCACGCTCCAAACAGGAAGAGATCAGGGCTGCATCAACTTTCGCTCCAATTCACTTTGTATTAAAAACCATCTCCCTTTTCTCTGTAACTGCTGCTCTCATTATGACCTAAGAATTTTGTAATCTTTTGTATTTATTTCACTATTTTATCCCTAAATCAACATTAGTAGCAGACCGATCAGGTGAGGTTGCTTCCGCTAGAGTTAGCAACAGGTTTGATTGACAGTGTCGCTAAGGCAGTGCTTCTCAATTATTTTCTGTGGCGCCCCCCCTAGGAAGAAGAGAAAATTTCACGCCCCCCCCCCCTGCGTACAACTATAAATAGTATTATTTGTCTAGAAAATTATTATTACACCTCTGCATAACACTCTATCCTTTTATTAATATTAAAAACAAAAAAGAAAGAAAGAAACTTCCAACAAAGACTGCACTGTCTTTTTGCACTCAAATATTAATGTGTTTTTAACGCAGCTTTGGGCACATTTGTTTATGTTTTACAGAAACGAAACTTAAAATCACATGGCCAATTTTGCATAAACTAAAGGCGCTGAAAAAAAACAAACGCTGATGTGCCGCTGATGCGTCAGCTTCTGTCAGACTAAAGGACACGACTCAGTGGAATATACGTGTTTTTTCCTGTGACAGAGGATGTTCTGCTGATGGTGAGTCTGCTCTGTGCATATATCACATATTTAAGGTTGCCCCAGAGCAACAGTGAGAGCGCCACTGCCAACTACTGTTGTTGATGTGCAATTACACTTCGTTCTAGTACAGTACGGCAAAAAAGCATGTTTCCCAGGGTAACACGTGCCACCCCTGGCATCACACCGCCCCCTCCCCTATTTGAGAAGCACTGCGCTAAGGGACGGGGCGCTACCTTCAACAATCTCACTACTGATTGGCTCTTTGGTTGCTATGATAGTCATGGTCAGAATTCCAAATATGGAACTTGGCTCCAAATTCGCCCCTATAACTGCCAGCTTCGATGAGCTTCATTTGACTGGAGCTGAACTCTGTGGGTGAGTCCACTTCTGTGAACAGGCTGTGACCAATCCCAGTTACCAAATATTATTCTGACAGCTGCTTTTCATCAACGGAGGAACAAGGTTTGTTATAGTTTTGTAAGAGTACAGATACTTCAGCCAAAAAAAACAAACACAAAAAACAAAACAATACTCAAGTAAAAGTAAAAGTATGACATGAAATATTTACTTAAGTAAAAGTATTAAAACGGTTTAAAAATGTACTAAAAAGCAGATTTTTAGGTCTTATAAAGCTTTAGGCTACGTTTATACGGCGACGATCAAAACGGAAGACGCAAAAGTGGCGTCTCGTCTCCAATTTTTTATCCGCGTTTAGACGAGCGTTCTCAACAGGAAATGTTTGTTTATACGAAGACGCAAAAGTGGACGCAAAAGCCGGCGAAGGGAGGCTGGACTGAAAAAAAACACAAAAAAACATCACAACAGCATCAAGTTACATTTCTAACCACGACTGTACCGGAAAAGAGAAAGGTAAAACTTCAAAATAAAATGTTCTAGTTGCGTTTTAAATGAGTTGTTAAGTTCCGCTCCAAACATTTCAGTGACTTGTATTTTTGTTGACATGTTTTTGAATATTGTACTGAAAATAGTGACATTACAGGAGGATTACAGTGAATTAGAAAATATAAAATCACATGGGGTTTTACATTTGAAGTGCCTCATGCGGAAGTCGCTTGTCGTGGCGTCTGTGGCTGTGAGAGTGTGAGAAAGACTTGTACGGGAAGAAGAGAAAAGACCGTAGACGTGTGTGGGTGCCATTTATACAATTGTTGAAATGACTCTTGTATTGCCGCATCTATGTGACGTAAACGCGTACGCGACGTGAGCAGATCTGACCAGTTTTGCGTCTTGGGCAGTTTCCACGGAAACGCTACAGCGGAGCGTATTTAATTTTTCCACTCTGGAGGGTGGTTTCAGATTTTTGCGTTTTTAGGCCCCAAAAACACCGTCACCGTGTAAACGAAAGGCACTTCCGATAAAATATTTTGTCGTTTTTACCCGTAAGCGTTCTCGTGTAAACGGGCCCTTAAATGTAGTCGTTTTAATAAAGAACAGAAACAATTAAATGAATTGTTTTTTCTAGCTGTTTTTATTAGTATTTTTTATTTGCTCAAAGTGAAAAACTCAGCAGGTCTCAGACAATAATAAAAAATCCTTTAAAAGAAAATGCAGTGGAGTAGAAAATATAGAGACTTGATCTTAAATGCAGAAAGTACCCAGTACCTCCACACAGATCTTAGAGGTAGTTTTTGAAGTACTTGCTCTCTTCTCTGAACCATAAACCTCCCACTGATCCTGAGGCATGGAGCGAAGAACAGATCTATGGAATCAATTTCATATGGAGAGTTTCAGGAATTAGCCCGTGCCCTGTTGTATTTAGATTAGCCCGAAGCTTTAGTCCACACTGTGCAAATGGACATGGTGCTTATGGGAAAAATTCACCTCAGGCACTTTGTTTTATCTCTGTCTGGTTATTAGTCATATCTGTACAGTGTATACATGTGTGGCAGAGTGGTTAGCCTGTCTCCTTCTCTCAGTCAGGAGGTTGTGGCTTAGACTCCTCATCTCTCTCAGTGGTCGTGTTTCAGTCCTGGTTTAGTTCTAGTTTAGCTCTAGTTTAGTCCTGGTTAATTAATGTTTTAGTCCTGTTTAAGTCATAGTTTAGACCTGGTTTAGTCCTGGTTTAGCCATGGTTTAGTCCTGGTTTAGTCCTGGTTTAGTCCTGGTTTAGTCTTGATTTAGTCCTGATTTAGTTCTGGATTAGTCTTGGTTTAGTGCTTGGTTAGACCTGACTTAGTCCTGATTTAGTATTGGTTTAGTCCTGGTTTAGTCTTGGTTTAGTCCTGTGTCAGTCCTGCTTTAGTCTTGGTTTAGTCTTGATTTAGTCCTAGTTTAGTCCTGTCTTAGTCCTGTCTTAGTCTTGGTTTAGTCTTTGTTTTGACCTGATTTAGTCCTGGATTAATCATGGTTTAGTCCTGTCTTAGTCCTGTCTTAGTCTTGGTTTAGTCTTGATTTAGTCCTGGATTAATCATGGTTTAGTCCTGTCTTAGTCCTGTCTTAGTCCTGTCTTAGTCCTGGTTTAGTCTTGATTTAGTCCTGATTTAGTTCTGGATTAGTCTTGGTTTAGTGCTTGGTTAGACCTGACTTAGTCCTGATTTAGTCTTGGTTTAGTCCTGGTTTAGTCCTGGTTTAGTCCTGTCTTAGTCCTGTCTTAGTCTTGGTTTAGTCTTTGTTTTGACCTGATTTAGTCCTGGTTTAGTCCTGGATTAATCATGGTTTAGTCCTGTCTTAGTCCTGTTTTAGTCTTGGTTTAGTCTTGATTTAGTCCTGGATTAATCATGGTTTAGTCCTGTCTTAGTCCTGTCTTAGTCTTGATTTAGTCTTGGTTTAGTCCTGGTTTAGTCTTGATTTAGTCCTGGTTTAGTCCTGTCTTAGTCCTGTCTTAGTCTTGGTTTAGTCTTTGTTTTGACCTGATTTAGTCCTGGTTTAGTCCTGGATTAATCATGGTTTAGTCCTGTTTTAGTCCTGTCTTAGTCCTGGTTTAGTCTTGATTTAGTCCTGATTTAGTTCTGGATTAGTCTTGGTTTAGTGCTTGGTTATACCTGACTTAGTCCTGATTTAGTCTTGGTTTAGTCCTGGTTTAGTCCTGGTTTAGTCCTGTGTCAGTCCTGCTTTAGTCTTTGTTTAGTCTTGATTTAGTCCTGGATTAGTCCTGTCTTAGTCCTGTCTTAGTCTTGGTTTAGTCTTTGTTTTGACCTGATTTAGTCCTGGTTTAGTCCTGGATTAATTATGGTTTAGTCTTGTTTTAGTCTTGGTTTAATCTTTGTTTTGACCTGATTTAGTCCTGGGTTAGGCCTGGTTTAGTGCTTGGTTTGTCCTGGTTTAATCCTGGTTTAGTCTTGATTTAGACCTGGTTTATTCCTGGTTTAGTCTTGGTTTAGTCCTATTTTTTCCTCCTTTACTCCTGTTTTAGTCTTGGTTTAGTCCTGCTTTAGTCTTGGTTTAGTCCTGGTTTAGTCTTGGATTAATCATGGTTTAGTCCTGTCTTAGTCTTGGTTTAATCTTTGTTTTGACCTGATTTAGTCCTGGTGTGAAAGGGCACCACCTTTCACTGGTCCATTATATTCCATGTTCATATGTATTGTGTCTAGTTTCATATAAGTTTAGTTTATTTGACTATTTTGTCTTGTTTGTTGTTTTTTTGTGTTTAGTGCTGTCAGCAGCAATCAACAAGTGACAACACCTGGTTGATTGGGCTGCAGCACTGGGATTGGGTTTGGGGGGAGTTGAAGATTTCTTTCCTTCTCATTTCATGTTGTATAAGTTATTTTTGCTAGTAACTTAGTTTGTTTTTCATATTATTGTATAGTTTTATTTATACATATATGTTACTGTTTATTGAGTTCCAATTGTCTTGATGTTGTGACCAGGTCACTTTCTTTCCTCCCTGGAGGTGATTGGTTCCTTCCAGGTGGGGTGAGGTACAAATCCTACCATTGTTAAAGTAGATGGAGGAGAGCAGTTTGCTGTGAGGCTGCACCAGTTAATTTCTGTTGATTCCTGTGTTTCCCTTGTTGAGTCCTAGGCATTATTTTGATTTACGTTCATCTTTTTTTAAATAAATCACCTTTTTTGAGCACTATATTTTTGGACCTCCTCGCCTGCTTTCAGTTATCCAGTTAAAACTCTACATTTGGTGGCAGTGGTGGGATGTCTCCTCCTCGACACTGGAGCCCAAGAAGCAGGTCAGACCTCAGACAAGGAGCGTGACCAAAGCCATGCAGAGTGACCCGGCAATCAGGCCCAAAAAAAATGCAGGCACGCAGTTTGGGACGGGGGGCGCTGGTGCAGCTCCTCCATTGGGACCTTCAACTGCAGATTCAGCCGCATTTGATAAACTGTATGCTTTAATAAGGAAACAAATGGAAACACAGGAGAATGAAGCTTACAAACAGGAGCAGAGATGGAAAAGTGTCCAGGCGCAGCTCAATGACTTTCGAGCTGAAATCGAAGGAGAAAAGTTTGGACAATTTGGAGGTACTCATGAACAAAGTGATGTGTTTGAGGCCTCTCGGCGATTGAACTCTGTGGATGCCTATGGCCCTGAAGCACCACCAGGTCGAGTTTGGGGTGGTGGAACCATCCCCAAGTTTGAAGAAGGGGATGATATTGAACAATATTTGACGACCTATGAAAGACTTGCTACTGCCTACCGGTGGCCCAGAGCTGATTGGGCGGTGCATTTGGTTCCTCACCTGACCGGCAGAGCTCGAGGTGCTTTTGTAGCTATGGACTTGATCGAATCTATGGACTATGACAAAGTCAAAGAAGCCATTTTGGCAAAGTATGAAATCAACGAAGAGATGTATCGATTAAGATTCCGAGAGCCCGATCGTCTGCCTGGAGAGACTCCACGAGAGTTGTATAACCGCCTAAAAGATCTTTACCAAAAGTGGATGAAGCCAACTAAGAAGACCAAGGATCAAATCGGAGAAGTTCTCATCCTGGAGCAGTATCTCCGCACTTTGTCGCCGGACGTGAGAGTGTGGGTGAAGGAGCATAACCCAAGAACTGGTCAGGAGGTTGCTGAACTGGTGGAGGCCTTTCTTGCTGCTCGCTGAGGCCCAAAAGTCTTCAGGAACGACCAGATCCAGCGCCAACCCTCAGCTAGGGGTAAGTCTGTCGGGTTTGGTGGGAGTGGTCTAACTGAGAGTAGCAGAGGGGCAGAAGAAGGAAAATTTTACTCAAAAAAATGTGATAATTTCGAAATAAAGAAAGAGAAAGGGACACCAGTCTGTTATTATTGTGGAAAAGAAGGCCATATAAAACCTCAATGTCCAGCTTTAAAAGTTAAAGGAGCTAATACCATGTGCTGCATGCCTCGACCAGAAATTAAAACTGTACAGATTGAAAAGCAGGATGTAAAAGGAAAAATGCAAACTACGATTGTTTCAGTTAATGGCACACCAGCTACAGCCCTCTTAGATACAGCTAGTACACAAACTTTAGTTATGCCATATTTGGTGCAAGATCAGCAGTTTGGGGAAGGGGTAGTTGATGTCTGGTGTGTACATGGGGACAAAAAGCCATATCCAACAGCCCATATACATCTTGAGATTGAGGGTCAAAAATACTTTTTAGAAGTGGGTGTGGTCCCAAGCTTAAGTCATCCCGTTCTAATGGGTCAAGATGTACCAGTTTTGACACAGTTAATAGAAAAATGCAAGCCTGTAAATGCTGTTGTGACTCGGTCCAGAGCTAAAACATTAGACCATGAGTTAGCTGAAGATTTGTCTAATTCTCAATGGTTAGAGCAGCTCCCATTCACTCAGAGTGATATTCCCAGTGAATTAAAAGGAAAAACAAAAAAAAGTAAAATGCAACGTAGACGAGAGAAATTGATTGGAACTGCTACACAGACTCCACCCAGTTTGCCCCAGCCCCTTCAGCCTGCAGATGAGAGCTGGTGGGAGTTACCCAAAGATTTAAAACAATTACAGAGGGAAGATCTTACGCTAGAAGCTGCATTTAGAGGTGCAGACGAAATGCAAAGTAGGCCAAGCACAACTTTAAAATCGGAAAGTTTTTTTGTGAGGGAAGGTGTGTTATATCATAGACCTGAAGGGGGAGCTGTGGAGCAGTTGGTGGTTCCTCAAACTTTGAGAGAAAAGGTGTTGATTCTTGGACATGATATACCTTGGGCTGGCCATTTGGGTAAAATCAAAACACTGGAGCGAATTGCTAATAAATTTTACTGGCCAGGACTATACACTGATGTTCAAAAGTATTGTTTGTCATGCCCTATTTGCCAATTAACAAGCAAAAAAAAGTCAAAACAATATCCTCTCCAATCCATGCCAATCATTGATGTGCCATTTTCTAGAATTGCTATGGATATTGTTGGGCCTTTAGAAAGGTCTCACTCAGGCTACAGATACATACTGGTCTTGAGTGATTATGCCACTCGTTATCCAGAAGCCTTTCCTTTAAGGCGCATTACAGCACAGGCTATCGCACAGGCTTTATTACAGTTTTTTTCACGAGTGGGTTTACCCAGGGAGATCATTACAGACCAGGGCACCGCCTTTCTCTCTCAAACTTTGCGGCAGGTGTATCGTCTACTGGGCATTAAAGGGATAAAGACCACTCCTTACCACCCGCAGACTGATGGCTTAGTAGAGCGATATAACCAGACCCTTAAGTCCATGTTAAGAAAATTTGTTGCAGAGGATGGTAAAGACTGGGATCGCTGGCTCCCTTATCTGATGTTCTCTTATAGAGAGGTCCCTCAAGCATCTACAGGATACTCTCCCTTTGAACTGCTTTATGGGAGGCAAGTTCGTGGACCTCTGGAGGTGCTCAGAGATGCGTGGGACCCCGCCAGTGACCCCCAGCCCGTTCCAGTTCTTCAGTTTGTTATGCAAATGAGGGAGAAGATGGAGACAC
This sequence comes from Paratrypauchen microcephalus, assembly GCA_036785185.1. Lineage (NCBI taxonomy): Eukaryota > Metazoa > Chordata > Actinopteri > Gobiiformes > Gobiidae > Paratrypauchen > Paratrypauchen microcephalus. The sequence continues at coordinate 3,154,016 of JAVJIX010000068.1, read as the reverse complement.
TCACTCAGCTTGTGCATAACAATATGGAGGAAGCCCAGGTGAGGCAAAAACAGTACTTTAATCGCAACGCCAAGGCCCGAGTTTTCCAGCCAGGTCAAGAGGTAATGCTTCTTCTGCCAACCTCGGACAATAAACTGTTAACACGTTGGCAGGGTCCTTTCAAAGTACTGAGAAAGATGGGACCAACAACATATGAGATTGCCACTCCACAGTTTAGAAAGAAGAAACAGACTTTCCATATAAATTTATTAAAGGAGTGGCATAGTCGAGAAGAGCAGGCCAGTCAGCAGATGTGGGTGTGTTCTGTTAAAAAGGAGGAGGACCAGACAGAGCTTTTTCTTCCTCAAAATGGAGAGGATACTCACATTAATCTGGACCTGTCCCATTTATCTCCAGAGATGCAGAGCGAGCTGCTGGCCATTGTTCCTGCTGGGCTGTTTGTGGATCAGCCTGGTTTCACAACGATGGGGGAGCATAATATCACCCTAAAGGACACCACGCCCATACGTCAGCATATGTATCGGGTGCCAGAGCGGTTGCTTCCTTCTCTCAAGGAGGAGCTGGAGCTGATGTTGTCCTTGGGAGTAATTGAGAGATCTCAAAGTGAGTGGAGCAGTCCAGTCGTCCTGGTGCTGAAAAAGGATGGCTCTATTCGCTTTTGTATTGACTTCAGAAAACTGAATGCCCAGTCCAACTTTGATGCTTACCCCACTCCTCGACTGGATGATCTAATTGAACGCATCGGCACTGCCCAATACATCACAACGTTGGATCTATGTCGGGGGTACTGGCAGGTGCCCTTGGCTCCAGAGGCGCGGCAGTATACCGCCTTTAGAACACCTCAAGGGCTATTCCAGTTTACTGTTATGCCGTTTGGCCTTCAGGGGGCGCCTGCAACTTTTCAGCGTCTAATGGACAAGGTGCTGGCAGGGGCAGAGACCTTTGCTGGGGCCTATCTGGACGATATTGTGGTGTTTAGCCACTCATGGAAAGACCACCTGGAACATCTGCAGGACATTTTTCAGCGTCTGAAGCAGGCGGGGTTAACTGCCCAGCCCAAGAAGTGTGCCCTGGCTCAAAGGGAAGCAAAATATTTGGGCTATCTTCTGGGTCACGGCGTGATTCGTCCTCAGCAGGATAAAGTTGAGGCAGTGAAGAACTGTCCCCGTCCACAGACTATATCTCAACTAAAGTCCTTCCTGGGGTTAGCAGGGTGGTATAGACGTTTCGTCCCCCATTTTGCTACCCGTGCTGCCTCTCTCACAGACTTGACTCGTAAGTCCATGCCCAGTCAGCTGGTTTGGGAAGAAGAACATGAGCGAGCCTTCCAGGACCTGAAGGAGGCGCTCTGTACTGACCCGGTTTTGCAGAGCCCGGATTTCAGTCAGCCCTTTGTTGTTCAGACAGATGCCCCAGGGGTGGGGCTGGGGGCTGTTCTCCTTCAGGGTGATCCTCGGAAACCAGTGGCTTACGTTAGCCGCAAGTTATGGCCACGAGAGACTCGCTATTCGGCCATTGAGTTGGAGTGTTTAGCCATAAAGTGGGCATTGGACACTTTCAAATATTACCTCCTTGGACGTGACTTTATTCTTCAGACTGACCACAGGGGTCTTCAATGGCTCCACACGATGAAAGACACGAACAATCGCATTGCTCGATGGGTGCTGGAGATGCAGCCCTATCGTTTCCAAATACAGTACAGGCCGGGGAAATCTAATGTAGTGGTTGATTTTCTGTCTTGCCATCCTGGTGGCGAGCTCCCAGGGGAGGGGGAAGTGTGAAAGGGCACCACCTTTCACTGGTCCATTATATTCCATGTTCATATGTATTGTGTCTAGTTTCATATAAGTTTAGTTTATTTGACTATTTTGTCTTGTTTGTTGTTTTTTTGTGTTTAGTGCTGTCAGCAGCAATCAACAAGTGACAACACCTGGTTGATTGGGCTGCAGCACTGGGATTGAGTTTGGGGGGAGTTGAAGATTTCTTTCCTTCTCATTTCATGTTGTATAAGTTATTTTTGCTAGTAACTTAGTTTGTTTTTCATATTATTGTATAGTTTTATTTATACATATATGTTACTGTTTATTGAGTTCCAATTGTCTTGATGTTGTGACCAGGTCACTTTCTTTCCTCCCTGGAGGTGATTGGTTCCTTCCAGGTGGGGTGAGGTACAAATCCTACCATTGTTAAAGTAGATGAAGGAGAGCAGTTTGCTGTGAGGCTGCACCAGTTAATTTCTGTTGATTCCTGTGTTTCCTTTGTGGAGTCCTAGGCATTATTTTGATTTACGTTCATCTTTTTTTTAAATAAATCACCTTTTTTGAGCACTATATTTTTGGACCTCCTCGCCTGCTTTCAGTTATCCAGTTAAAACACTACACGAACACCTGATTTAGTCCTGGTTTAGTCCTGGATTAATCATGGTTTAATCATGATTAATGGATTAATCATGGTTTAGTCCTGTCTTAGTCCTGTTTTAGTCTTGGTTTAGTCTTGATTTAGTCCTGGATTAATCATGGTTTAGTCCTGTCTTAGTCTTGATTTAGTCTTGGTTTAGTCCTGGTTTAGTCTTGATTTAGTCCTGTCTTAGTCCTGTCTTAGTCTTGGTTTAGTCTTTGTTTTGACCTGATTTAGTCCTGATTTAGTTCTGGATTAGTCTTGGTTTAGTGCTTGGTTATACCTGACTTAGTCCTGATTTAGTCTTGGTTTAGTCCTGGTTTAGTCCTGTGTCAGTCCTGCTTTAGTCTTTGTTTAGTCCTGGATTAGTCCTGTCTTAGTCTTGGTTTAGTCTTTGTTTTGACCTGATTTAGTCCTGGATTAATTATGGTTTAGTCTTGTTTTAGTCTTGGTTTAATCTTTGTTTTGACCTGATTTAGTCCTGGGTTAGGCCTGGTTTAGTGCTTGGTTTGTCCTGGTTTAATCCTGGTTTAGTCTTGATTTAGACCTGGTTTATTCCTGGTTTAGTCTTGGTTTAGTCCTATTTTTTCCTCCTTTACTCCTGTTTTAGTCTTGGTTTAGTCCTGCTTTAGTCTTGGTTTAGTCCTGGTTTAGTCTTGGATTAATCATGGTTTAGTCCTGTCTTAGTCTTGGTTTAATCTTTGTTTTGACCTGATTTAGTCCTGGGTTAGGCCTGGTTTAGTGCTTGGTTTGTCCTGGTTTAATCCTGGTTTAGTCTTGATTTAGACCTGGTTTATTCCCGTTTTAGTCTTGGTTTAGTCCTGCTTTAGTCATGTGCATGCGGTTAGCCTGTCTCCTTCTCTCAGTACAGAGGTTGTCTGTTTGACTCCTGATCTCTTATTATTTCTGTTAAGTTATTTTTGTATATTTCTGCTCGGAGACGTGTCAGAGATCAGTCAGACTTAGTCAGTTTGAAAGACACTTTCTATTAAAAAAAAAAAACCTACATCCACAGAGTAGTAATAATCCTGGAGATAGATATGTGCAGCTTCTATCCACTTCTGTCCACAACTTTTGAACAAAAGTAGGTCAAAATTTAAGGGTGCGTTGACACTTTTTTGGTCCTCGTTTATGATTCCTAATATAAATCTGGTCAGGTCTTGTTATAGACCTTGGTTAGTCCTGGTCTAGTCCTAGTTTAGTTCAGGTTTAGTCCTAGATTAGTCCCTGTTTTGATGTGGTGATTGTGCAAGTATAAAGCAAGACTAACCCAGAACTAATGTCACTATACTAAAATTTCGAACTCGATTTTGATGCTACTCTATGTGCTCTTATATCTTCTCTCTGTTTCTCGCCGGACCAAGGACCAAGAGTATACCAGGACAAAACCAGGACGAACCTATGTCTTAACCAGGACTAAACCAGGACTAAATCAGGACTAAACTACAATTAAACCAGGACTGAACCAGAAGTAAAGCCAAATTACACCAAAACTACACAAAGACAAAACCAGGACTAACCATCCCTCCTCTCTTCTGTCCTCCACTCAGACTAAATCCTTTTATTTGAGTTTGGTGTGTTTGCTGAAGGGAGGTGGGAGTAGAACCAGCAGCTGTTTTCTGCAGCTAAATTCAGGTCTGTGGTAATTACACAGAGAAGACAGACTGATAACAGAGCAGCGTCTTCAGCTCTGTTTAAACTCACTGCACAAACGCTCGTTCCACATGAGACTCTCTGTGCTCCTACAAATGTAGATCGTGTCATTTTACTACTTAGTATTATTTATTATTATTATTTCAATCAGAGCTATGCTGTATTTGTGATGCACGTAAGTGTCTCTGGGTTAAACCTGCATTTGACCATCCTTCAGTGTCTCTGGGCTAAACCTGCATTTGACCCGTCCTTCAATGTCTCTGGGTTAAACCTGCATTTGACCCATCCTTCAGTGTCTCTAAGTTAAACCTGCATTTGACCCATCCTTCAATGTCTCTGGGTTAAACCTGCATTTGACCCATCCTTCAGGTTCTCTGGGTTAAACCTGTATTTGACCCATCCTTCAATGTCTCTGGGTTAAACCTGCATTTGACCCGTCCTTCAGTGTCTAAGTTAAACCTGCATTTGACCCGTCCTTCAACGTCTCTGGGTTAAACCTGCATTTGACCCGTCCTTCAATGTCTCTGGGTTAAACCTGCATTTGACCCGTCCTTCAATGTCTCTGGGTTAAACCTGCATTTGACCCGTCCTTCAGTGTCTCTGGGTTAAACCTGCATTTGACCCGTCCTTCAATGTCTCTGGGTTGAACCTGCATTTGACCCATCCTTCAATGTCTCTGGGTTGAACCTGCATTTGACCCATCCTTCAATGTCTCTGGGTTAAACCTGCATTTGACCCATCCTTCAATCTCTCTGGGTTGAACCTGCATTTGACCCATCCTTCAGTGTCTCTGGGTTAAACCTGCATTTGACCCATCCTTCAATGTCACTGGGTTAAACCTGCATTTGACCCATTATTCAGTGTCTCTGGGTTAAACCTGCATTTGACCCATCCTTCAGTGTCTCTGGGTTAAACTTGCATTTGACCCATCCTTCAATGTCTCTGGGTTAAACTTGCATTTGACCCATCCTTCAATGTCTCTGGGTTAAACCTGCATTTGACCCATCCTTCAATGTCTCTGGGTTAAACCTGCATTTGACCCATCCTTCAGTGTCTCTGGGTTAAACCTGCATTTGACCCGTCCTTCAGTGTCTCTGGGTTAAACCTGCATTTGACCCGTCCTTCAATGTCTCTGGGTTAAACCTGCATTTGACCCATCCTTCAGTGTCTCTGGGTTAAACCTGCATTTGACCCATCCTTCAGTGTCTCTGGGTTAAACCTGTATTTGACCCGTCCTTCAGTGTCTCTGAGTTAAACTTGCATTTGACCCGTCCTTCAGTGTCTCTGGGTTAAACCTGCATTTGACCCGTCCTTCAGTGTCTCTGGGTTAAACCTGTATTTGACCCGTCCTTCAGTGTCTCTGGGTTAAACCTGCATTTGACCCGTCCTTCAATGTCTCTGGGGTAAACCTGCATTTGACCCGTCCTTCAATGTCTCTGGGTTAAACCTGCATTTGACCCGTCCTTCAATGTCTCTGGGTTAAACCTGCATTTGGCCCACCCATCACTGTCTCTGGGTTAAACCTGCATTTGACCCGTCCTTCAGTGTCTCTAAGTTAAACCTGCATTTGACCCGTCCTTCAGTGTCTCTAAGTTAAACCTGCATTTGACCCGTCCTTCAGTGTCTCTGGGGTAAGCCAGTCAGGAGCAGTGGAGCAGATTTCAGTGAGGATCCTGTTCAGGATGTCTGGCCCTTCTGTAGATCTGAGCATCCACGACTTAACAAGGACAATTCCTGCACTAAACCTGGACTAAACCTGATAAAAACAGGACCGAACCCTCCCCCCCGTCCCCTGTTTCCTTCTCGCTCTTCATCTCTTGGATGATGTAATATTCATGCTGACTTCTTCTTCTGTCCTTCTGCCTGTATCTCCTCAGACCTAAACAAAGACTCACATCGCTGACCACAGCAGAGGCCCTCTTGATTTTGCACAGCTGAACTAAACCAGGACTAAACAAGGACTGAACCAGGACTAAACCAGGACTAAACCAGGACTAAACCAGGACTGAACCAGGACTAAACCAGGCCTAAACCAGGCCTAAACCAGGACTGAACCAGGACTGAACCAGGACTAAACAAGGACTAAACAAGGACTAAACAAGACTGAACCAGGACTGAACCAGGACTAAACCAGGACTAAACAAGGACTGAACCAGGACTAAACCAGGACTGAACCAGGACTAAACCAGGACTAAACCAGGACTGAACCAGGACTAAACAAGGACTAAACCAGGACTAAACCAGGACTGAACCAGGACTGAACCAGGACTAAACCAGGACTGAACCAGGACTAAACCAGGACTAAACAAGGACTGAACCAGGACTGAACCAGGACTAAACAAGGACTGAACCAGGACTAAACCAGGACTAAACCAGGACTGAACCAGGACTAAACCAGGACTAAACAAGGACTGAACCAGGACTGAACCAGGACTAAACCAGGACTAAACAAGGACTGAACCAGGA
>JAVJIX010000068.1:3107500-3142500 GCA_036785185.1 Paratrypauchen microcephalus | reverse complement strand
GGTCCAGACCAAGGTCTAAACCTGGCCTGGTTTCGTTTTTGAGTCACAGCTGAGGGGAGCAGCGAGTAGGACTGCACGCAGTCTGAGCGCATGAACGAGACCCATGCAAGAGCCGCGGTCTAGACCTCCTCTAGACCTGACCAGGTCTAGAGGAGGTCTAAAAGAGCCACGGTGGTCTGGACTAAACCAGGAGGAGCCGCAGTGGTCTGGACTAAACCAGGCCTAGACCAGGACTAGACCAGGTGGACCAAAGCGCCGCGCGCGCGTCCACCCCCTGGCCTCGCCTCGAGCCACAGCCGAGGCGAGCCGCCGCTCGCACACAAGAGCCGCGGCGGTCCAGACCCGCTCCAGACCTGCCCGCGTAAGGTGCTCACAGAGCGGCATGGACAGAACCGTGAGGTCGGCCTCTTCAAGACCTCCAGGCCGGTGACCGGGACAATCCCCGGACCCATGCCCGCTTAGGGAGCTCTTAAGGCGGCTGGCAGTGTCCCCCTGGGTCCCTGGATGTTTGGGGCTCCGTGCCTGGCAGGTCTAGAGCAGGTCCAGACCACACTATAAAAAAAGTTACACTATAGAAAAAAAAAACTTGGATCAACTTACGAATTTTTCACGTTACGAAACCACTTCTGGAACAAATTAATTTCGTAAGGTGAGGTACCAGTGTGAAGAGTTCCTCAAACGTGTGAATGAAACAAAAACACAAAAACACAAAAACACAAAAACACAAAAACACAAGTGCAGGTTTGTTTTTGAGGCTCTTCTTATGAGCTTTGAGTCATGTTAGAATGTTGTTTCCTCCTCAAAAACAGACCTGGACCAGACCTTTTTTTTGTTTTTTTGTTAATTGAATCAGTATTTGTGGTGATGGTGATGTATTTGGTGCTGGTGCAGTGGACGGGCTGGACGGGCTGGACGGGCTGGACGGGAGCTCAGTTTCCCTGAGTCTGCACCGAGCCTGATTGAATGGACCACTCTGTATTTACACGCAACATAAATTTACTCTGAGAGAGGGAGGAGAGGAAGAGAGAGGAGGGGAGAGGAGGAGAGGGGAGGAGGAGGTGTGAGAGAGAGGGGGAAAGAGGAAAGAAAGGGAGGAAAGAGGGGATAAAGGGAGAGAGGAGAGAAAGGAGGGAGGGAGAGTGAGAGAAGACGGGGTATGAGAAAGGGAGGACGGGGTAGAGGAGAGAAAAGGAGGAAAGGGAGGAAAAGAGATGTGAAGAGGTGGGTGAGGTGGCGCAAAAGGGAGAGGGAGAGAGAGAGAGAAAGAGAGAGAGAGAGCGGATAGAGAGAGTTTCTGAAAGCAGGAAGGAGGAAGGAGTAGAGACAGAGTTGGACAGACTAAGTGCATTAGACACATCAATACAACTGCACAGGAGGGGAGGGCATCTGACACACTGAGATATGATGGGAGGGCATCTGACATACAGTGATAATAGCTTTAGACTGTCGGGGCTTTGTGGTCCACTGGAGGAGACCGGGTCTGGACCGGGTCTTGGTCCCGTTCATGGTCTGGTCTGAGTTCCGGGATGCTGGTGGGACCGGTTTAGACTGGTCCAAGTCTCCACATGATCCTGGAACATTCCCGCTGTTCCAGGACCAGAGCCAGAAAAAGTCTTGATCCAACACGAAATCTGAGCAAATCTGAAGAGAACCAGAGGAACTTCAAAATGTCACGTTAAACAGTAGTCGAGTTGTAGAATGAAACCAGGGGAGATGGTGAAATTTTTCACCAACGGTGGGGGGGGGGGCATTAAGCTAAGCCCTCCTCCATCACTGACATCACTGTGGTGTTTCAGGGCAGGGCAGAATTAGAAGGTACTTTGTTGAAATGGAAATGCTTTTATAACAAAAAGTCCATATAATCATTCAATAATTCAATACACAGGATATATGTTATCACACACGTACACACACACACACACACACACCTTAGTCCTGGTTTAGTCTTGGTTTAGTCCTGGTTTAGTCCCGGTTTAGTCCTGGCTTAGTCCTGGTTTAGACCTGGTTTAGACCTGGTTTAGACCTGGTTTAGTCTTGGTTTAGTCCTGGTTAAGACCTGGTTTAGTCTTGGTTTAGTCCTGGTTTAGTCCTGGTTTAGACCTGGTTTAGTCTTGGTTTAGTCCTGGTTTAGACCTGGTTTAGTCTTGGTTTAGTCCTGGTTTAGACCTGGTTTAGTCTTGGTTTAGTCCTGGTTTAGACCTGGTTTAGACCTGGTTTAGTCTTGGTTTAGTCCTGGTTTAGTACCGAAATAGATGCAGAAATAATCTGATAATATGACTCACCCATAAGAATGCGGTCAGATCCATTCTAACAGTTTGCCGTGTTGTCTTTAATAATCCGGAGCTCCGGAGAAAAGGACATAATCCCGAACGTATCCCGTGTCCCGAGGCGAGAGTTCCTTCTTACGTAGCATTAACGTAGCAAGTTAAGGATTCTTCTTCTCTTGGAAATGCCGCGTAAATATCAGGCTCACAGCTGATCGGCGAACAGGCCAAACACAACAGCCAAAAGTTTAGGGATTTTCATGCCTGATTGATAAAATGCCATAAGGGATGGAAGAAGGGATGCCCGTTTTAGAAGAGGGATGATTTTGATTTTGAGTGGCCTGTAATCCCAGATTTATCCATAGTTTCGAGTAGATGAGGACGCCAGTGCGCATGTGCAGAGTCACAGCTGATTTTGCTCTCAGCTCTCGGGACCCAAACATGAAACGCAAAGCTGTAAATTATGGCTAAATCTCAGATTACAGGCCACTTTTGACTCAAACAAAAGTGTAGACTAAGACATTGAGCTTCTATGATTTGAAAAGTGCTAAAGTTTGTGTTATTTGGAGACCGCAAACATGTGCCCCGAGAACTCACATTATGGAGATCGCAAATCTAAAACATCTCTGGAAGTGCTCCATATGACACCAAAGTGCTATGGGTGAGTAAAACAACTTGTTTTATTACCGAAATAAGGCTCAGATTGTAAAAAACGTTAATTCTCCTTTAAAGAGCTAAGGGCTGTTGTGCAAAATCGACTTTTGTGTAGCTTTCTACCATGTTCTCTCATCCAAAACATGCATGAAGAGGTTTTAGATGTCCGTGCATGTTTGAGTAATCTAGCGATCTCTCCTAGGCCCTATTTGAACCCTCCTTATGGTTAAGCTGTGAGATTCTGTGCAAGACTCCGCCCACGAGCCTCAAAAACATTTCAGGCTAAAATGAAACAGCAGAATTACTGTATGTTGCGGACAAAAGGAACTAATACAATCAATAGATAAAAGAATAATAATAAAATCAATGAATAAAAATAATCAAATCAATAAATAAAAGCAGTACTAAAACAATAAATAAATAAAAAAGATTGGTAGCGCTCTGAAGGGGGAGTGACTTCATGTGAGAGCAAAAGAAAGGGGGACTAAGGCTGTCTTACCCCTTCGTTTTACCCCTTCATTTTACCCCTTCGTTTTACCCCTTCGTTTTACCCCTTCGTTCATGTGAGGACAGGGGGTGCCCCGATTCTAGGCCACGACCTCGGGCTGCATACTCCTCGAAACGAAGTAAACTCTTGACCAGACTTGGAAAGAAGGGGTACGACTACAAGCTCAGGCAGGTTTTGGAATCAGGACAACCAGAACAAAACCAGGACTAAACCAGAACATAACAAGGACTAAACCGGGACTAGACCAGGACTAAACCAGGACAAAACCAGGACTAAACCAGAACTAAACCAGAACTAAACCAGAACATAACAAGGACTAAACTGGGACTAAACCAGAACAAAACCAGGACTAAACCAGGACTAAACCAGAACATAACAAGGACTAAACCGGGACTAAACCAGGACAAAACCAGGACTAAACCAGGACTAAACCAGAACTAAACCAGAACATAACAAGGACTAAACTGGGACTAAACCAGGACAAAACCAGGACTAAACCAGGACTAAACCAGAACATAACAAGGACTAAACCAGGACTAAACCAGGACAAAACCAGGACAAAACCAGGACTAAACCAGAACAAAACCAGAACATAACAAGGACTAAACCAGGACTAAACCAGGACAAAACCAGAACTAAACCAGGACTAAACTAGGACAAAACTAGGACTAAACCAGAACTAAACCTGAACTAAACCAGAACTAAACCAGGAGAAAACTAGGACTAAACCAGGACTAAACCAGAACTAAACCAGAACTAAACCAGGACTTTTGGGATCAGGATGGCAGTGTCACATGGACCAGCCGAGGAGTCTCATAAATGTATTTTCAGCAGTTGTAATTATCGATTAACAGTTTAGCAGGTTTATGATTATGATGCTTCTGTTCTACGATACTTTTACTGAACTGTTGTTGCGGTTTTAATTGTAGTGATGTCAGTTTAGAAAGAAAGAAAGAAAGCTATGCCTTTATTAGTCCCACAGTGGAGAAATTCCATTTCAGCATTTAACCCATCCTGTTATCAGGAGCAGTGAGCAGCACATTACTGCGCCCAGGGACCATCTCCATGATCTTCTCGCTTCGGTTTGGTCAGGACCTCAGCTGGAGGATTTACCTATGGTGCATGTTTTGGGTTTAGTCAACATTATCGTTTTCATCGAACTTTCATGTACAAACAAGCTAGTTTTTTTGTGGAGCTGAGGTACCCGATAATCCCTGACATTTGTTTACGTTTGTTTGCGTCAGTTGTCGTCGCCTCTGTAGACGTGGACTGAAAACCATGGAGGATTTCTGCAGAATCAGTGAGTGAAGAACTAAACTCTGTTCATCTGAGGAGAGAAATGGGATTTTGTTTGTAAATGATGGCGACCAATGAGCTGCTTTGTTTCACATGCCTCTCTGAAATAAACAAATCTGATTGGACGATCATGTTTGAGTCTGACTCGATGTCTGGATCTGCGGGCGGCAACATGACAGGTAAAACTTTAGTCCAAATCGTCAGAGCATTTTGAAGCCAAACATCTCCCTTGGCCCCTCCCTGGGCGTCGCCGTGGTGACAGCTCGCCGCCGTAAACCTAAAACACGTCCGTCCACAATAACCGTGAATCAACCGAGCATGACGGCCATGGAATTAAACACAGAGCAGTGAATTATGGGTACTGTAGTCCTGGAGAGCTGCGGACGATGCAGTGAATTATGGGTAGTTGTGGATCCTGGAGAGCTGTAGATACGGGGGGTAAATATGGGACTCAGGTTAATATTTAGCATTTGTGTTCAGACATTTTTGTTCATTTTTTCATTTGTTGATCCATTAAAGGAGAATTAAAGTTTTTTTTTACAATCTGAGCCTTATTTCGGTAATAAAACAAGTTGTTTTACTCACCCATAGCACTTTGGTGTCATATGGAGCACTTCCAGAGATGTTTTAGATTAGCGATTAGCAATTAGCATTCTCGGGGCATAGAGCATGTAATATATGCCCAGAGCGGTCTCCAAATAACACAAACTTTAGCACTTTTCAAATCATAGAAGCTCAATGTCTTAGTCTACACTTTAGTTTGAGTCAAAAGTGCCTCTAATCCAAGATTTAGCCATAGTTTCGAGTAGATGAGGACGACAGTGCGCATGTGCGGAGTCACAGCTTATTTCGCTCTCAGCTCTCAGGACCCAAACATGAAACACAAAGCTGTAAATTATGGATAAATCTCAGATTACAGGCCACTTTTGACTCAAACGAAAGTGTAGACTAAGACATCGAGCTTCTATGATTTGAAAAGTGCTAAAGTTTGTGTTATTTGGAGACCGCAAACATGTGCCCCGAGAACTCACATTACGGAGATCGCTAAACTAAAACATCTCTGGAAGTGCTCCATATGACACCAAAGTGCTATGGGTGAGTAAAACAACTTGTTTTATTACCGAAATAAGGCTCAGATTGTAAAAAAAAACAACGTTATTTCTCCTTTAAGTTGATGATGTCAACCGCAAATTTCACTCTGATTTCTAGTTTTGTTTTTGTTTCTTATTTATCCAATAAGAGACAGTTTCCTCTGTATGTTTAACTGTATCAAATATGGTAAAAGGAGAAATTCAATTTTTTCAATTTTTTTTTAAAAATCAAATATGGAAATAATGTAGAAATAATAAACTATGAAAATGATTGTCCTTGTGCCTTTTGTCCATCTGAGGCTTGAGTGCTCATAAAAGTTTTGTTTTCACCTACCCCCTATCTCTAACCTCTATTCTACTTCTATTTGCGGTCATTCAAAAAACTAATTTTAGATCACAATTTTTTATTGTTTTCAAAATGCTACATTTGCCCAAAACATATACAGGGGGTCCTCGGGTTACGACGTTTCGTGGTTACGAACGCGCCCCCATTAAAAAAAAAATATATATATATATTACGCGTCATTCCGTCTTACGCGGTTTAGCGTGGTAAGAGATGTAAACAAACGCGAACGGCGCACGGTGGAAGAATACGCTCTGTTGTGGTTGTAGGGAGAAGAAGACTCGTGTGCGTGCCCAATGTGGGCGGAAGTACCTGATGTGGGCTCTGATCTGCTCCTATGAAAGCGGCAGTGATAACCAAGCAGCGTAGTGGTCTAATTATTGAGATGGAAAGGTTATTGGTGCTTTGGTTGGAAGATCAAAGTCAAAATCCGACTTACGACGAAATTCGGGTTACGACGCGTCTTAAGAACGGATCAACGTCGTAACCCGAGGACCCCCTGTATTTCTTTAGTTTTTGATGCTCCTTTGCTCCCCATGCTAAGTCGCGCCCCTTCAGAGCACTATCACAACACAACACGTGAAACTACTGCATACATCAGGTTTTTCGAGTCGCTGTGTACAGTTTTGGGCCATGTTTTTGTGTATTTATAGAGAACTGTCGTGGGGGAGCATGGGTGACGTAGGCATGTGGGCGGAGCCTTGTACAGAATCTCACAGCTAACCATAAGGAGGGTTTGAATAGGTCCCAGGAGAGATCGCTACTCAAACATGCACGGATGACATCTAAAACTACTTCAGACAGGTTTTTGAGAACAACATTAACGTTCATTTACATATCACTGAAGGTGCACATCGTTTTGGTCGAGTTTTCTGGTTTTATGTTCTGTGATTTCTGCTCATTTTGACACAAATCCCAGTGTTCCCTGCTCTCCCCTGGGTCCTCGCTCCCCTCCTCTCGTCTGTCCGTCAGTGCAGATTAATATTTGTATTTGATATTTCCCATAAGTCTGTGGTTCGGGGGTTTCAGGTTTAGCGTTTGGAGTTTTTCGTAGGTGCAAAGTCCTGACGATTCAAGCCTCTTAAGCTAAGCCTCTGAGCACGAGGCTTAATACAACACTCCACTTCTACTGGAGAGACGGAGGAGAGGAGGAGGAGAGAGGGGGGAGAGGAGGAGAGGAGGAGAGGAGGAGAGGAGGAGAGGAGGAGAGGAGGAGGAGAGGAGGAGAGAGGGGGAGAGGAGGAGGAGAGGAGGAGAGGAGGAGGAGAGGAGGAGAGGAGGAGGGGGGAGGAGGAGGAGGAGAGAGGGGGAGAGGAGGAGGAGAGGAGGAGAGGAGGAGGAGAGGAGGAGAGGAGGAGGGGGGAGGAGGAGGAGAGAGGGGGGGAGAGGAGGAGAGGGGGAGAGGAGGAGAGGAGGAGGAGAGGAAGAGGTGGAGAGACGGAGGAGAGGAGGAGGAGAGGAGGAGAGAGGGGGGAGAGGAAGAGGAAGAGGAGGAGGAGAGGAGGAGAGAGGGGGAGAGGAGGAGAGGAAGAGGTGGAGAGAGGGGGAGAGGAGGAGAGGAGGAGAGGAGGAGGAGAGAGGGGAGAGAGGAGGAGAGGAGGAGAGGAGGAGGAGAGAGGGAGGAGAGGGGGAGACGAGGAGAGGAGGAGGAGAGAGCCCCTCTCTCCTCCTCCTCTCTCTCCCCCTCTCGAGGAGAGAGGGGGGAGAGGAGGAGAGGAAGAGGTGGAGAGACGGAGGAGAGGAGGAGGAGAGGAGGAGAGAGGGGGAGAGGAGGAGAGGAGGAGGAGAGAGGAGGAGAGGAGGAGGAGAGGAGGAGGAGAGGAGGAGGAGAGGAGGGGGGGAGAGGAGAGAGGGGGAGAGGAGGAGAGGAAGAGGTGGAGAGAGGGGGAGAGGAGGAGGTGGAGAGAGGGGGGAGAGGAGGGGAGAGGGGGAGGGGAAGAGGTGGAGAGGAGGAGGAGGAGAGAGGGGGGAGAGGGGAGAAGAGGAGAGGAAGAGGTGGAGAGACGGAGGAGAGGAGGAGAGGGGGGAGAGGAGGAGAGGAGGAGGAGAGGAGGAGAGAGGGGGGAGAGAGGGGGAGAGGAGGAGAGGGGGGAGAGGAGGAGAGAGGGGGGAGAGGAGGAGAGGAGGAGGTGGAGAGGAGGAGAGGAGAGAGGGGGGAAAGGGAGGAGAGGAAGAGGTGGAGAGACAGAGGAGAGGAGGAGAGGAGAGAAGGAGGAGAGAGGGAGAAAGAGAGGAGAAAGGAGGAGAGGGGGAGAGGAGGAGAGATGGAGGAGGAGAGAGAGAGAGGGGGAGAGGAGGAGAGGAGGAGGAGAGGAGAGGAGAGGGAGGAGAGAGGGGGAAAGGGAGGAGAGGAAGAGGTGGGGAGAAGGAGGAGAGAGGGAGAAAGAGGGGAGAAAGGAGGAGAGAGGGAGGAGGAGGAAAGAGGGGGAGAGGAGGAGAGATGGAGGAGGAGGAGAGAGAGGGGGGAGAGGAGGAGAGGAAGAGGTGGAGAGAGGGAGAAAGAGAAGAGAAAGGAGGAGAGGGGGAGAGGAGGAGAGATGGAGGAGGAGGAGAGAGAGAGAGGGGGAGAGGAGGAGAGGAGAGGGAGGAGAGGGGGGAAAGGGAGGAGAGGAAGAGGTGGAGAGAAGGAGGAGAGAGAGAAAGAGGGGATAAAGGAGGAGAAAGGGAGGAGAGAGAGGAGGAGGACAGAGAGGGAGAAAGAGAGGGGGAGAGGAGGAGAGATGGAGGAAGAGGCGAGAGAGAGATGATAGGTAGGGGAAGAGGAGGAGAGGAGTGGAAGAAAAGAGGGAGGGGGTGGAGGAGATTAGAGAGGAAAGAGAAGGATGGACATGGGCTGGAGAAAGGAAGGAAGAGGGAGGGAGAGAGGAATGAGATAAAGAGGAGGAGAAGACAGATTAAGGGAGAGGGAGAGAGGGAGGAGAGAGAGGGACATCAGGGAGGGTGGAGGAGAGGAGGGGGTGGAGGAAGGAGAAAGAAAGGAGGAGAGAAGAGGGAGAGGGAAAGAGAAGTAAAGGGGGTGGAGGGAGGGGAGAGGAAGAAGATAGTAAAGAGGAGACGAGAGAGGAAAGGAGAGAGAGGAACGTGGGAGTGGGAGGGAGGAAGGAGGAGAAGAAAGACGGGAAATAGGGATCAAAAAAAAGGAGAGAGAAGGAGGAAGAGAAAGAGAGAGGAAAACGGAGGATGGAGGAAGGGGAGGGAGGGAGGAAAGAAAAAAATAGGGTAAGGAGAGAGGGGAGGGGTGGGGGGGGGGAGAAGAGAGGAAGAGGGAGGGGAGAAGTGATAAAGAAAGGGAAGAGTGACGTGAGAAAGAGGAGGGGTGGAGAGAGAAGAGAGAGAGATGTCGAGAAATGGAAATAGGGCGAGAAGGGAGGAGAAAGAGAATGGAAGAGGGGTAAAAGGGGGGCGAAAAATACATGAGTAAGAAAAGAGTGGAGGAAGAGAGGAGAGATGAACGAGAGAAATGACGAGTGGAAAGAGGGAAAGAAAAGGAAGGAGAGGAGGAGAGAATAAAGGGAAGGGGGAGGAAGGAGGAAGAGAGAGGTGAGGGGAAAGAAAGAAGGAGGAGAGAAGAGAGGAGGTGGAGAGAGGGGGGGAGGCAAGAAAAAGAGAGAGGAGGGGGAGGTGACAGCGAGAGGAGGGAGAGAGAAGGAGAGAGGGATCAGCAATGAGAGAGAAGGTGGAAGAGGAGGGGGTAGAAAAGGGGGGCATTAAAAAGAGAGGAGAGAGGCAGAGGAGAGATAGATGAAGGAAGAGAGAAAGAGAGATGTGGAGTGTTGAGAGGAGTGTGTCAGTGTTGCTTTTCATAGAAATAATCCGCTGAGTTTGTGTCAGATTATGAAACGGAGTAAAGAGCCTGAGGAGGACGAACTGGAGCGAACGTTTCATCGTTTTAAACAATTTGATCATGAAAGTGAAAATAACACACGTTTAAAGGTCTCATGGCATGAAATTTTCACTTTTTGAGGTTTTTGAACGTTAATGTGAGCTCCCCTACCCTGTTTAGCCCCCCCCCATGGTTAAAAGTTGCAAAATGTCTAAACTGAGCATTTGCGATCCTTTTCTGCGTTTGAAAAAAACACCCCTCAAACGAGCGATTCTGAACAAGGAAACTATGTGACGTCACATCGAAAAATGCAGCTCCACCCCCCGTCTGGATGTCTACCCACCGTCTCTGTAAATCACGCCCAGAGAGTTTGGACCGCGAAGGAGCTACGCAATGCGAAATGCGTTTTTTAATTTGCCTGGAGGCACGTGCGAGTGTTTCTAGGCTCGGAAGTCCTTTACCCGACCCTCTGGACCTCTGAAACAGCAGTGGTTTAATTTTATTTTCTGTGAAAATGTGTTTTTTTTGACTGAAATGGCTCTCCTTTCTGTCTTCGTGCTTCAAATGCGGAAGTTGGGAGACAGCGCAGAGCAGCGCTCCAGCAGCGCAGAGGAGCGGGTGGGCCATCCCCACCCGCTCCTCTGCGCCAATCTGTGTCCTTCTCATTTGCATTCAAGCAAGAAGGCCCAGAATGAGGTGTTCAGAGAGTGAATTTGTGACCATGTCTGTGTAAATGTGTCTTTCTCATGCACTGAATGTTGATTTTGAAGAAGGATTCATTTACAGTATTAGGGAACCATTAAGGAGCCATATAAAAGCATCAAGAAGTACCATGTCATGGGACCTTTAACACACAAACCTGCATCACTTCACTAGAATTTCCAAACTAAACAAAACTTAAAAAGAGCTGTTCACTTGAAAACTACCACTGCATGACATCACAAGGTGGAACAGAGTACTTAGAGCTTTGGAGATGTAGACAGACTAATAATAAAGAAACTAATAATAGAGAAAAAATGAAACAAAACACAGCTCCAGTGTGTTTTTGAGGACGGGACAACACACTTAGGTCGTTTTCACACCAGGAAAGTTCATTTGCTTTGGTTCAGACCAAATTTAAAAACATTTTTTCTATTTTGGTGCGGTTCGCTTTCACACTGCACTTTTTTTTCTCAAGTGAACCAACATCTGTAAACAAAACCACGTGTGCTGAGGTCGCTCAGACATTGGACAGAAATGAGCCGTGTCAAGGAGGAGAATCATGGTGTTACTGTTTTCAATCCAGCCTTAGCGATACGGTTAAAGCTTAAAGGGACAGTGTGTACGATTTTTACCCGTTAATTACCGAAATTGAAGATAGTTAATCATAAGTCGATCAATAAGGTCAATCAACTATAGATTAATGAATTAATCAATAATTTGCTGATTTAAAGGGATATGCCACCCCCAGGTCAAACTTGGGCATCTCCCCACAGTCCAGAGACTAAAATAAGTGGTGGAAAGCGTTTTCCTGCTCACCCAGCCATTGTCCGAGTCTGTCGCCACTGACCGCCGCGGTATCTGCAGCTCCTCCGCCTTAGACTGGAGTCTAACGTCGCCAGAGAAAGATTTCGGCCAAAAGGAATTAATTTGCTCGATGCGTTTCCCAATTACTTTCTGTGTAGTGCGCATTCATATCGAGTGCAAATAAATGTGCAAATCAACACGGAGAGCTTGATTTTTTCATTTTGGGTGGGAACTATTTTTCAGTGCGGAAAAACACAGCCAAAGCACACACCACGCTGACAGGGGAATCCCTGTTACGCACCAGGAAGGGAGTTCCCCTGTTGCGCAGCGTGGTAAACAAAGCGTGGATCAAATCACTTATACAGCGCTAGCTAGCTGATAACACGAGTTGTAATGGAGATTGAAGACATTGAAGATTACATTACAGACGAAGATGATGACTTTGACTTCCGAAATCCCAGACCTTACCTTTTTGAACCAGTCTACACTGAAGAGGAGTTGAAGACTGGATGTTACGACTACTGAAGGCGATGAGCCAAGGAGAGCACATAGCAACTTTATCCGGCGCGATAAAGTGAACTGGAAAAGGAAAAATAAACCGAGCGGACCCAATGGACAGCTGTCTACAGAGTAAGTCGTATATCTAATACTCGGTAAATGATCAGACTACTCTCTGGTGATGTCGGTATGTTTTTCTTGCAGTAAAAGTTGTTGTTTCCACAGACAGTACAGGCTGGTGTCGTACCGTGTTGTGCTTTGTTTACGGAAGGTGGGGGCTGGGATTCCCCTGTCAGTGTGGTGTGTGCTTCGGCTGTATTCTTCCGCACTGAAAAATAGTTCCCACCCAAAATGAAAAAGTCAAGCTCTCCGTGTTGATTTGCACATTTATTTGCACTCGATATGAATGCGCACTACACACAAAGTAATTGGGAAAAGCATCGAGCAAATTAATTCCTTTTGGCCGAAATCTTCCGTTGGCGCCGTTAGACTCCAGTCTAAGGCGGAGGAGCAGCAGATACCGCGGCGGTCAGTGGCGACAGACTCGGACAATGGCTGGGTGAGCAGGAAAACGCTTTCCACCACTTATTTTAGTCTCTGGACTGTGGGGAGATGCCCAAGTTTGACCTGGGGGTGGCATATCCCTTTAACTGTAAACTGCAGATATGAAATTGTATCACAAATTGAGAACGTTTTGGACAAGAAAACAAGAAACCATTTTCATCACTGCCAGGTCTTATCTTAATACAACCTTGTTAATCTGGACAATCTAATAAAATTTAATTTATTAATTAAAATAAAGAGGAAAAATATGATGAAAAAAGCTCCAACCTGTAACTTTTCATTCACAGAAGCAGTAGTTTATTGAGCCGTTCTCATACAATATATTTCTATTTCTGGATCCAGGACTCACTAAATGTGTCATGTTTGTTTGTGAAAATGAGCAGAGGCTCTGAGAACAGAAACATGTACAAGAATTAGACCAGATGCCCCGCCTGGCCCCAGCACAGCGGCCACACCAACAGCACAGGAAATACAGATGGACTCACAGCGAGAGGGTCTCACCTGGAGCTTACCCAATCTGCTCCTGCCACGAGGAGAGAGGAGAGAGGAGAGAGGAGGAGGAGAGGAGGAGAGAGGAGAGGAGGAGAGAGGAGAGAGGAGAGGAGAGAGGAGAGGAGAGAGGAGAGGAGAGGAGAGGAGGAGAGAGGAGGAGGAGAGGAGGAGAGAGGAGAGAGGAGAGAGGAGGAGAGAGGAGGAGAGAGGAGGAGAGAGGAGAGGAGGAGAGAGGAGAGGAGGAGAGAGGAGAGGAGGAGAGAGGAGGAGAGAGGAGAGAGGAGAGGAGGAGAGAGGAGAGAGGAGGAGAGAGGAGGAGAGAGGAGAGGAGGAGACAAGGAGAGGAGGAGAGAGGAGAGAGGAGGAGAGAGGAGAGGAGAGAGGAGGAGAGAGGAGGAGGAGAGGAGGAGAGGAGAGAGGAGGAGAGAGGAGGAGAGAGGAGAGGAGGAGACAAGGAGAGGAGGAGAGAGGAGAGAGGAGGAGAGAGGAGGAGAGAGGAGAGGAGAGAGGAGGAGGAGAGGAGGAGAGGAGGAGGAGAGAGGAGGAGAGGAGAGAGGAGGAGGAGAGAGGAGGAGAGGAGAGAGGAGAGGAGAGGAGGAGAGAGGAGAGAGGAGAGGAGGAGAGGAGAGAGGAGGAGAGAGGAGGAGAGAGGAGGAGAGAGGAGGAGGAGAGAGGAGACAAGGAGAGAGGAGAGGAGAGAGGAGAGGAGAGAGGAGAGGAGAGGAGAAGAGAGAGGAGGAGGAGAGAGGAGGAGGAGAGAGGAGAGAGGAGAGAGGAGAGGAGGAGAGAGGAGAGGAGAGAGGAGAGAGGAGAGGAGAAGAGAGAGGAAGAGGAGAGAGGAGGAGGAGAGAGGAGAGAGGAGAGGAGGAGAGAGGAGAGAGGAGGAGAGAGGAGAGAGGAGAGGAGAGGAGGAGAGGAGAGAGGAGAGGAGAGGAGAGGAGGAGGAGAGGAGGAGAGAGAGAGGAGAGAGGAGGAGGAGAGGAGAGAGGAGGAGAGGAGAGAGGAGGAGGAGAGGAGAGAGGAGAGGAGAGGAGGAGAGGAGGAGAGAGAGAGGAGAGAGGAGGAGGAGAGGAGAGAGGAGGAGAGAGGAGGAGAGAGGAGGAGGAGAGGAGATAGGAGGAGAGAGGAGGAGAGAGGAGAGGAGGAGAGAGGAGAGGAGAGGAGAGAGGAGGAGAGAGGAGGAGGAGGAGAGGAGAGAGGAGGAGGAGAGGAGAGGAGAGAGGAGGGGAGAGGAGAGAGGAGGAGGAGAGAGGAGGAGGAGAGAGGAGAGGAGGAGGAGAGGAGAGAGGAGGAGAGGAGAGAGGAGAGGAGAGAGGAGGAAAGGAGGAGAGAGGAGAGGGGAGAGAGGAGGAGAGGAGAGAGGAGGAGGAGAGAGGAGAGAGGAGAGGAGGAGAGGAGGAGAGAGGAGAGAGGAGAGGAGGAGAGGAGAGAGGAGGGGAGAGAGGAGGAGAGAGGAGGAGGAGAGAGGAGAGGAGAGGAGGAGAGAGGAGAGGAGAGAGGAGAGGAGAGAGGAGAGGAGAGGAGAGGAGAAGAGAGAGGAGGAGGAGAGAGGAGGAGGAGAGAGGAGAGAGGAGAGAGGAGAGGAGGAGAGAGGAGAGGAGAGAGGAGGAGAGAGGAGAGAGGAGAGGAGAAGAGAGAGGAGGAGGAGAGAGGAGGAGGAGAGAGGAGAGGAGGAGAGAGGAGAGAGGAGAGAGGAGGAGAGAGGAGAGGAGAGGAGAGAGGAGAGGAGAGGAGAGGAGAGGAGGAGGAGAGGAGGAGAGAGAGAGGAGAGAGGAGGAAGAGAGGAGAGAGGAGGAGAGGAGAGAGGAGGAGGAGAGGAGAGAGGAGAGTAGAGGAGGAGGAGAGGAGGAGAGAGAGGAGAGAGGAGGAGGAGAGGAGAGAGGAGGAGAGAGGAGGAGAGAGAGGAGAGGAGAGGAGAGAGAGGAGAGAGGAGGAGGAGAGGAGATAGGAGGAGAGAGGAGGAGAGAGGAGAGGAGGAGAGAGGAGAGGAGAGAGGAGGAGAGAGGAGGAGGAGGAGAGGAGAGAGGAGGAGGAGAGGAGAGGAGAGAGGAGGGGAGAGGAGAGAGGAGGAGGAGAGAGGAGAGGAGGAGGAGAGGAGAGAGGAGGAGAGGAGAGAGGAGAGGAGAGAGGAGGAGAGGAGAGAGGAGGAAAGGAGGAGAGAGGAGAGGGGAGAGAGGAGGAGAGGAGAGAGGAGGAGGAGAGAGGAGGAGGAGAGGAGGAGAGGAGAGGAGGAGAGAGGAGAGGAGAGAGGAGGAGGAGATGAGAGAGGAGAGAGGAGGAGGAGAGGAGAGAGGAGGAGGAGAGGAGAGAGGAGGAGAGAGGAGGAGAGGAGAGAGGAGGAGGAGAGAGGAGGAGAGAGGAGGAGAGAGGAGGAGAGGAGGAGAGGAGAGAGGAGGAGGAGAGGAGAGAGGAGGAGAGGAGAGAGGAGGAGAGAGGAGGGGAGAGGAGAGAGGAGAGGAGAGAGGAGAGAGGAGGGGAGAGAGGAGGAGAGAGGAGAGAGGAGGAGGAGAGGAGAGAGGAGGAGAGAGGAGAAAGGAGAGAGGAGAGAGGAGGAGGAGAGAGGAGGAGGAAGAGGAGGAGGAGAGATGAGAGGAGGAGGAGAGGAGAGAGAGGAGAGGAGAAGGAGAGAGGAGGAGGTGAGAGGAGGAGGAGAGAGGAGAGGAGGAGGAGAGGAGAGAGGAGGAGGAGAGGAGCAGAGGAGGAGAAGAAAGGAGGAGGAGAGAGGAGAGGAGGGGAGGAGGAGAGAGGAGGAGATTAGGAGGAGAGAGGAGGGGAGAGGAGGAGGAGAGAGGAAGAGAGAGGAGGAGAGAGGAGGAGGAGGAGAGGAGAGAGGAGGAGCAGAGGAGAGAGGAGGAGCAGAGGAGGAGGAGGAGGAGAGGTGGAGAGGAGGAGGTGGAGAGAGGAGGAGGAGAGAGGAGAGAGGAGGAGGAGCAGAGGAGGAGGAGAGGAGAGGACGAGAGAGGAGGAGGAGAGGACGAGAGAGGAGGAGGAGAGAGGAGGAGCAGAGGATGAGGAGAGAGGAGGAGAGAGGAGGAGGAGAGAGGAGGAGAGAGGAGGAGGAGAGAGGAGGAGGAGCAGAGGAGGAGGAGAGGAGAGGACGAGAGAGGAGGAGGAGAGGAGGAGAGAGGAGGAGGAGCAGAGGAGGAGGAGACAGGAGGAGGAGAGAGGAGGAGCAGACAGGATTAAAAGGAAGAAAGAGGAGGAAGAGGAGAGAGGAGCAGGGGATGAGGACTAAACCAGGATGGAAAACAACAGAATACTTTGGTTACTAAACTATTTTTATACATTCTTTAAACCAGGTCTAAACCAGGTCTAAACCAGGACTAAACCAGGACTAAACCAGGTCTAAACCAGGTCTAAACCAGGACTAAACCAGGACTAAACCAGGACTAAACCAGGACTAAATCAGGACTAAACCAGGTCTACTTCTGAGCAGCGCCGTCCTGTTGTAATGACATTTTCAGTCTTAATGTTACTGCAGATAAAGTGAAATGTCACGGACCAAACACATGTCACAGCGGCGATGACGATCTGTGTCAGTGTCATGTGACTTCACAAACACCAGATCACCGCAGATACAGCCCTGCACCTGTAAACTCACCTGTCCACTCACCTGTCCACTCACCTGTCCAGTCACCTGTCCAGTCACCTGTCCACTCACCTGTCCAGTCACCTGTCCAGTCACCTGTCCACTCACCTGTCCACTCACCTGTCCACTCACCTGTCCAGTCACCTGTCCACTCACCTGTCCACTCACCTGTCCACTCACCTGTCCAGTCACCTGTCCACTCACCTGTCCACTCACCTGTCCACTCACCAATGGCTAAAATCATTCAAATGATTCTAGTGAAGGTATATGGAGTTTAAAAACACTGTGGAGCACTTCCTGTATAACCGCATGACATCACAAGGTGCAACAGGTTTGAGAGAAGAACTGCAGGGTGAATGAAACAAAACACAACTCCAGGTCGGTTTGTGATGAGGAAACAACAGAAAAACGACTAAAATGGCGTAATATCGGCCCTTTAACATTTTTTGTGAGCTTGGATCTTATTTCCCAAAAACAGAAAACTCTTAATATAAATGTCTGAATATAAATATGGATATAAATATGAATATAAATATGAATATAAATGCCGTCTGTTTGGGGTTGGTGAGTTTTTAACCTTTTGTTCAGATTAGATGTAATGTGTGTAATCTTCCACAAGAGGGCAGCAGCTGTACTCACGCTGTACTGCTGCTTTTGAGCCATGAGGGGGCGCTGTCACTGCACATTAAACTCATAGGTTTTGTGTGTGTTCTGTCCACAGCCTCTGCTCTGGACCTGCGGCTGTGTGACCACTACAGCTCAAACAAGCGCCAAAGTAAGACTCAGCACTGCACATCACATTTCTTTTTATAATATGATTTGAACAGTTTTTTCATTTTCAACATTTTCTGTGAACTACTTGCTTAGAACTAAAATGCTTCAGTGGCCAAAGTTTTTCTCTAATTGTAAACGTGATTGTCTGATTTGATTTCAGCAAAACTCAAGTTGAAGTGTTGAATCTGAGCCGGACTTTGTGATCACCCCCCTGTAAGGACTCAAAGTATATTTTATTATTCCTCCTCTCTCCTCGATCTCTTTTCGTATAGTTTAGTCCTGGCTTAGTCCCGGTTTAGTCCTGGTTCAGTCCTGGTTTAGTTTTGGTTTAGTCCTGGTTTAGTCCCGGTTTAGTCCTGGTTCAGTCCTGGTTTAGTTTTGGTTTAGTCCTGGTTTAGTCCCGGTTTAGTCCTGGTTCAGTCCTGGTTTAGTTTTGGTTTAGTCCTGGTTCAGTCCTGGTTTAGTTTTGGTTTAGTCCTGGTTTAGTCCCGGTTTAGTCCTGGTTCAGTCCTGGTTTAGTTTTGGTTTAGTCCTGGTTTAGTCCCGGTTTAGTCCTGGTTCAGTCCTGGTTTAGTTTTGGTTTAGTCCTGGTTTAGTTCCGGTTTAGTCCTGGTTCAGTCCTGGTTTAGTTTTGGTTTAGTCCTGGTTTAGTTCCGGTTTAGTCCTGGTTCAGTCCTGGTTTAGTTTTGGTTTAGTCCTGGTTTAGTCCTGGTTCAGTCCTGGTTTAGTTTTGGTTTAGTCCTGGTTTAGTCCCGGTTTAGTCCTGGTTCAGTCCTGGTTTAGTTTTGGTTTAGTCCTGGTTTAGTCCCGGTTTAGTCCTGGTTCAGTCCTGGTTTAGTTTTGGTTTAGTCCTGGTTTAGTCCTGGTTCAGTCCTGGTTTAGTTTTGGTTTAGACCTTGTTTAGTCCTGGTTTAGTCTTGGTTTAGTCCTGGTTCAGTCCTGGTTTAGTTTTGGTTTAGACCTTGTTTAGTCCTGGTTTAGTCTTGGTTTAGTCCTGGTTTAGTCCTGGTTCAGTCCTGGTTTAGCCTTGGTTTAGTCCTGGTTTAGTTTTGGTTTAGTCCTGGTTTAGTCCTGGTTCAGTCCTGGTTTAGTCTTGGTTTAGTACTGGTTTAGTTCTGGTTCAGTCCTGGTTTAGTCTTGGTTTAGTCCTGGTTTAGTTTTGGTTTAGTCCTGGTTTAGTCCTGGTTCAGTCCTGGTTTAGTCTTGGTTTAGTCCTGGTTTAGTCCTGGTTCAGTCCTGGTTTAGTCTTGGTTTAGTCCTGGTTTAGTCCTGGTTTAGTCCTGGTTTAGACTTGATTAGTCCTGGTTCAGTTATGGTATAGTTTTGGTTTAGACCCTGTTTAGTCCTGGTTTAGTCTTGGTTTAGTCCTGCTTTAGTCCTGGTTCAGTCCAGGTTTAGTCCTGGTTTAGTCCTGGTTTAGTTTGGGTTTAGTCCTGGTTTAGTTTTGGTTTAGTCCTGGTTTAGGATTTGGTTTAGTCCTGGTTTAGTCCTGGTTTAGTTCTGGTTTAGTCCTAGTTTAGTCCTTGTTTAGTCCTGGTTTAGTCCTGGTTCAGTCCTGGTTTAGTTTTGGTTTAGTCCTGGTTTAGTCTTGGTTTAGTCCTGGTTTAGTCCTGGTTTAGTATTGGTTTAGTTCTGGTTTAGTCCTAGTTTAGTCCTTGTTTAGTCCTGGTTTAGTCCTGGTTTAGTTTTGCTTTAGTCCTAGTTTAGTCCTGGTTTAGTCTTGGTTTAGACCTGGTTTAGTCCTGGTTTAGTCTTGGGTTAGTCCTGGTTTAGTCCTGGTTCAGTCCTGGTTTAGTTTTGGTTTAGTCCTGGTTTAGACCTAGTTTAGTCCTGGTTTAGTCCTGGTTCAGTCCTGGTTTAGTCCTGGTTTAGACTTGATTAGTCCTGGTTCAGTTATGGTATAGTTTTGGTTTAGTCCTAGTTTAGTCCTGGTTTAGTCCTAGTTTAGTCCTGGTTTAGGATTTGGTTTAGTCCTGGTTTAGTCCTGGTTTAGTCCTAGTTTAGTCCTGGTTTAGTCCTGGTTTAGGATTTGGTTTAGTCCTGGTTTAGTCCTGGTTTAGTCCTGGTTTAGGATTTGGTTTAGTCCTGGTTTAGTCCTGGTTTAGTCCTGGTTTAGGATTTGGTTTAGTCCTGGTTTAGTCCTGGTTTAGTCCTGGTTTACTTTGTTGTAAACGGTTTTAACAGGTTCTTCCCTCTCTCCGAAGGCTGATGCTGATTGGACGATAGCATCATTTTGGGTCACATGACAAACAGGAAGCTGCTGGGATCCTTTTTTGGTCAGAGGCAATTTTGATTCAACTAATTCATCTCATATCTACATCTACATCCCTGAGATGATAAGACCGTCTCAGGGATGTAATATCGTTGTTCTGGACACCAACCTGGACGCGCACGATCACGATCACCAAAACAGCCCGTCCCTTCTACCGTACATTCTGTTATGGTTTGAAGAGCGTGAAAAACCTCCAAACCCTCCACAGTTCTCCTGTCATCCAGAACAAAACGTAGAACTTCTTTTACCTGAATTAAGTCCTGGTTTGGTGCTTCAGTTGTTGATTCTGCACATTCTGTTTCTAAATAAATACATAAATAAATACAAATTATCCAGAGGGTAGACAAAGATCACCCATAACCCAAATTCACATTTACAAATAAAAATGTATAAATTAAATTGTTTAACAGCTTTGGTTTTTATATTATAAAACCTTCAAAATATGAAATAAAACAAATACAGCACAAAGTGTCACTGCAGCTCTGAGGGTTAAAGTCTGAACAGAAACATGCCAAAGTCTGTGACAGGGGCATATCAGGGGTGATAGGGGCATATCGGGGTGATATGGGCATATCGGGGGTGACAGGGGCATATCGGGGTGACAGGGGCATATCGGGGTGATAGGGGCATATCGGGGGTGATAGGGGCATATCGGGGGTGATATGGGCATATTGGGGGTGATAGGGGCATATCGGGGGTGATAGGGGCATATCGGGGTGATAGGGGCATATCGGGGGTGATAGGGGCATATCGGGGGTGATAGGGGCATATCAGGGGTGATAGGGGCATATCGGGGGTGATAGGGGCATATCGGGGGTGATAGGGGCATATCAGGGGTGATAGGGGCATATCGGGGGTGATAGGGGCATATCGGGGGTGATAGGGGCATATCGGGGGTGATAGGGGCATATCGGGGGTGATAGGGGCATATCGGGGGTGATAGGGGCATATCGGGGTGATAGGGGCATATCGGGGGTGATAGGGGCATATCGGGGGTGATAGGGGCATATCGGGGGTGATAGGGGCATATCGGGGGTGATAGGGGCATATCGGGGGTGATAGGGGCATATCGGGGGTGATAGGGGCATATCGGGGGTGATAGGGGCATATCGGGGGTGATAGGGGCATATCGGGGGTGATAGGGGCATATCGGGGGTGATAGGGGCATATCGGGGGTGATAGGGGCATATCGGGGGTGATAGGGGCATATCGGGGGTGATAGGGGCATATCGGGGGTGATAGGGGCATATCAGGGGTGATAGGGGCATATCGGGGGTGATAGGGGCATATCGGGGGTGATAGGGGCATATCGGGGTGATAGGGGCATATCGGGGGTGATAGGGGCATATCGGGGGTGATAGGGGCATATCAGGGGTGATAGGGGCATATCGGGGGTGATAGGGGCATATCGGGGGTGATAGGGGCATATCGGGGGTGATAGGGGCATATCGGGGTGATAGGGGCATATCGGGGGTGATAGGGGCATATCGGGGGTGATAGGGGCATATCGGGGTGATAGGGGCATATCGGGGTGATATGGGCATATCGGGGGTGATAGGGGCATATCGGGGGTGATAGGGGCATATCGGGGGTGATAGGGGCATATCGGGGGTGATAGGGGCATATCGGGGGTGATAGGGGCATATGGGGGGTGATAGGGGCATATCAGGGTGATATGGGCATATCGGGGGTGATAGGGGCATATCAGGGTGATATGGGCATATCGGGGTGATATGGGCATATCGGGGTGATAGGGGCATATCGGGGTGATAGGGGCATATCAGGGTGATATGGGCATATCGGGGGTGATGGGGCATATCAGGGTGATATGGGCATATCAGGATGATAGGGGCATATCGGGGGTGATAGGGGCATATCGGGGGTGATATGGGCATATTGGGGGTGATAGGGGCATATCGGGGTGATAGGGGCATATCGGGGGTGATAGGGGCATATCAGGGGTGATAGGGGCATATCGGGGGTGATAGGGGCATATCGGGGGTGATAGGGGCATATCGGGGTGATAGGGGCATATCGGGGGTGATAGGGGCATATCGGGGGTGATAGGGGCATATCGGGGGTGATAGGGGCATATCGGGGTGATAGGGGCATATCGGGGTGATAGGGGCATATCGGGGTGATAGGGGCATATCGGGGTGATATGGGGGATATCAGGGGTGATAGGGGCATATCGGGGGTGATAGGGGCATATCGGGGGTGATAGGGGCATATCGGGGGTGATAGGGGCATATCGGGGGTCTTCAGTCTTCAGTCAGGTTTAGTCCTGGTTTCATCCTGCTTTAGACCTGGTTTAGTCCTGGTGTAGTCCTGGTTCAGTCCTTGTTTAGTCCTGTTTTAGACCTGGTTTAGTTCTAGTTTAGTCTTGGTTTAGTTGTGGTGTAGTGTTGGTTCAGACCTGGGTCAGTCCTGGTTTGGTTGTGGTTTAGTCCTGGTGTTAGTTGTGGTTTAGACCTGGTTCAGTCTTGATTTAGACCTGGTTTAGTTCCCACATGACGTAGTAGTAGATACATTTAGTAGCCTCTTTATAAAGGTTCTGTTTACTTTGATTAATTACAGTGTGTTAAACGTTTAATTATGAGATTAATGTTAACTGTCTGCCCACGTCATGAAGACAACTGCACAAAGACTAGTTACGGGTCAATAAATCACACTGAGCTCCAGACTTTTCACAGAGTGTCACTGGAATTTTAATAATTGATTTGTTTCTTTTGGGGTGATAGGGGGATATCAGGGTGATAGGGGCATATCGGTGGTGATAGGGGCATATCAGGGGTGATATGGGCATATCACGGGTGATAGGGGCATATCGGGGTGATAGGGGCATATCGGGGTGATACGGGCATATCGGGGGTGATAGGGGCATATCGGGGGTGATAGGGGCATATCGGGGTGATAGGGGCATATCGGGGGTGATAGGGGCATATCGGGGTGATAGGGGCATATCGGGGTGATAGGGGCATATCGGGGTGATAGGGGCATATCGGGGTGATAGGGGCATATCGGGGGTGATAGGGGCATATCGGGGTGATAGGGGCATATCGGGGTGATAGGGGGATATCGGGGGTGATAGGGGCATATCGGGGTGATAGGGGCATATCGGGGGTGATAGGGGCATATCGGGGTGATAGGGGCATATCGGGGGTGATAGGGGCATATCGGGGTGATAGGGGCATATTGGGGTGATAGGGGGATATCAGGGGTGATAGGGGGATTGGGGGGGTAATAGGGGCATATCAGGGTGATGGGGCATATTGGGGGTGATAGGGGCATATCGGGGTGATATGGGCATATCGGGGGTGATAGGGGCATATCAGGGTGATGGGGCATATCAGGGGCAGTTTGCTCCACAGCCTGAGGCAAGTGACAGAGAAAGCCTTATCACCACAGCATGTGAATCTGGCTCTGGAATAAAATATTAAATATTATATTTTTCAAACACAAGGACAGAGTCATGTTTGAGTTTAACATTTGTTCAGATTCAGAAACTCAGAAACAAACTGTGAAAACTGAACACAAACTTCACCACATCATCAATCTGAGACTCTTGTGTTTGTAGATATTCAAATCCAAATCCACTTTATTTCTATAGCACATTTCATAAACATAAACAGTTTCCAAAGTGCTGCACAGACAGAAAAACTACAGCGATTGTTCAGTCTTCAGTCAGGTTTAGTCCTGGTTTCATCCTGGTTTAGACCTGGTTTAGACCTGGTTTAGTCCTGGTGTAGTCCTGGTTCAGTCCTTGTTTAGTCCTGCTTTAGACCTGGTTTAGTTCTAGTTTAGTCTTGGTTTAGTTGTGGTGTAGTGTTGGTTCAGACCTGGGTCAATCCTGGTTCAGTCCTGGTTTGGTTGTGGTTTAGTCCTGGTGTAGTACTGGTGTTAGTTGTGGTTTAGACCTGGTTCAGTCTTGGTTTAGACCTGGTTCAGTCTTGGTTTAGACCTGGTTCAGTCTTGATTTAGACCTGGTTTAGTTCCCACATGACGTAGTAGTAGATAAATTTAGTAGCCTCTTTATAAAGGTTCTGTTTACTTTGATTAATTACAGTGTGTTAAACGTTTAATTATGAGATTAATGTTAACTGTCTGCCCACGTCATGAAGACAGCTGCACAAAGACTAGTTACGGGTCAATAAATCACACTGAGCTCCAGACTTTGTCAATGCCAATTAGTGTCATTGGAATTTTAATATATGATTTGTTTCTTTTGCAGTATGGGGCGAGCACCATCCTGAGAGGAAGTGTATAGGTGGATGAACGTTCACCCCGGACCACAGCAAAGATAGTGAGTGTGAAGTCCTGGTTTAGTCCTGGTTCACTCCTGGCGTAGACACGGTTTAGTCCTGGCTTGGTCCTGGACAGGCCTTTGGACAAGACATTCATCAAGTCTTGGTTTAGTCTTAAACCTTGTCTAGCCCTGGTTTAGTCTTCTAACCTGATTCAGTCCTGGTTTGTTCCTGGTTTAGGCCTGTTTCAGACCTGGTTCAGTCCTGGTCAGTCCTGGTTTAGTCCTGGTTTAGTCCTGGTTTAGTCCTGGTCAGTCCTGGGTTAGTCCTGGTTTAGTCCTGGTTTAGTCCTGGTTCAGTCCTGGTTTAGTACTGGTGTAGTCCTGGTTCAGTCCTAGTCTTGATTAAATCCTGGTCTCATCTAATGGTTTCCACAGTTTGTTTGCTCAGCTCTTGTCACTGTTGCGTCAAACGAAAGTAAACAGGTTTCGCTTATTTTCTTTGGAGTAAGACTCAGAGATATCTGCTTAATCCTGTTTTGTGGTTTCAGTTTGAGTGACTCAGAGTGCCTCACTCTTTGGTATTGCCTTCCTGTGACATACCAGAATTCCTGGTTTGTCCTGGTTTGACTCTGGTTTAGTCTCGGTTTTCCTTGGTTTGCAAATTCAGTCTTGATGTTTATTACCTTTATTTAACCAGGAAGTCCCATTGAGATTCAAAATCTAATTTTCAAGAGAGACCTGGCCAAGTTAGCAGCCAATCCACATAAATAGCCACATACATTCAATAGTTACACATACCCACATACATATCAACGCTACACGTTACATTTTCATTATAAATAAATAAATACAGTATGTTAAAACATCTCAAGAAAAACAGTAGTCCTTGTTTAGTCCTGGTATAGCCCTGGGACCTCATTTAGTCCCTTGACTTAGTGCTCTATTATACAGGATTTAAACTAAAAGTAAAACACAGGAGTGGTTTTACTTAAGTGATTATGTGAGAAGCTTAAAATAGCATCAACATAATACAACATGAGCCAAAGCCATTACAGTGTGGAATGCATCCAGACTGAATATGAGCCAGTTTCCCCAGGCCAAGTTATTCTGACACTTTAAAGAGCGTTTTACATGGCTGGAGGTGAACGGAGTGCATTCCAATAAAAGCAATAATATAAAACATGCAAACTATAAAATAAACAAATAGAGGAAAGTGTCACTGCAGCTGAAGACAGTCTGAATAGATGAGTTTTGAGCTTGGATTTAAGATAAGATAAGATAAGACTTTACTGATCTCACACAGGAGAAATTCACTTGCCACATTAGCTCCAGGCAGTTTAGTGCAAAAGAAAGTTTGAACAGAAAGTGCAGCAGACAAATGGTAATAATAATAAAAATAAGTAAAAAGAGAGTATAGAACGTCTGGACTATATAGTAGAGTTATACAGTCTGATGGCGATGGGGATGAAGGATCTGCGGTAGCGCTCCTTCTTGCACTGGGGGTGCCTCAGTCGGCTGCTAAAGGAGCTGCTCAGCTCCTCTACAGTCCGGTGCAGAGGGTGAGAGGTGTCGTCCGTGATGGACATGAATTTGTCCAGCACCCTCCTCTCAGCCACCTCCTCTACAGAGTCCAGAGGACAGCCCAGGACAGAGCTGGCCCTCCTGACCAGCTTATTAAGTCTCTTTCTGTCCCGCTCTGTGCTGCTCGGGGTCCAGCAGACGACAACGTAGAGGAGAGCAGAGAGTCATAAAAAGTCTTGAGCAGAGGCCTGCACACTCCAAAGGACCTCAGTCTCCTCAGGAGGTGGAGGCGACTCTGGCCCTTCTTGTACAGGGCGTTGGTGTTGTGGGACCAGTCCAGTTTATTGTTGAGGTGAACACCCAGGTACTTGAAACTGTCCACAGTCTCTATGTCCTGCCCCTGGATGTTCACCGGTGAGTGAGGTAGTGGTCTCCTCCTGAAGTCGATCACCAGCTCCTTTGTCTTACTGGTGTTAAGGCACAGGTGGTTGCGCCCACACCAGTCCACAAAGTCTCTGATGACCGAGCGGTACTCCAGCTCGTTCCCCTCAGACACACAGCCCACAATGGCCGAGTCATCGGAGAACTTCTGGAGATGGCAGCTGTCCGTGTTGTATGTGAAGTCCGAGGTGTAGATGGTGAAGAGGAAGGGTGAGAGGACAGTTCCCTGGGGGCCCCAGTGCTGCAGACTACCACCTCTGACTCACAGCCGCACAGCCCCACGTACTTTGGACAGTCAGTGAGGTAGACGATGGTCCAGGCAGCGAAAAGTCAAAGAACATGAATCTCACAGCACTCCCAGCAGTCTCTAGGTGGGTGAGCTAGAGGTGGCGTCCTCTACTCTTACATTTGGCTTGTAGACAAACTGCAGCGGGTCCAGGGTGGGGCTCACCACAGAGCGGAGGTGACTGAGGACCACCCTCTCCATGGTCTTCATGAAGTGGGACGCCAAAGTCTGTGATAGTGATAGTGCACTTGTCAGGGGGCAGTTTGTTCTAGAGTTTGGGGCCAGCGACAGAGAAAGCCTCATTACCCCAGTGTGTGAGTCTGGCTCTGGAGATGTCCACGGGGAGTTGGGTCTTTGACCATAAGGTTCTGTTTCAGTTTTAAGCAGACAGGAGTTCAGTCAAATGAAACTGAGCTAAACCATCTTTAAACCCTTGGGGGCACAGCATAAAAGTTCCTGGTTTGAGTCCTAGGCTTTTGGTGGTGAAGTTTGCATGTTCTCCCTGTGTCTGGGTGGGCTTCCTCCATCAACCCAAAACTTTGACCTATAAGGTGCATACCTTATAGGTCAAATCCTCCAGATAAGGTAGTCCTGACCAAGACGAGCTCAAGATCTGGAGATGGATCCCACGGCCTCTGACAGGTTTAACAGAGAGACACTGGTTGAAGGATGGGTCAAATGCAGAGGACACATTTCTCTACGGGCACAGTAAAGACTACCTCTGTTCTGTGCAGGTGACTGGTGGACTTGCTCTCAGTCTAAGTGGTACCTCCCAGGACCCAGGATCTGGTCTTGGATCTGGTCTGAATGGATCAAACCAAAGTCCAACCCGAGGGGGGGCTCAATGTAACCCTGACCATCCGTCTCCTCATGCACGGGAAGGTAAAACTATCCCAGATGTCCTCCCATCCTCTTGCCCTCCCTGTCTCTGTAGTTTTAGTTGTGAATTTTGTTAACGTTAAATTCCACTTGTACACTTGTGTTAAATG
This sequence comes from Paratrypauchen microcephalus, assembly GCA_036785185.1. Taxonomy (NCBI): domain Eukaryota; kingdom Metazoa; phylum Chordata; class Actinopteri; order Gobiiformes; family Gobiidae; genus Paratrypauchen; species Paratrypauchen microcephalus. Next base: position 3,115,343 of record JAVJIX010000068.1, on the reverse strand, counting down.
CTTTTTTATTTTTTATTTTCCGTCTAAGTGTGTAGAATCCCTCCGTCGTCCAGGTAGAATCCATGACAAAAGGAGAAATTCATTTTGTCAACTGGACAAAAGTCTAATCTTTGACTGTTTCCGCAGTAGTTCATAATGTCTGCTGGATTCATCGGAACAGTTAAAACAAAGATCACTTCTTTTCAGCAGAATTAAATGTTTCTCAGACAGGGAGGCCACGATAGCATGAAAAATCTGTATTTAGTGGTAAAAGTTAAGTCATACAACTAAATGTGTTCTTGGTCACTTTGGTTCAAAGTTTCTGGTGTGTTTGCCTCTGTTTGCCTTTATGAACATGCTGATAAGTTCCACAGTGTGGCATTACACTTTTCTGTGCATTTATTATTATTATCCAGTTATCCAAGTCTTTTAATAGCGAAAAAAACTCCAAAAAAACAAGCATTCTTACTGTGTGTGGGCTCGGCTTGGCCTTGGCCTGCTGGCATTGCTTGCTTGTCTCCATGTAAATACAAAAGTTAAAAATTACATAGGAATAAACAGAAAATTATAATATAATAAGATTAAATAAAATGCCAAAATGTACCAAATCAGATCTATTTCCAAATTAATTTCTGAAACTCTACCAAATGTTGTTAACTCTTAAAGACTGAGGAATGTAAAATGTTTAAAGTTATAGAGGAAAGTACATTTGGTTAAAATATTTCTGTTCTTTCTTTGCAGGAGGTTGGGAGCATCATTGGCAAGGTACAGTATGTACTTTTACATGAAAAATTAAAGCTGCACTGTGTGACCTTTCTGTTCGCCACCTTCCTGTCTCCATGGAGATGCTATTGCCTCCCCCCATCCCCTCCAACAGAAAAGTTACACAGTGCACATTTAATGCTTATAACAAACACTGTATATCAAATTCATCTCCAGTCAAATGAAGGTCATCGAGGCCTGCAGTTATAGCGGCAAATTTTTAGCCAAGTTTCATATTTAAAAATCTGACCATGAGTATCATAGCAACTAAAGAGCCAATCGGAGTGAGGCTGTTGAAGGTAACGCCCCTTACACTAGAGATAGCGACGTTGGGAAAAGAAGGCACCTGATTGGTCTGTTATCGAAATTGTGATTTAAAAACCCCAGGATCACGTAAAGGGGGTTAATACGAACATTTTAAGACCAAAATGGCGAGGCTCACTGAAGCAGTAACAGAGAAAGGGACGATGAAGTCAATGGAGCTGGAAGTGCGCCCATGTTCACTTCCTGTTTGGAACATGGCGGCTAGCGGTTTAGCTATGTGAAGTTTACTGGTCGCTGTAGCTCAAATGTACAAAAATAAACTACAGTGAACATATATATATAGTGAAAGTATGTGAAGAGTTGATGTTTTTTTTTGCTAGATGCCCTTCCTGTCCCAGTCATCTTCAGGTTTGAACTGCTGACCTTGTAGTCAGTGGGTGCAGGCATAGACAAACTGCACCACTGTTCCCAATCTTTTTTGGCCTGTGACACCATTTTGACATCATACATTTCTGGCGACCCCATAGACTTATTTTTTTTAATCATGTTTCAGTCTCAGCCTCAGTCGCAATATTGTGTCAAATGGGTCGACGTGTCTGAGGCCTCGAAGAAACACTGACCTCTAGTGGACAAATTTAACCATTGCAAACCAACACACCACCCATGATTTGGGACGTTCCCAAATGGATGGATGGGAATCGATCGCTTTTTTCCACTTGTAGATGCCGTACCTGCCTGTCAAAGCCTGATCTCGTCAGATCTCAGAAGCTAAGCAAGGCAGGGCCTGGTTAGTACATGGATGGGAGACCGCAGGTGTCACAGTGGGGCGCCAGTCGCAAAAAACTGTCGTTGTGTCCTTAGGCAAGACACTTTGACAATATTCAGAGACTTGCCTCAATCCGCTTAGTTTATAGAATCCTAAATAACTCTGCACCGGCTCCCCTGAAGCACTTTGTTCATTACACCTCTACTGTCACAACCAGAACCACACGCGCCTCCACCAGGGGGCAGTGTGCCATCCCAAAGCGTAAAACATCATTTGCACAAACAGCCTTCTCCTATAATGCCATTAAAGACTGGAACTTCCAAATGAATTAAAATGTCAGGCAAGCTATAGAACTTTTTCAACGGAGCTTAAAAAGTGGCAGGAGAACAATCAAGCCTGTCAACACTCATTTTTATATAACAGCATTCCTATTGTTACTTGATATACAATAGGCTACGTAAAGACTGATATAAACGAAATGTAGAATGGTAGGTCAGTATGAATTTTAAAAGATGAAGATTTTGTAAATACTTACTTACTTAATTCTTTTAAAATGTGTGCCTTGTATGGTATTTTGCATTGAACACGTGAGTGTGACTATGTGAGAGTGTGTTTATCTGTGTTCCTGTGTGAAGGTGTGAGAATGTGTCAGTGTGAATGTTTCTTCTTGTTGATTGAGATTTTTACTGTAATTTTTAATGTAACAGGGACTGCAGATGGAAACAGCTCTGTAGCTATAATCTGGTGCAGATCATCTTTGTTTTTTGAGCTTAATGTCTCTGTACATTGTCCCTTTTCAAATAAAGACTAAACTAAACTAAACTTCACCCACATTGCCTAGTATGAAAGTGGTGAGTGTTGGAGGTGGTCGGAGGGGCTGATGGTGCAGATTGGCAGCCTCACTTCCGTCAGTCTGCCGCAGGGCAGCTGTGGCTACAGAAAGTAGCTTACCACCACCAAGTGTGGAGTGAATGAACAATGAACTGTAAAGCGCTTTGGGTGTCATGAAAGGCGCTATATAAATGGTATGAATTATTATTATTATCGAAAATGAAACAAATGCCAAAAGTCGCCAGAAGTCACCAAAATCACCACTAACGCCACACAATACTCCTCACTACCCAACATTTTTAAGAAACATTGGTGCATCTTTTATACTGTAGCAGTTTAGCACTTGTCAAACCGAGGAAGCGCGTTGAACACTCTGAAGCGCTCTGAACCAAACGCAAAGCAGAACATTCGCTGAGCCAATGAAACGCTTCGATACACTGAAGCGATTGACACGCAGAGCGAAGCAGCGGGGGGAGGGACCGACATTTCGACACTTCGGTCACGCGAGCGGCTGCTGCGAGACAGTTTCAGAAAGAACGAGACGTACTCCGGAGCTCCGTCTCATTTGCCCATGACTGGTTATTGTGACTGCACTGCTCCGGACACTTCAGGCGACCCCGTTTAAATTCTAGGCGACCCCATGTGGGGTCGCCACCTGAAGGTTGAAAAATGCTGTACTAGATCTTGACTAGTACAAATTCCCTTTCCTCTTGAGTAATCCATGTTTCGTGATTCCAGAAAGGAGAAACGGTGAAGAAGATGAGAGAAGAGGTGAGTCTCATGAGCTCCGACACAGGTAGAACATGCAGAATTCTGATTTATGTAAAAAATTAAAACGCAGCTGGTGTTTCAGAGTGGAGCTCGGATCAACATCTCAGAGGGAAACTGTCCGGAGAGAATCGTCACCATCACCGGCCCCACGGACACCATCTTTAAAGCCTTTGCCATGATCGCATACAAGTTTGAGGAGGTAAAAATACGGCGAAGTACAAGAAACGACAGCTAGAATGTGAGGAGGAGAGAACGGACACTATGGAAGTTTGTACTGTCCAAAAACTTCTTGTCACCCTGGATATGTTATTGTTTTGCAAAATGAATCCATCTTGCATTTATCCAGTTCATTTAGTCTTTATTTATGGTTGTCAAATGTATTGATAATGGAGAATAAAAGAGATGGATAATCTAAAACAACAGTAAGTTAAAATAATGATAAGATAATGATAAGATAATCTAAAACAACAATATCACACTAAACATAGGCACATAAAACACACTTGCACTGTCATTCCCCTCACAAACACACACAAACATACAGCAGTTACACATGATCACACTGCTGCTGCTGAATAAACCAGGACTTAGTCTGTTTCTTAAAAGTGGAGAGTCTGGTTATAGTTTTTATATGAGCAGGTAAAAAGTTCCAAAGGTTTGCTCCTTTCACTGAAAATACAGTCTGTGCAAATGAGGGAACTGTGCAGTCCCCATGTGTGGTGGCTCTTGTGGACCTTGTGGAGAGTCTGTTTACACATCTGCTGAGAGCTTCAGGTGCAAGTCTATTCAAACATTTAAAAACAAGCTTTACATAGCTAAAATTGCAAAAATTTGTAAAATTTAATAATTTGGATAAAATTAGACAGTGATGAAATCTGATTGGCTTTTTGTCTAAAATGTTATAAACACGGTTCTAAAGTGGTTGGAGAGGCTTTAGAGTGGTCGGGTTGGTTTGAGACCAAACAGTAGTGCAGTACGACAGCTGAGAAAGAACAATTGAATTTACAAAGACACAGGCACTTTCAAAAGACAAACAGTCTCTAATAATTTTGAAGCAGTTAATGCTTGCTTTCATTTTTGATGATATATTTTTGACATGCTTTTTAAAATTTAATTGAGCGTCTAGTGTCACACCGAGGTATTTCTCTTGCTCTACCTGTTCTATGAGTTCATTGTTCATAGTGATGTTTAGTTTGTTTTCTGATTGTGTCCTTTTTATAGAGAAGCATATAGATTTAGTTTTCTTTGTGTTTAGTGTCAGGCATGATTTTTTTAGCCAATCTGACACTTTCTCCAGACTTTGGGTTAATTTAACACCGATGACAGCCGGGGTTTTGCCGGACACATAAACCACTGTGTCATCGGCGTACATCTGAAGGCCCAACTCAGGACACACTTCAGGCAGGTCATTCACATAAAGACAAAAAAGGATTGGCCCCAGGATTGTACCCTGGGGAATGCCTGTCTTAATTTCAAATGAGGCAGACTTTACATTGTCAGACGGGGGTGGAACTGCATTTGCATTTCTTTTCTCGAGCTGACGTCAATAAGATTCAAACCATGTAAGTGCTTGCTTTGAAAAATTTAAAGAAGACAGTTTTGAAAGAAGAAGATTATGGTTTACTGTACCAAAGGCCTTTTTTAAGTCCAGAAACACTGCACCCACCATATTACCCTTATCAAGTGGGTGAACGATATTCTCCAGAAGTGAGCAGATGGCAGATTCGGTTGAATAGTTCCGCCTAAAACTATGGAAGTTTGTACTGTCCAAAAACTTCTTGTCACCCTGGATATGTTATTGTTTTGCAAAATGAATCCATCTTGCGTTTATCCAGTTCATTTAGTCTTTATTTAGGGTTGTCAAATGTGTTGGAAATCAGATACTATTCGATATTAAAACTAGTATCAAAAGTAGATATTTTTTGCAGGTATTGATTCTAAAAAAGTCCCAGGACAAAAATGAACCTTTCCTGAATATCTTTAGAATGATCTTGAGCTGTATCAGAACAAGTATAAGAGCACAGAGACTAGTGTACGCCCATGGAGCACTGAGGGATCACACAGGTGTAAGGCCACATGGGAATAGAAAAGAAAGTACTACCATTTTATGTGGAAAATCACAGTATATTATCCATAGAGAGTGTGTTTTTATTATTATTGTATCAGTGATGAGTCTATTCCTTAATATTGAAATTTTAGTACCTGTGACAACACTCGTCTTTATTGCTTAAATACCTTGAAAAACATTATGAGGGGGCTTGCTCTTTCCACGGATCTTAACAGTTATTTGTTTTGGTGGCATCAACTGCTATATCGATGGAGCTGTTTAATGCCATACTGCGCAACATCCCAGGGAAAGCCATAACATCTCCATGGAGACAAGCATGTATCAGAAATTCCACCTTTAAGCGACCACTTCATTTCTTTACATGAGGCACATTAAAACAAAACCTTGTCGTTATGGAATAATGGGAAGAGCTCCGACCAGTGCTGTTGTTGTGTCTTTGGGCAAAACACTTCATGCCTCTTGCCTAGTATGAATAGATAGATACATACTTAATTTATCCTGAAGCGTCTATATTTTATTTATAGTGTGTGAGTGTGAATGGAGGTGTTGGTTTAATTATTATTCGTGTTATCCATCCATCCATTTTCTTTGCTTATCCGGGGTCGCAGGGGCAACAGTCTAAGCAGGGACTCCCAGCCTTCCCTCACCCCAGACACTTCCTCCAGCTCCTTCAGGGGATCCCCAAGGCGTTCCCAGGCCAGCCGGGAGACATAGTCCCTCCAGCGTGTCCTGGGTCTTCCACGGGGCCTCCTCCCAGTGGGACATGCCCGGAACACCTCCCGAGGAAGGCGCCTAGGAGGCATCCGGAACAGTTGCCCGAGCCACCTCAGCTGCTCCTCTCGACGTGGAGGAGCAGCGGCTCTACTCCGAGCCCCTCCCGTGTCTCTAAGGGTGCGCCCAGCCACTCTGCGGAGGAAACTCATTTCGGCCGCTTGTATCTGTGATCTTGTCCTTTTGGTCAAGTGAGGGCAGGAACGTCGATTGATCGGTAAATCGAGAGTTTCACCACAACGGTCCGGTACAGCGACCGCATCACTGTCGACGCTGCACCGATTCGCCTGTCAGTCTCACGCTCCATCCTCCCCTCACTCGTGAACAAGACCCTGAGATACTTGAACTCCTCCACCTGAGGCAGGGACTCTCCACCCACCCAGAGAGGGCAAGACACCTTCTTTGTGTTATATTTAGTGATAATATTTCCTCTGTTTCAGGACATCTTGAACTCGATGAGTAACAGCCCGGCCCCCAAACCCCCAGTGACCCTCAGACTGGTGGTCCCAGCCAGTCAGTGTGGCTCTCTCATCGGGAAAGGAGGGAGCAAGATCAAAGATATGAGAGAGGTGAGAGAATTCAAATTATATTTAAAAATACACTATGAACTCCAAAACTGTGATACCCAGAACACACACTTCTCCAGTACTTTCAGAAAATGTGAGTCTGGTCACCCGGGAATCTCCCAGAGTTCAGATACCCGTGATTGACAGATGGATTAACCAATCAGGGACACACATGGTCCGTCTGTATCAAAACAAATATCAGACGCCCCAGGATTTCGCAGGCATTTTTTGTGATTGTTTCGGGCTAAAACGCCTGAATTTGCGTGAGCTTTTCCAAAAAGTTGTGATGAAAGTTGCGGTGCTTTTAAGGTTTTTGTTGCGATTTTGTTGCGGGAGGAAGTGAAAGTTGCGATAAATAGTTGCGATTTTCCCTTTTTGTAATTAAAATTGAATAATATTTTGAATACTGAGTTATTACTGACAAAGAATAATACAAAGACACAGAGATCACAGATATGGTCCTAAAACAACCTTACCAACATCCAAAATAAATTACTACTAGGAGGGGAACTGTTTCGGTCTTTTGCTGTTATTTTTGTGGGCAAATGGCGCCGCAGACATGTTTCTTTGCCATTAGAAGCCGTGTCCCAATTCCCAGAGCGCGCGGCTCGGAACGTGGCCCGAAGGGCATGTGCGTCACACATTTCGACAGAACACCGGCGCGACGACTGCTGTCCCACTTCTTTTTTGTCCCATGCGCAGTTAACACGCGGTCCGAAGACCGCAGTCGTTAAGCGGTCCGCGGACTGCAGTCGGGGCTGAGCAAGTATGGACTGCCTTGACTGCAGTGTGAACCCCCTTCGGGCCGCGCTCCGAGCTGTGCGCTCTGGGAACTGGGACACGGCCGCAGTTTCGTTTTGTCACACGGAAGTAAGGCAGAAGGAAGTTGGTCGGCGTTCAATACGTCACCGATGATTGGTCAGAATTGTAAAAAAAAATAGTAAAAATTGCGGGAAAGTTGCGGTGATTGGTCAAAATTGCAACACCGCCCTGAATTCACGGGGATTGGCTGAAATTGCGTTGAAGTTGCAAATCGCAACATCGCAAATTCCTGGAGGGTCTGTT
>JAVJIX010000068.1:3092500-3105000 GCA_036785185.1 Paratrypauchen microcephalus | reverse complement strand
AGCCTGCGTCCAGTGTGTGCGCCACATCTGCGTCGTCATGCTCGAGGTAATCACGTTTTCTTAAAGATACACTAGGCTATGTAACTTTTCTGCTGGAGGGTCTGCCAAAATTGTCTCTATGGAGATGTTATTGCTTGCCGGTAATGTTCCACAGTATAGAATTAAACGTCTCTATCCTGCATTTATTCAATTTCATGTGTTTCTGATTAAAAACACACATCCTTACTGTGAGCGGGGCCAGCTCTCCACAGATTTGAACTGTAACTTCAACCTGCTCCATGGAGATGAATAAGTTTAAAGCCATATAGTGGAACATTCAAGCCAAAGTAATAACATCTCCTGAAAAGTTACACAATGCATCACAATCTTAGGACTGGCCATCCATCCATCCATCTATTTTGCTTTTAAAGAGGTGACTAAAGATGTCTGCTTCTTGAGAGGGTCCATACTCATCTGTGATTGGTTAAATCCTGTCCTTCACTCAGGGTCTAGTCCAGGGGTCGACAACCCGCGGCTCCGGAGCCACATGCGGCTCTGATCCCTCAGTACAGCGGCCCCTCGTTTATCGCCGTGGTTACGTTCTAAAAATAACCCACGATAAGCAAAATCCGTGAAGTCGTCAGCTTTATATTTTACATGATAACAGGAGAAGTTCAATTTGTCAACTGGACAAAGTTTGTTTGGTTGAAAACGTTTCGCCGCTCATCCGAGAGGCTTCGTCAGCTCTGACGAATTATATTTTACAGTAATTCTCCATGTTTTAAGGCTGTAAACGCCTCACCACACACATTCTACACTTTTCTCACACTGGAATTAACGTTTTCTCACTTTTCTCTCTTGTTTAAACACTCAAACTTTGGTAGATTTTCAACATAAAATCACAGTATTAGAGAACGAAACCAAAGTGTATTTCGTGTGTATTTCACAGTTCTTATGACCGAGCCTCTTCGTCCTGGCGCCGCTTCGCTGTGGCGGGTTTTGTCGGGGAGAAAACTTACAAACATACAGCACTTCAGAGTCACACTGCGATCCAACATTTATATAAATCTGACAAACTGAACACATTCTGTACAGGAGACACAGAGGAGAAGGACTGACGAATCGGCAAAGGTCTACAGTCCCTTAGCCAATCAGGATGCAGAAATGCACGTTGATACACTATTAAAAAAATTGGAATAAAAAAATCTGCAAAACAGCGAGGCCACGAAAAGTGAACCACAATATAACGAGGGACCACTGTATTTAATTAAAATGTATTTTATTTTAGTTCATTCATTTTCAAAATGTAATTCTATGGCACAAAGGCACAAAAAAAAGACATTATATGCAGTGTTATTTCATTTTAAATTTCAAAAGGGTTTTGTGGCTCCCAGTGTTTTCTTTACTGTGTGAAACGGCTCCAAAAGGCTCTTTGAGTGGTAAAGGTTGCCGACCCCTGGTGTAGCCAATAGCAGGAGGAGGGGCAGGGAAAGTAGAACATATATTTCAGAATAGAGCTTATAACTTGAAAAGCGTCATATAACTGAAGTCATTTATATTATATAAACTCATTATATTTATAATGTGTAAGAGTTCTCTCCAAACTGGGATCGTTTGACCTTTGACTTTTGGCCATTTTAATATTTAAAAAAAAAACACATAAGATTTTCTTTTTCAAACATTTGACTCAGTCGAGCTCATCTGAACAAAACCTCAGAGTTATTAATGAAGAAATAAAAGACAGTTAGTTTCATTCTTGAAGCTAACTGTCTGTGATTTCAGAACCTAATTTTAATCTTTGTTTATATTTATGGAGCAAAGGAGGTCAGAGGAGCAGAGCAGGGGGTCAGAGGAGCAGTGGAGTTAATTTCTTGCATTTTTTTCCCACAGTCTCCTCCTAAAGGTGCCACCATCCCCTATCGGCCCAAACCAGCCTCTACTCCGCTCATCTTCTCTGGAGCTCAGGTAAAAAAGATGTAGATACAAGATGAACTGTGTAACTTCTGTTTTTGGTGGAACCTAACCAGCTTCTCGTGTTCATAAAGATGCTATTGTTTTTGCCTCAAATGTTCCACAGTAAGGCATTAAACATGTATCTAATGTATGTGGAACATTCTAGGTAAATCAGTACCATCTTCGTGGGGCCAAGCAGGTGGCAGACTCTCCACCAGAAAAGTTGTTGAATTGAATTTGTCTCTTTTCCACTTTCAGGCCTACACAATTCAGGGACAATACGCCATACCACACCCAGATGTAAGTTTCATATGATTTCTCTCGTCTAAATGGAATGTTTAAGTCTTTTAAATCAGACATATAGTGCTTCTCTGCTCTGTAAGTAAATCATCTCTGACACCCGTGGATCATTCTGTAGACATTTTGAACTGCAGTATGGACCTTAAATGACTTCATAAAAGAATCAAGTCCACCGTGGTGTCCAGTGGGAGCTGACGTGGCTGTAATCGTCATGACAACAATGCGCCGCACGCTGTGGGCCCCTCATATAGCTAGCTCAGGGCTCTCAAGTCTCACGCATTGAGAGTGTGACACACGCAATTCGACGTGTTCACACGCTCAGCATGGCATTTCTCACGCTGAATTTTATTTATTTTTTGTGCCCAGAAAATCGGTCTGTGTGGCTCAGTTTATGCAGGCACCGTGCGTTTTCAGCGAAAAAAACTCCCGCACGCAATTCAAGCGCCCCCCTTTTGCTTTTGTCAAAAAGAATTTTCCGTATGACAGAAAAAGTCAACGATGGCAAAACATAACCAATGCCATCACCAGATTCAGAGCCAAAGAGATGTTGCCGATGCAGTCAGACCTGCCAACATGTACGCATTTTGCGTAGCGGGCACGCAATTATGACCTCCTTGTTCGCTTGTATGGCTTTGTTGTTCTAAATTACGCATATGGATCTCACATTTCGTCCGTTTCACTCAAGTTTTCATTGACTTTCACTGACTCTGCAGCTGAGACACAGATCCACAGATCTGCATGTAAACAGAGAACTTTCAGCCAATCAGAGCGCTTCATATCCTCCCCACTCCCCCGCCCTGCCTCCCTCCACGCCACAGTTCAGATTCAGGGATGTGAGACAGCGCCAGCTCCCCTCCTCACCCACTGAGCCCAAAAAGTAAGATTAATACGTAGAGTTAGCCCGACACGTGCAATGGTCACCGCCACGTTTCCCCATATTCATTGCAGACAAAACAGTTTGGTTTCCGCACGCAATTCAAGCCCCCCTCCCCCCAAAACTTGAGAGCCCTGAGCTAGCTGCACGCCACATTAGCGAGGAGCAGACCATTTTTTTGTGCAAAAATGATACACGACACTGCCGAATCCTACATGTGTCACAGATTAAGAAAATCAAACTGGAGAAGGAAGTGTGTACGTCACAGTGAGCGTGTACCGGTGGAGCTGGGGAAACACTTTAGTTTAGGGACCACATATATTAAAAGCTAGCTAATAGTAAAATGCATAATAAGTGCCTAATTATCAGTGTTTGTATTTGTATGTGATTAAAGGTGACTCAAACATGCACAAATCACTCCAAATGGTGAAGGGAAACAGCTATAACAAGGTTTAAAGTTCTGTATTTTACAGAATAGATTTGATTTAAGCAAAGATTTCTTTGCTGTACTAAACCTCACTCAACTTTGAGCTTTAAACAGTCATTAAAGGAGAATTAACGTTTTTTTTACAATCTGAGCCTTATTTCGGTAATAAAACAAGTTGTTTTACTCACCCATAGCACTTTGGTGTCATATGGAGCACTTCCAGAGATGTTTATATCCGTAACGCGATAATACAAACTTTAGCACTTTTCAAATCATAGAAGCTCAATGTCTTAGTCTACACTTTCGTTTGAGTCAAAAGTGGCCTGTAATCCGAGATTTATCCATAGTTTACAGGTTTGCGTTTCATGTTTGGGTCCCGAGAGCTGAGAGCGAAATAAGCTGTGACTCCGCACATGCGCACTGTCGTCCTCATCTACTCCAAACTATGGATAAATCTCGGATTACAGGCCACTTTTGACTCAAACGAAAGTGTAGATTAAGACATCGAGCTTCTATGATTTGAAAAGTGTTATTTGTTATTATGTTAAAGGGACAGTGTGTTAATTACAGAAATTGAAGATACCCATTCAAAAATACATTGTTTTCCAAGCCTTTTCACTTCCATCATGAAATCAAAGTATTCTTTTGGACTTAGATATAGTCACATAAAAGGGGGATCTTCCCCATGCAGAGGCAGCCATTTTGAATACGAGAGCCGCAGAAGGACATTTGGGCTCCGCCTTCGGCAAGGCTCGTGGTTTTGGGTAAACAACACAAGCATGTTGCCGGATCAGACGTCGTAATGGATCTAACACGTGTTTTGGACTAAATTGTTTTACTGTATTTTATTCGCTGGATCCTTACGGACAGATTGAGACCAAGTTTATGGTGAAATACAGAGTTTGACCTGTCCAGAGCCTTCAAAGGTAAGCTAAGTAACAAACCTCATTTTGTGCTTTTCCGTATAAAAGCCCCATGTGCTCGGGGAGTGATTGTTGTGCCGGGAAATGAATTGCATAGTGAAAAAGAGGAGACTGTAAGGTTTCATTTGATGTGTAGATGGTCATGGTACACGATCGGGAATGTGTGCTCTCATGCGAAAAGAAAAAAAAAAAACAGTGAACGGGACCGCATTTTATTTATACAGTAGCGGCGCGCGGTTCGTGCGCGGGTACGCGAGCTGTCTGCGTTACGGCGCGCCCGAGTGACCCTCGAGGTCTGCCGTAGCTAAAACAGGAAGTGCAATAGCACCATCCACCTATGCGCCACGAATCCTACACACTGGACCTTTAAAGTTATTTGGAGACCGCAAACATGTGCCCCGAGAACTCACGTTATGGAGATCGCAAATCTAAAACATCTGTGGAAGTGCTCCATATGACACCAAAGTGCTATGGGTGAGTAAAACAACTTGTTTTATTACCGAAATAACTCTCAGATTGTAAAAAAACGTTAATTCTCACTTTAAACGTAATACATTCCTAATTATAGAAGAAAGACATGAGAGGTGTAACTAATCCGCCACAAACAGAGGCTGCTTGTTAGTCGTGTTGTCTCCATACTAAAATATTAAATTCAATAGCCTCACTTGATACTCAATACCGAATCTGATACCATGATGATAATAAAAACACTCTTTCTTTAGATAACAGAATTTTACAACACAATATATGAGTATATATTTTTTTTTATGTTACCATGAGATCTAAAACTTGTTCTGCTGCAGCTCAAGATCATTCTAAAGCTATTCAGGAAAGATTCTACTCCTGTCCTGTCAATGGTACTTTTTACTATCGATACCTGAGAAAAGTGAGTATCAAAACTAGTAGTTTTGATACTAGTTTTAGTATTGATTAGTATCTGATTTTCAATATTTTTGACAACTCTTGTTAGTGTGAAATGTCACTATGGAGTTGTGTAGTTCAGTGGACCTGTTTGAGCTGGTTTACAAAGAACAAAATGTAAAATAATGACCTGCTTATGACAAAATGTTACGCTAAAACTAAGAAAACAATCATAATAGTTCTCCTTTAAAGGAAAATTAACATTTTTTTTTTACAATCTGAGCCTTCTTTCGGCAATAAAACAAGTAGTTTTACTCACCCATAGCAGTTTGGTGTCAATTGGAGCAGTATCGCAGAAGTTATGTTGTAGCCGTTCTGTTCTACTAATGATCCCGTATCCATTAGCGTGAGTGCTCGGGGCATTACTTTGCGGTGTCCAAATAACACAAACTTTAGCACTTTTCAAATCACAGAAGATCGCTGTGTCAGGGTAGACTTTTAGTAGATTCCAAAACGGCCTGAAACCCGATATGCAGCTATAGTTTAATTTGATGACGTCATCAGAGAGGACAGCGCGCATGCGTGAACTCAGCTGTTTTGTAAACACCGCTAGTCCGAAAGAAGATAACACCACTCTGAACTTTAATTTTCTGTTGCGATATCGGGTTTCAGGCCGTTTTGGAATCCACTAAAAGTCTACGCTGACACAGCGATCTTCTGTGATTTGAAAAGTGCTAAAGTTTGTGTTATTTGGAGACCGCAAAGTAATGCCCCGAGCACTCACGCTAACGGATACGGGATCATTAGTAGAACAGAACGGCTACAACATAAGTTCTGCGATACTGCTCCAAGTGACACCAAAGTGCTATGGGTGAGTAAAACTACTTGTTTTATTGCCGAAAGAAGGCTCAGATAGTAAAAAAAACGTTAATTTTCCTTTAATGTCTGACCCTTTACATAAAATATTCCATCATCTCTCTTTATGCAACAGTTTGCTAACCCAGAGTTTGATGGATGTTAGCCATGTTCTCGGTTGTTGGTTCAACCGCTCCGGCACAAGGACGACTCCGTTATGAGTCTCTTAAAGTTTATATTAGACCAGGGCCACAATTTATGACGTTTCATATTAATTCCATCGGCATGTTTCAGTCAACACAAGGCAGAGCTTAGGGTCTCACTCGGTCACAGACTTACATCCGTATTCTATGGGGGGAATAACAAAATGTAAACCTTATACACATCAACTGTATAAAGAAGTGCACTAAGTGAGTATGACGTCGCCCATAGCGTTCAGCTCCGAATGAAGCTCACTGAGACTGGGGGCAAATTTGGAGCTGATTTCCACATTTGAAATTCCAACTGCAAGTATCATAGGAAGGTAACTCCTCTTCCTGTCCGCACCGGTGGTTTGACACTTAGCAACGCATGTCAGTAGACCAGTTTCAAAGCTACGTCATCACTGAATGCGCGCGCAGTGTTGACTCAAAACAAAGCCACTGCCGCCATAAAACTCCCAGCAAAGATATAGAAGAGAAGAGAAGAACTCGACGTGAAATAAAGAGAAACAGATGGAATAAATGATAGTTCATATTCAACTGACATACACACAAGTGAACACCTGCTGCTTGTTTAGGGTCATTTGCCCAGGTGTTCAATGGTGTTTAATCATGCTGATTAACTAGCAAGCACAGGACACCGCAAAGCTCACAGACATATTACCCGGGTAACCTCTACGACAGACACATGTAAACGAACACGATTAACTTTGTTAAAATGCATGATAAGTTTTCGCATGACCATCATAAATGGCATTTGACATGACTGAGATCACATCTGTGACTCGTGAATTATGTCGTAGTATGTTACTTACCCCGCAACACAAGTGCAGTTGGCGGTCAGAACGTAGTTCTCGCGCTTGTTGATGATAGCCCAAGCATTGTACAGGGTCGTCTTGTGGCCTTGTCTTTGACTGGGGAGAACATCAGATGCCAAAACTCCCCATCGATATCGTGGTATTTTACCTCCTGTACATGGCCACACACGGCAAACTGGTAGGCATCCATGGATTTGTATGTGCGCACTTTCTCTCTTGTATACACGCTGGGCTTCTCGACTAAATAACAGTGGATATCTGTCCACTGTAAATCTGGCCACTTTCTGCGGTCGTACTGCCACTCCGTGATCGCATAAGGATCTGGTAGTCGAACCCCGTTGCTCAACGTGAGCTTTTGAATGTAGCTCTCCCTGTCGTTCAGATACTCCGCTATGGTCCACCATGGTTGATTCTGGGTCAACAGTGCGCGCACATGCCGGTGACGTCACGTCTGTTTACTAACTGTAAAGGGGTCTATTGAACCTGGCGGCACGGTAGCTGAGTGGTTAGCGCTCTTGCTTCACAGCAAGAAGGTTCCGGGTTCGATCCCCGGGTCGCCCAGACCTTTCTGTGTGTGTTCTGTGTGGAGTTTGCATGCATGGTCTGGGTTCGATCCCCGGGTCGCCCGAGCCTTTCTGTGTGGAGTTTGCATGTTCTCCCCGTGTCTGGGTGGGTTTCCTCCGGGCACTCCGGGTTCCCCCACCAACCCAAAACATGCACCATAGGTACTCCAGCTTAGGTCCTGACCAAACCGAAGCAAGAAGATCATGGAGATGGTCCCCGGGCGCCCTAATGTGTGCTGCCCACTGCTCCTGATATATGTATATATATATATAGGATGGGTTAAAATGCAGAGAAGAATTTCTCCAGTGTGAGATCAATAAAGTCACTTCACTTCACTAACCTGTTGCCAACGCTAGTGAGAGTTTCCTCTGAGAAAGAAGGTTTATCTGTTATTAATGTTCATATCTTGATTTAGGGACCATAGAGTTCAAATAAAAAAAAAAAAAAACAGGATCATGTAGCGCAGAATAATACAAACACTTTAAAAACAAAATGACAAGGCCACAGCAGCAGTTACAGAGAGCAGTCGATGGAGCCAGAAGTGCACCCATGCTCGCCTCCTGTTTGGAAATACTGGAAAATGTTTCTTAAATAATTCAGCACAGGCATATATCTCATTTCATCTTCTCCGATTTTGGAGTTTTTCTGGGTAGTTTTGATCGCGGCTGGTGGGGCTGATATCAAAAATAACGTGAAATGTGTAAATTTTAAAGACATTTCTGAGGATTTGTGAAGCTGTGAAGAATATGATAGAATACAATTAGGGTTAGGGGTGTAATGTTTTGGTCAAATGTTACAATTGTGCTTTGAGACATTTGTAACACAAAATGACCCTCTCCATTTCATGCCCATTAAAAATGTGAAGTGTGATTTAAATTTAAAAACGAAGGACAGTCAAATGCAGATGTTGACCTGGTTTATGATTCATATCTCTGTCATTACCGGGCCTATCCACATGAAACAAAAACTGGCACAAAGTTCAGCCTCTTCTCTGTATGTAGCACAAATGAAGTTGATTTTGAAATATGAATGTAATATTTGTGAGCAAAGGTTAAATGACACAATTCAGATAAGTCCGAGATATGTCTGTGTCTTCTTCCCTGCCAAACAAGATGGAGATTCTAATATCTGGGGCAGTTATGTGTGATTTTATGGATTGGTGTCACTTCTTAAACAGAGGGTTTATGTGGCATCTACAGGGGAATCACACTCCTCGGGTTTATTCCAGGAACTGGAGAGGAGATCTATATTCCAACCCCAGACCTATGGCCGGAGGAGCTGACTTCCCAGAGCAGGTCCCCAGGGCTGGCCTGTGTCACATGTTCTGTTCATTGATTTTATGGAGAAAATGTCAGGGGCTGGAGGGGGTCACGGTTTGGGAACCACAGGATCTCATCTCTGCTGATGCTGTCCTGATCAGGGGGGGCAATTATTTTTCCCCAGGGGCCAAATGAGAAGCAGAAAATATCGTGGAGGGCCAAAAGTTTGAAGTCGACTCTGGTTATTAAAGGAAAATTAACATTTTTTTTACAATCTGAGCCTTCTTTCGGCAATAAAACAAGTAGTTTTACTCACCCATAGCAGTTTGGTGTCAATTGGAGCAGTATCGCAGAAGTTATGTTGAGCCGTTCTGTTCTTCTATGATCCCGTATCCGTTAGCGTGAGTGCTCGGGGCACTGATTTGCGGTGTCCAAATAAAACAAACTTTAGCACTTTTCAAATCACAGAAGATCGCTGTGTCAGCGTAGACTTTTAGTGGATTCCAAAACGGCCTGAAACCCGATATCGCAACAGAAAAGTAAAGTTCAGAGCGGTGTTAGCTTCTTTCGGACTAGCGGTGTTTACAAAACAGCTGAGTTCACGCATGCGCACTGTCCTCTCTGATGACGTCATCAAATGAAACTATAGCTGCATATCGGGTTTCAGGCCGTTTTGGAATCTACTAAAAGTCTACGCTGACACAGCGATCTTCTGTGATTTGAAAAGTGCTAAAGTTTGTGTTATTTGGAGACCGCAAAGTAATGCCCCGAGCACTCACGCTAACGGATACGGGATCATTAGTAGAACAGAACGGCTCAACATAAGTTCTGCGATACTGCTCCAATTGACACCAAACTGCTATGGGTGAGTAAAACTACTTGTTTTATTGCCGAAAGAAGGCTCAGATTGTAAAAAAACGTTACTTTTCCTTTAATTTCATTTCTACGTTGAAATTAGTAAATGGCATTGTTTACAGAAGCTGGTAAATTCTGTGTTATTATTAAGTAATGAGAGAGTGAGGTTTTACAAAAACATTTGTTCAGTAAAATAATTCAAAACAATGGTAAACATGAAACATGTGTAACTCTTTTTCAGTCACATTAACCCCACAATGCTTTAATGAGTTTAACTTTCTTAACTTTGTATTAAGACACCACAATGTCTTTGTTTGCTAAATATAATACAAGACCAACTGACAAACTGTATAGAAAAAAAATCAAAGTTGCATGTTTTAGTGTTTTTTTTCTTGATCAGTGAGAGAAATGTCGCCTCTGTTGAGCTTTAACAAGTGCATCAGAGTCAGGTTCATGTTTGAGGTGGAGATGTGAAGCACATCCGACAGATGATCATCAGTACAAATGCATCAGTACAAATGGATTATGTACAATTTTGAAACTAGGTTTTACTTTCTTAATTGCAAGCAACCTTTCACGGGCTGGTCAGAGTCAACTCGCTGGCCTTATTTGGCCCCCGGGCCTTGAAATGCCCAGGTCTGGTCCTGATGGTTCTATTGAACCAGGCCTGACAGGTGGATCGGTGGTCTCTGCAGTGATGTGGTCTCTGTACTGGACTATTGTGGTGAAGGAGTCCAAAGTAAAGGCAAAGCTCTTGATTCAATCTACATTCCTACTCTTGTGGTTTAGTTCTGGTTTGGTCCTGGTTTAGTTCTGGTTTAGATCTCTGTTCCTACCCTCACCTCTGGTCAGGAGCTTTGGGTAATGACCAAAAGGACAAGATGGCAGATACAAGCAGTTAAATGAGTTTCCTCCGCAGGGTGGCTGGGCTCTCCCTTAGAGTCAGAGTGAGTAGCTCAGACTCACAGGAAGAGCTCGGAGTAGAGCCACTGCTCCTCTATTTGGAGATAAGCAGGACATCTGTTCCAGATGCCTCCTGGACGCCTCCCTGGGGACGTGTTCATGTCCCAATGGGAGGAGGTCTCTGGGAAGACCCAGGACACGCTGAGAGGGACTATATTTCCGGGCTGGCCGGGGAAGGGTTGGGGCCCCCCAGATGACCTGGAGGAAGTGTGTGGGGAGAGGGAAGTCAGTGCACCTCTCCATGACCTGCCCTGGATAAGTGGAAGAAAACTGATGGACAGATGAATGGATTGTTGTGTGTTTAACCTGTCAGCACCTGTCTCCTCCCCCTCAGCACCTGACTAAACTACACCAGCTGGCCCTGCAGACTCCTCCCTTTACCCCCGTGGGACAGACCACCCCCGCCTTCCCCGGTACGTACCCCTCCTCTCCTGATCCTCTTGTCCTTATAACTAACCTAAATGTCCTAAAAAACTTCTCCTTGGAACTATCCTGAAGAACCCACCTACACCTCCTACACTGTCCGACTAACAAACCTACCGACAGTCCAAACTGCCCTACCCCGTAAACAGAGACCTGCCCCCTCACAGACAGTACCTCATCACACAGACACCTGCCCCCTTTCTTACAAACTCCTCAAAATCTCCCACACGTTTTAGTTTTCTACTTTTGCTTCCATTTCCTTTGGAGCTGCTGACTTTTTGATTTTCGCACCGCAGTGTAAGAGCAAAAACAGTTCAACGTGGTGGAGCTGTGTGTTCAAATCCAGAAGACTGTGTTTGTGCTTTTGAGCGAGACACTTCCTGCATCCAATTTTCCCAGTCTATGTGTGAGTGCAGAGGGGTATGGGTCTCTTGAGCTTCCTCTGGATCAAATGCCTGCCCTTTGGAAATACCTTTGAGTTTCTGACTTATTTCATGTTTTGTCCTTCAGATTAAATTTACCGTAATTTCCGGACTGTTGAGCGCACCTGAATATAAGCCACATCAAGAACATTTTCAAAGAATTTTATTTTTCTACATATACAGGCCGCACCTGTCTATAAGCCGCAGGTGACCACGTCTTCAAGAACGTTTTCAAGTTCGAAGCATCTGCTTTTATTGCCTCTGAGCTTTTTTCGTCTTTTTGCACTGAGTCAGTTCGTCACGCTGCCGGCGCCAGCATCTCACCATCGACTCGTCGATGCCAAGCTCATGTGCAGCAGCTCTGTTTCCTTCTTCCACAGCCAGATCGATTGCCTTTAAAGGTCCCATGGCATGAAATTTTCACTTTCTGAGGTTTTTGAACGTTAATGTGAGCTCCCCTACCCTGTTTAGCCCCCCCATGGCTAAAAGTTGCGAAATGTCTAAACTGAGCATTTGCGATCCTTTTCTGCGTTAGAAAAAAACACAGCTCAAACGGGCGATTCTGAACAAGGCACCTTATTGACGTCAGATCGAAAAATGCAGTTCCACCCCCGTCTGTGTCTACTCAGCGTCTCTGTAAATCACGCCCAGAGAGTTTGGACCGCGAATGCGCTAGGCAATGCGAAATGCGTTTTTTTATTTGCCTGGAGGCACGTCCGAGTGTTTCTAGGCTCGGAAGTCCTTTATCTGAGCCTCTGGACCTTTGAACAGCAGTGGTTTAATTTTATTTTCTGTGGAAATGTGTTTATTTTTCAATATTTTTC
>JAVJIX010000068.1:3010000-3087500 GCA_036785185.1 Paratrypauchen microcephalus | reverse complement strand
ACTCTCTTCTTTCACATGGAAAAAAATTATGACCACAAAGTGGAGAAAATTAGCGTTTAGTGCAAAGAGGGATTTCACCTTTACATACACACAGCTATACCTACACACACGCACGCACACGCACAACTTCATTCATTACAATTACCACACAGCAGCATCATGTAAACTTAATTTACACGCAGGTGTTAAACGAATAGTGCGATTGTTTTGTTATGTGAATCTGTATGGCTTTCCCTTCAACAGTGTCCTGAGATTAACACTGACTTACCCATGACAGCGTGATATGACGCCGGTTCTCCTCCGGTAATGTAGCTCGTAAACGTAGTTCTGGTAAGTTAGCCAGCACAGTTAATAAAGCTTGTTTTCCTTCTCAAAACAACATTTGTCCGAAAAGTGATGTATTTGCGTCACAAACAGTTCAGCAGCGTATTTTGCATTTGCATATTTTCTCTAGATTCGTATCACTGCGCCCACGTTAGCTCTATTAGCCTGTTCACTTTAAGCAAATGACGGCGGATGCAGTACGGTGGATGTCGCCATACGCCGTAAGCGGATGTTTACAAGTGAACAGGCTAATAGAGCTAACCAGTGATATGAATCTAGAGAGAAAATATGCAAATGTGAAATACGCTGCTGAATTTTTAGCGTTTACGAGCTACGTTACCGGAGGATAACCAGGATCACATCACTCTGTCATGGGTAAGTCTGTGTTAATCTCAGGACACTGTTGAAGGGGAAGCCATACAGATTAACATAAAAAAAACAAAAAACAAACTATCCCTTAAGGTAAAAAAAAAAAGTCTTGTTTAAATCCTTTGTCGCCCCCCTGCAGTTGATCGGGTGCATCATCGGGCGCCAGGGCTCAAAGATCAACGAGATCCGTCAGATGTCTGGAGCCCAGATCAAAATCGCCAGCGCTCTAGAAGGTTCCACTGAGAGACAGATCACCATCACAGGGAGTCCAGCCAACATCAGCCTCGCCCAGTACCTCATCAATGCAAGGTAAAGAGGAGGAGCAGAGGAGGAGCACAGGAGGAGCACAGGAGGAGCAGAGGAGGAGCAGAGGAGGAGCAGAGGAGGAGCACAGGAGGAGCACAGGAGGAGCAGAGGAGGAGCAGAGGAGGAGCACAGGAGGAGCACAGGAGGGAGCAGAAGAGAGACAGAGAAACAGATACTTTATTGATCCTGAGGGAAATTACATTTTTTTGGAGCAAACTGTTGCAGTTGATGTTGCTGTAACATTTCCACTGCACTTCTCAGTGTCCTCTGTCTCAGTCCATGTCCATAGCTATCTCCTTATGCCTGTTGTGCACTGACTGCAGGTGCGGTGTGGTTCGGGACATGCGCAGGTGCCACAAGACTTAGAAAGTCATTAAAATCAGTTGCATGGGCGGTGAGTGGTGCATGGGCCTGCGGAAAGAATCCGCAAGAAGTCTAAGGTTGACAAAATCACATGAGCAAAACAGGAAATCAGAGGGGTGTTCCATCAAGTGCAAAGCCCGGCTAATTTTCGATAGGCCGGGCAACATAGTCCTCTGAACTAGCCTGGTCCCGGGCAGGCTAAAGATGAGGCTTAATCATGCGGTGTCGCAAAGAATATGTACTTGAAGTAAACAGAGTGTCAAACAAATAGTTCCACACACTTCCCGCCTGACTATCTGTGTTGTCTGAAAACAAGAGTGACAATATCAGCCAAAAAAAAAACAAAACCTTATGTTCTTGGTGAGTTTTGACAAAGTTCCTAGTGGTTAAGTGCTGTGACTATCACGTGGGCGTCCCGGGTTCGATTCTTATTGCTGACGGTATTCATGCTCAAGTCAATTATTTGTTATATTTTCAACAATTACACACATTACACAAATGTGAATGAATTTAACCTACAATTATTCATGTCATCATAGAACTTATATCAGCTGGGCCTAACATCACTCTCACTTGACGACATTGACAGTTTATACTTTATGTGACATCTCTATCAAAGAATACAGTTAAAGGTAAACCTTTACTTTTAAAACAAAATGTAGCCAAATAACAGGCACACTCCATGATGCAACATTTCAATGATTCAACAAATTTGCTTCAGAGATGCTGTGCAAGTCTCTTTAATGAAATCCTATTTATCAATTTCCATCAATAGGCATAAAACAATAAAAGACATTAGGTATGACATTCTGGTGTGAGGCCACTGCTGGAGGACTGCTGAGGGTCAGGCAAGGCACTGCTGGAGGACTGCTGAGGGTCAGGCAAGGCACTGCTGGAGGACTGCTGAGGGTCAGGCAAGGCACTGCTGGAGGACTGCTGAGGAGGGTCCAAGTGTACGCCATCTTCAGTAACTAGAACACAAGCATATTATTAAAAAATACAAATGCTCGGATCACAGCTGAGGCAAGCATTAGCCTAGAGAATACCTTGAATATTCTCCTCACAAGAACTCACAGGAAGGATCTTTGATGAGGTTCCTCCTTCAGTTACCTCCACCAGTGGGCGACCCCGGTTTAGGGCCAGTGCCAGCTCCTCTGCAGGTGAAAGGTTTTGAGGGGGGCTCCCACCTCCTGTGGCTTGGTTACTATTTGTTTTAAATTAAATTAAGGTACCATTTCAACAATATTACTAATTTCACTGAATAATAATATTAATATTAGCCTATTTACCACTCTGCAAAATGTTTTTATGCTTTGTCTCTACCTGCAAAACAGTCCTCTTCACATTATTCCTGCTCAAAGACAAGATAACACAATTTAACGTATTAGTTGGTGCAAATACTTCACACATTAAAAAGAAATTACAACTGACAAGACTGCTCTACAAATATGAATATGAACATTTTATGACATCAACTGCTCTCCTTAAGTATCGAACTTGGGTCTCCAACGTGACAAACCGTAGCATATCCTCTCCCCCACGGACGTGTCTTGATACCGATGGTAAAAACATACTTAAAAAAACTTGACATTCAGCACTGTTATAGGACTTACGCATTTCAGCGGTCGTCGATCTTCTGCCACGCCAAGTCTCTGGCCTTGGTTATTGCAAGTGTGTTGCAGAGTTCCAAAAGCAACTTCTGTTCTGATGCGCTGAAATAATCGGCCCGAATCTTTGACATGATCGCGTTTTCGACAGTCGCTTGTTCTGGGCTTCTTAAGTACCCCGTGCATGCTCCTAGGCCAGGCCTGGATAGAAGTTAGCGCTGCTGAGGCGCAGCTGAAATGCGTTGGTGGAACGACTTCAGGCTTTAGTCTAAGTTGCCGCTTCTTCAGGCGAGGCTTAAAACTACTTAGGCGCCGCTGTGTTTAGCCACGTTGATGGAATACCCCCTAGATGTGCTGAACTGACAGATCCGGTGTATTTTCAGAATAAAATATCCCAGCACACTCCTGCTACTTCACAAATGTACTTAGCCATTGTAGATAGACATGGTATTTAAAAACTGTGAAATGTGTTTGTGATTCAAGTCTGCTACGGTGGCAGAGTGGTTAGCCTCCCTCTCAGTGTGGAGTTTGTCGGTTAGACTCCTGACCTCTCTGAGTGCCGTGTGCATGTCCTCCCTGTGCTACAGTGGCAGAGTGGTTGGCCCGTCTCCTCCGCTCTTTTTAGACGGATTAAAGGTGGTTATTTCACAAACCACTGCAGTTGCAGCCACCTCTGCTTCCTTAATCCTGACTCTCTTTGAATTCTTTAGAATTTGCGATTTATCCAAAAGTGTGTGCGCCGTTTGAACAGTGATCAGAGCCACACACACACTGCACAGACTCGCACTGTGACGGAGAGGAGGAGGAGGTGAAGAGGCTGATATGTGAAAAAAAAGGGTCAGTTCAGGAGCATCTGCAAACATTAAATCCATGGTGAAATGAAAATAACTGAAATGAAATGATCCGATCTGAAATGAAATCTGACAGGAGGAGGTGGAGCACTTCTCCAACACTGTTCAGCATTTACATCTCCATTTTCAGAGCTGTAAGTTTGTTCTAACTTCGAGGTGGAGGATACACGCCTGCTTCTCTGCATTAAAGGAAAAGTAACGTTTTTTTACAATCTGAGCCTTCTTTCGGCAATAAAACAAGTATTTTTACTCACCCATAGCAGTTTGGTGTCAATTGGAGCAGTATCGCAGAAGTTATGTGCTAACTAACTAACTCATCCGTTAGCATGGTGCTCGGGGCATTACTTTGCGGTGTCCAAATAACACAAACTTTAGCACTTTTCAAATCACAGAAGATCGCTGTGTCAGGGTAGACTTTTAGTGGATTCCAAAACGGCCTGAAACCCGATATCGCAACAGAAAAGTAAAGTTCAGAGCGGTGTTAGCTTCTTTCGGACTAGTGGTGTTTACGAAACAGCTGAGTTCACGCATGCGCACTGTCCTCTCTGATGACGTCATCAAATGAAACTATAGCTGCATATCGGGTTTCAGGCCGTTTTGGAATCCACTAAAAGTCTACCCTGACACAGCGATCTTCTGTGATTTGAAAAGTGCTAAAGTTTGTGTTATTTGGACACCGCAAAGTAATGCCCCGAGCACTCACGCTAATGGATACGGGATCATTAGTAGAACAGAACGGCTACAACATAAGTTCTGCAATACTGCTCCAAGTGACACCAAAGTGCTATGGGTGAGTAAAACTACTTGTTTTATTGCCGAAAGAAGGCTCAGATTGTAAAAAAAACGTTAATTTTCCTTTAAGAGTGTTGTTCTTGGATTGTTCCGCAGTATGGCATTACTCTTGCATACTTTGCCCTGTCACATCACCTATGCTTGTCTCCATTGCCAGTAAGCGATAGAGAAGTTTAATGCCATACTGCAGAACATTTCTGAACATGTATCTTTATACCATGTTATATGTTGTTTCCTCATCAAAAACCTGCCTGACGAGGTGTTAAACGTCATCCATGCATGTTTGAGTTATCTAGTGATCTCTCCTGGTCCCTATCCAAACCCTCCTTCCAGTTAGCTGTAAGATTCTGTACAAGGCTCCTCCCACCAGCCTACATCATGCTCCCAGACGACAATTATCCATAAATACACAAAAACATGATACAAAACCGTACACAACAACTTGACGCTGATTGTGTTGTGATAGTACTCTGAAGGTTGCCTGGTTTACACCAGACCATATCACAAGTGATATATGGTCAGGGAGCACCTTCGAAATATCTCGTAGTGGAGGTGTGGTTTATGATCGCCAACGGCCGTTTATTGGGCGTTACGAATGTCTATCATTTGGCGTATACGTAGCCCATAGCCAATCATGTCAGTCGTCAGTTCAAACAACAAGTTTCCGTTTGTCACGTAGTTCGTGTCACTTCTCTTGCCACCCCTCCCCGCTCTCTGATTGGCTCCCAGAATCGGGAGAGCTCGTTTGCCATAGTTGCCAGGCTGTCGTTCAGATCAGAACGAACGAAAGCAGCCTGGGATTTCCCAGGTTACTCTGAAGGGGGAGTGACTTAGAAAAGGGAGGGGGCAATGTTATAATGTGTTAGCAGGTAATACCCCATGGAAGTGTAATACATGGTCAAAAACAATGACCACTTAAAAAAAAATAATATCAGAGTAAAAAACAAACAAACAAAAAAAACTCTACTTGTTTACAGTAGGTGTGGTAGTTTGTGTAGTGAGCTCCTCCCTTCAGGCAGATATAGGCAGTGTCCACCAGCGTCTGACGAGAACTGAAGAAGCAGCTTGGATGAGCTGCGAAACGTGTTCAACCAAAATAAACTTTTGTCCAATTGACAAATTGAATTACTCCTTTGCCAACTTACATTTATGAATATTTTGGCATTCCACATTTTCATCCCACATTCACGAGCAGTTCCAGCATCCATCCATCCATCCATCCATCTTCTTCCGCTTCTCCATTTCTGGGTCGCGGGGGCAGCAGTCCAAGCAGATCTGCCTCCCAGAACACAATGCACCAGCTCCCATGAATCCTCTCGCCGGAGGTAATATAACAATTCCAAAAGCTCTCAGATCTTACAGGGCAAAAAACCTGATTTGGTCTGTGATCTTTGTGGTATATTTGTGGATATTTGGTGAATTCATTTGAAACTGGGTTTAAACCCGGTTCTGGGTTTAAGCTGGCGCATGTGTCTAACCTGAGACAGCCTCAGGTCTCCTCCGTCTATCTCTCTCTCCTCTATCTCTCTCTCACTCTCTCTCTCCCAGTCTCTCTCTCCCTCTCACTCCATCTCCCTCCCTCTCTCTGTTTCCTCTCCTCTCTCTGTTTCCTCTCCTCTCTCTGTTTCCTCTCTTCTCTCTGTTTCCTCTCTTCTCTCTGTTTCCTCTCCTCTCTCTGTTTCCTCTCTTCTCTCTGTTTCCTCTCTTCTCTCTGTTTCCTCTCCTCTCTCTGTTTCCTCTCCTCTCTCTGTCTCTGTGGTGATGACTTTTGAGGACATGTTTGAGGAGAAGTGTTAAAACCTGTCAACACAAACAAGCCACGTGAAAACTAGTTTGGAAAATCTCTCACTACGTCCAGAAATCTGCTCCTGCTCTGCTCCTCCGGCTCTGCTCCTCTGGTTCTTCTCCTCTGGTTCTTCTCCTCTGGTTCTCCTCTGGCTCTGCTCCTCTGGTTCTTCTCCTCTGGTTCTTCTCCTCTGGTTCTTCTCTGGTTCTTCTCCTCTGGTTCTTCTCCTCTGGTTCTTCTCCTCTGGTTCTTCTCCTCTGGTTCTCCTCTGGTTCTTCTCCTCTGTTTCTTCTCCTCCGGCTCTGCTCCTCTGGTTCTTCTCCTCCGGCTCTGCTCCTCTGGTTCTTCTCCTCCGGCTCTGCTCCTCTGGTTCCTGTCTGCTTCTCTCGTCTTATGCAAATGGAAAACTCCCTAAAATACTTTGAAACAAATTTATGAATACGTTTTTTCCTCTCTGCCCTCCTCTTCCACCCCTCTCCTTTCTCTCCTCTGTTCAATTTCTCACCGTCCCACCTCTCTTTTTCATCTGTCTCTCATTCGCCTCTCATTACCTCCAACTCTTAATTTCTCTGTTATTCTTGTCTCTCTCCTACCACCTACCCGTTCTTGCTACTTTCATCTCCTCTATTTCTTTCTCTTCTCCATCTCTCTTCGTATTACTGACGCGCACCTCCTCTACCCCCTCTTCTTTTACTCTCCCTCCGCTCTCTCTCTTCCCACCTCCTTTCTTGCTACCTCTCCCTCTTTATCCTTACTTTTTCCATCTCCCACCTCCTTTTCCTCTACCTCTTCCTCTCCCCTTTCTTTCTCTCTCTCCGCCTCCTCCCTCTCTCTTCTTATTCTTCTCTCTCCCTCTCTCCTTTCTCTTCCTCTTTCCTTCCTCCCTCCCAGTTTTTTTTTGCATTTTTCAGGTTGACGTCTGAAGTGACTGGGATGGGCTCTATCTAACACACACACACACACACACACACACACACACACACGCACACACACACACACACACACCCACACACACACACAGACACACACACACACACACAGACACACACCCACACACACACACACACACACAGACACACACACACACCCACACACACACACACAGACACACACACAGATACACACACACACACACACACACACAGACACACACACACACACACACACACACACACACACACACACACACACACACACACACACACACACACACACACACACACACACACGCACACATGTATTTACACCGAGAATATTGAAGTCACCGTCACTTTGATTCATTTTATCGTACAATGATTTTCTGCACTAGTGAACGACGAACCACATTTAACCTGAAAACCTGTCGACATTTTGAGTTAAAGTTTGAGTTTTACTCTGGGTCCTGCTCACAGAAAAGGATTTGCACTTTGACAGAGAGCAGAGCGACATGTCAGACCCCCCAGGATTTCGCGGGCATTTTTTGTGATTGTTTTGGGCTAAAATGCCTGAATTTGCGGGAGCTTCCTTTTCCAAAAAGTTGCGATGAAAGTTGCGGTGCTTTTAAGGTTTTTGTTGCGATTTTGTTGCGGGAGGAAGTGAAAGTTGCGATAAATAGTTGCGATTTTCCCTTTTTGTAATTAAAATTGAGTAATATTTTGAATACTGAGTTATTACTGACAAAGAATAATACAAAGACACAGAGATCACAGATATGGTCCTAAAACAACCTTACCAACATCGAAAATAAATTACTACTAGGAGGGGAACTGTTTCGGTCTTTTGCTGTTATTTTTGTGGGCAAATGGCGCCGCAGACATGTTTCTTTGCCATTAGAAGCCGTGTCCCAGTTCCCAGAGTGCACAGTTCGGAGCGTGGTTTGAAGGGCATGTGCGTCATTTCTTTTTTGTCCCATGCGCAGTTAACACGCGTTCGCAGACCGCAGTCGTTTCCATGGAAATCGGGGCATGGACCAAGCGCGTGAAAAAGCACGCTTCGCACACTCATATATCCCAGCATGCACCGCGCGCTACTTCTTCTACGGGAGAAAATGGAGTCGGCGGCTGCTTCCCGTAGTTGCGAGACCTGTCACATTTCGCAGACGGCCATGCGGTCCGCGGAGTGCACTCAGGGCTGAGCAAGTGTGCACCGCCTTGACTGCAGTCTGAGCCCCTTCAAACCACGCTCCGAACTGGGGACACGGCCGCAGTTTGGTTTCGTCACACAGAAGTAAGGCAGAAGGAAGTTGGTCGACGTGAGTTCAATACGTCGCCGATGACTGGTCAAAATTGGTTGCCTGGAAGAATCCATGACTCATCGCTGTACCAGCGGCGAGTCTGGTAATGCTTGGTCCAGAATGCGCTGCCGTTGCGCGTAGACAGACAGCTAAGTGAACCAATCAGAGAAGTTAACGGACAGCGACGTGAACCAATCAAACAAAAGAAAAGAATGAAAAGAAAGGCCTCTAGAGCTGTCAGCTGCTGTGGTTTTAAGGAATCGATGTGTTTTAGGTAATTTAAGACCAATTTTACAGCTGAATGGAAGGGACGTTCAGTTCTCTGATGCGCCATCTTGATTCAAAACTGAGGAGGAACTTCCGCTGCCTAAGAGTGAGCAAGGCGGGCAAAGGCGGGTACACTGACGTCACCATCTTTGAACGAATCAGAATCGCGGAGTCTGTTGTTAACCGGAGGAGCGAGGGTGGAGCGAGGGTGTCCAAATGGTATCGCGCTGTATAGGAAATACAGAGAGATATCATTTGGCTGGCCAGGTAACAAAATTGGTAAAAATTGCGGGAAAGTTGCGGTGATTGGTCAAAATTGCAACACCGCCCTGAATTCACGGGGATTGGCTGAAGTTGCGTTGAAGTTGCAAATCGCAACATCGCGAATTCCTGGAGGGTCTGACATATTATCAGAGTAATAGCACTCGTGTTGTTTTTAGGATATTCTAAGTGAGAATATAGTATATGGTCAACTATAAAAATAAGATGCAATAAGATCGAATATAAAGAACAGAAACTTTTATTTGAATCTTTCACACTTGGCCTGTCACGAGAGCTCATTTTGAAGCACCACATACTGCGGTAAACCATAATATTGAATTGGTTTCATTTTTATACAGCGCTTTTCCATCTTCAAGGCCCTCACCCATTCACACACCAGTGCACGCAGACACTCGGGGGCGAGGTGGTGGTTAAGGGTCTTGCCCAAAGACACAACGGCAGCATTCATCTGTGGGAGCTGGAATCGCCTGTGAAGCCAACCTGTGGGTCAGCGGATCTGACCGCTCAACCAGTGATGTTTACGTCGAGAGCGGGATTCGAACTGCCAAGTAAACCCCGTGTAAATCGACAGTACATGGAAGATCATTTGTTCCATCAGATTTAGAATTTTAAAATGCTGCTGAATTTCTCATTTTGAATTTTTTAACTGAAGAAACATGTTTGAATTATTTTTATTCTGAATTTTAGTTGCTGAAATTTTAAGTGTACATTTTCAAAGTGTTTAAAATTCAATTTATAAAATCACCTTTTAAATATTCAGCACAAACATTTTCAAGCCCTCAAATTCAAAGTCAAAATTCGCAGTGAAAAAAATTCACAGCAAAGATCCAAGATGCCAAGGCCTAAGCAACAGATCCAGAGTGATCTGATCTAACTTAGTAACAAACAGGAAATGGTGCAGTGAAGCAATCTGATTGGTCAGAATTCACCTCATTAAAACCTCATCTTTTATTTGTTAAGCGTAAACCCCGCCCACAGATGAGAACAGCCAATAGGAAACAGCCTCTGTCCTCCTCACTCACGCAGGATCCATTGCTTCCGGGTTCAATCCCCGGGTCGCCCGGGCCTTTCTGTGTGGAGTTTGCATGTTCTCCCCGTGTCTGGGTGGGTTTCCTCCGGGCACTCCGGTTTCCCCCATCAACCCAAAACATGCTCCAGGTAGACGTAAGATCTTAAGCCCGAGCCCGACGGTCGGGCCTAAAATGTCAATCATTGCTTCGGGTCGGGTCGGGCCGGGCTTCTCTCTCGCTGACTTTTTAAAAATAAATATATGTTTATAAAAATGTATACTAAAACGATGTGTGGATACTAAACTAAGGAATACTTGTTTTAAAATAAATAATTTGGATAAAACAGAGAAGGCGCTGTAATGTCATTGCTATTTAACTACTAAACAGGAGCCGCAGAGCCAGAGCTCTGCACACGTGAACGCCGCCCTCTTAATAATCTTCCCCTCCGCAAGTCCGCATCTATTTTGACCTGGTATCCCCAATATGGAGGAGCAAGAAGTTAAGGATAAACTAAAGACAGGAGAACTGAAAAGACAAACACACACCGGTAAGAGTGAGGAACTCCTTCCTGTCTCTGTCTATTATCCACCCGTCATTGTTCTTCTTTGTCTCTCTGCTTCTCTCTCTTAAAGTGCCGCGCTAGATTCTTAAGGATGTACTGCTGCTGTGGTTTATGGCCCAATTTTCAACCCGTCAAAATGACGGACGGCCTTAAATTTTTCCCGTCAACTCTTTAAAAAATCCGTCAATGATGGAAAATTGTCGGTTAATGTGCCTCTGCAGAAACAAATATAAAAGATGTAAATGTTTATACAGTCTTGTTTAACTTAGATTTCGTTACAAAAGACAGGCTTTAATTTGTTATCATAAATCACCCCTCCTCCTCCCGAGTCCTCACAAATAAAATATGAAATTTCGGGTTTGCTTCGGGCTCGGGCCTGCAAATCAAGTTAATTGGTCGGGCTTGGGCCGGGCCGGGCTTTTATACCCGCGGGCCGGGTCAGGTCAGGCTGGATTTTTTAGGCCCGATCTTACCTCTAGCTCCAGGTAAAATCCTCCAGCTGAGGTCCTGACCAAACCGAAGCAAGAAGATCATGGAGATGGTCCCCGGGCGCAGTAATGTGCTGCCCACTGCTCCTAATGACAGGACGGGTTAAATGCAGAGAAGAATTTCTCCTGTGTGAGATCAATAAAGTCATTCTTCTTCTTCTTCTTCTTCTTCTTCTTCTTCTTCTTCTTCTTCTTCTTCTTCTTCTTCTTCTTCTTCTTCTTCTTCTGCCTTGGTATCTTGGATCTTTGCTGTGAAATTTTTCACTGTGAATTTTACACTCTGAATTTTGACTGTTGAATTTGAGGGCTTGAAAAAGAAAGAAAGAAAGCTATGCCTTTATTAGTCCCACAGTGGGGAAATTCCAGTTCTGCATTTAACCCATCCTGTTATCAGGAGCAGTGGGCAGCACATTACTGCGCCCGGGGACCATCTCCATGATCTTCTTGCTTCAGTTTGGTCAGGACCTGAGCTGGAGGATTTTACCTGGTGCATGTTTTGGGTTGATGGGGGAAACCGGAGTACCCGGAGAAAACCCACCCAGACACGGGGAGAACATGCAAACTCCACACAGAAAGGCTCGGGCGACCCGGGGATCGAATCCGGAACCTTCTTGCTGTGAAGCATGAGCGCTACCCACTCAGCCACCGTGCCGAAAATATATGCTCTGAATATTTAAAAGGTGAAATTTTTATTTTGAATTTGAAACATTCCCACAACATTCCCTAACTGGAAGTACTGCTCCCTCTGAAGCATTGTTCCTCCAGTTAGACTTTAATCTGAGCTTTATTTGAACACAGAAAGAGCTGGTATAGTTTCACCTTGACTTTCAGACCATCCTAAAACTTTTTTGTCAATGTTTGCTAATGTGTGCATTGTGTCTCCATGGAAACTGCTGCACATTCTGCCAGTAGAAATGCATTATAGACAGGTCTGGACTGGGACAAGAAAATGGCCCTGGCATTTTTGGCTTAGACCGGCCCCTCATAATTAGTCATGGTTCAGACCTGATTTAGTCCTGATTTAGACCTGATTAGTCCTGGTTTAGTCCTGGTTCAGACCTGATTTAGTCCTGATTTAGACCTGATTAGTCCTGGTTTAGTCCTGGTTCAGTCCTGATTTAGTCCTGGTTTAGTCCTGGTTCAGACCTGATTTAGTCCTGATTTAGACCTGATTAGTCCTGGTTTAGTCCTGGTTCAGACCTGATTTAGTCCTGATTTAGATCTGATTAGTCCTGGTTTAGTTCTTGTTCAATCCTGATTTAGTCCTGGTTCAATCCTGATTTAGTCCTGGTTTAGTCCTGGTTCAGACCTGGTTTAGTCTTGGTTCAGACCTGATGTAGTCCTGGTTTAGTCCTGGTTCAGTCCTAAATTGTGGGCCGGTCTCTATAAGTAAAAAAAAAAGAAGGGCATCGGCCCCTAGGACTGTCGGCCCACCGGGAAAATGCCCGGTGTGCCTGATTACCAGTCCAGGCCTGATTATAGAACACCCTCCGTGTCATTGTCGTGACAGGCCTGATCATTTGTCATTCTTCAGTCTATTTCACATTTGAACCTAAACCATGACATTACCAGCACCAGGCTAATGTGAGTGTGCGCTGGTGTGCTAACCACTCTGCTACTGACTATGCTTTCGTTCACTTTTAACGGTCGAGTCCCATGTATGAAAAGTGGCCTCTTAGTGGTAAAAGTAAGGAACATAGACAGCTGAGCGTGGGCACCAAGTGGTTCCTTTGAGCTCTGGTTCCAATTAACTTTTATTAAATACTATTATAGAGTAAGAAACAGTGAGACCTGGTTTAGTTCTGGTTCAGTCCTGGTTTGAGTCTTGCTTTTATCTTGGTTTAGTGTAGACCAGACCCAGGCCTTTTGCTCTTTTTACTTTTGCCATATTTTTATGAAGTTGTTTGTGAAGTTGCTGTGTGATCACTTTATTTGGATTGGTGGGCTGCTTTCCCGCCTGGTCCTGATTGGCTGCTGCATTCTGTTTCTTCTCCTTGATTGGTGGGGCACTTCTGCAACTGGCCAATCCTATTGACGCTTCCCAAACACGTGACCTTCGTAAAAGCAAGCGCCATTTTGGACATGAACATCACCGCGGTATGAACGTGTTTGAATGCGACGAAGACGAGTCGGACACTCGAGATTTGGATTAAACGAAGTGAACGCGATGACACCTCCACTATCCAGCGAGACAGCACATTTACAGGGTGAGCAGAGGGAGAGATATTTGGAAAAGCTGAAAATAGCTGGTTTAGATAGTGACGTCTACCTGCTTCCGTCCGGATTGTTTACGGACATGAGAAAGTACACCAAGACCTCGTCGTTACCAGACTTCTGTCCTCATGATTTGTACATGTATGTCACAAGTAACCCATCGCCATACACAGGATGTGACCTGAAGGCATACAAGAGTTTGGATGCCTACAAATATTTGGTATCTGGCTGGGTTACATGTCTCTATCAGTGGGTCGTCCCTGGAGCTGGTGGTCGTCATCTCATTACCGCCAAGGTTTGTTCACATTTTTAATTTAATATCGGTCCTCTGGACAAACTAAATGTCATTAAATGTCACTGACATAACTTTTTAGTCTGTTGTTCATGGCCGTTATAAATTTGCTGCTACCAGGCAATGAACAAGAACTGTGTTCTTAGGCTCAGTGTCTGTGTTGTGTATGTAGGCGATTAGCCGCATCTTCTCCTTCTGTCCGGATCCTTTGGGATACGATAAAACGACATATCCTGCCTACTGTGCTGGTGATTACTACACCCGAGTGCGCAACAATACAACGGCATGATTGCGAAATAAGAAGTAACTTAACGCAATGGCTATATTCGATATCTGTGTCCTTTAACGTTCCGTTGATCTCTGCTGTGTTGTTGGCTGTGGTATCCCACTTCATGTCCAAAATGGCGGCCACAATTTTTTGACGTCACGTGGGATGGGTCAATAGGCTCTATTCACACTTACAAACCACGTTTGTAACTCCTCACCAAGACGTTTGGAAACATGAGATGACAACTTGTGGTGGGCTCTGTTCATGGTAGTCAAAGTCTAGGAAAAACAATTACAACCATTAGAAGAGAAGAGGAGGCCAAATTCAATATGATGCACATACGTATGCAGTCTTCATTTTACTGCTGATCACATCACATTGTTTTATCACAGTTGGTCGGTGAGCCCAATGTCGGGAACTACACCGGAAGTTGTCATTGCATGTTTCCAAACATCTTCCTGGTTTGTGATGTAAGCATGGATAGAGTCTATTTCACTTGCAGGTGCCTTTCCCTCTGCACCTGCCATTTGTCTCATTTACAGTCAGTCTTTTGTTTGTCTCTGAGACTAACTGTGTTAACTGTGTTTGAGACACTTAGTTTTGTTGTGTTTTTGTGTTTCTCATTATTTTGTGACTCAGTTCTCACTGTAGTTTATGTGATTCATGTTTATTTGGGACACTCGTACTTTAGTGTGTTGTGTGTCCCTTGTTTCTCACTCTTTTTTTTTTTACAGGCCTGTGTTGTATACACATTTGTGTTTCAATCCCTTTTGTTTAATTTTCCTTTTACATTCCCATAAAACAGCGAATTCACTTCAAAATACTCATTACCACATTCAAAGCATTACACAACCTCGCCCCACCATACATATGTGACCTCGTCCACATCACCACTCCATCCCGCACCCTCCGCTCTTCCTCCTCTCTTCAGCTCTCTGTCCCCTCTGCTCGTCTCATCACCATGGGGAGCAGAACCTTCAGCCGCTCTGCTCCTCAGAACTCTCTCCCTCCTGACCTCCGGAATATAGACTCTCTCCCACTCTTTAAATCCAGACTCAAAACCCACCTGTTCAGACTGTCCTACCTCTCATAGCCTCACTCCACTCTGATTTTGTTTTTATCTTGTTTTATATGTTTTATTGTATTGTTTGTTTGTGCTTTTTATTCGTTTTTAACCTTGTGCAGTGTCCTTGGGTGTTCTGAAAGGCGCTTTTAAATAAAATGCATTATTATTATTCCTTTATTTTACCATTTAACACCTTGATTTTTGTTACTTCCCCTAAGATTAAGACTTTATTGATCTCACACACAGTGACACAGGAGAAATTCACTTCTGCATTTGACCCAAGTACCCACACTGGCAACCCTGGCAGTGCTTGGTCGTAACACCTGGTACACCCCTTTTTAGCCCTGATTAGTCCTGGTTTAAGTCCTTAGTTTGGTTTAGTCCTGGTTTAGTCCATGTAGTCCCAGGCAGCCTCCTGTTGTATAGTGTACCACATGAAGCATGTTTGACCAAATTACACAGGCTTTTTTCCACAATTAGCATTTTTATTAGATTTGATTGTGTTTATTTAGTTTATTACATGACCAAATTCTAATTTTTGCAAATCCCAGATTTTGTATCCCAGATTTTCTGAACACTTTCCAGACACTCTGTGGTCTGCACTGTAAGTTTAAGTACAATCAAACAGAACCAGCTTTGCCTCTGATGCAAAAACTCTGAAATATGCAACTCCAGAATGAACAGCCATAGCCGTAGTTTAAAAGTGCTTTCAAACCGCTAATTGTAAAAGTTTATTGTAAAACATATGAACAATTCTAGCCTCTGACTTTCACTTGAACAGAAAAAGTATGAAATATGATCTTTCTGTTGGTGTTTTTTTGTTTTTGAAGTTTGTAAAAATAAAATAAAGTTGTGCTCTATCTGTACGTGCAGGTTTGTTTGTTTCCTGGTTTAGTCCTGGTTTAGTCCTAACTCAGTGCTGGTTGAGTCCTGATTTATATAACTTTACATTCTGTTGGGCTAATCATAACCAGAATAATACTATTTATGTTTGCAGATATAACTCATTCTCTCTCATAATCGTACGCTCCATAAATAATGAAGAGTGACACAGTCCTGCAGGTTATGATTAAAGGAAAAGTAACGTTTTTTACAATCTGAGCCTTATTTCGGTAATAAAACAAGTTGTTTTACTCACCCATAGCACTTTGGTGTCATATGGAGCACTTCCAGAGATGTTTTAGATTAGCGTTAGCCTAGCGCGACTTCTAGCCATATCTCGGGGCATATAATATATTCCCCGAGCATGTAATATGCCCCGTGCGGGCTCCAAATAACACAAACTTTAGCACTTTTCCAAATCATAGAAGCTCGATGTCTTAGTCTACGATTCCGTTTGAGTCAAAAGTGGCCTGTAATCCGAGATTTAGCCATAGTTTACAGCTTCGCGTTACATGTTTGGGTCCCAGGAGCTCCGCACATGCGCACTGTCCTCCTCATCTACTCGAAACTATGGCTAAATCTCGGATTACAGGCCACTTTTGACCAAACGAAATCGTAGACTAAGACATCGGGCTTCTATGATTTGAAAAGTGCTAAAGTTTGTGTTATTTGGAGACCGCAAACATGTGCCCCGAGAACTCACATGATGGAGATCGCTAAACTAAAACATCTCTGGAAATGCTCCATATGACACCAAAGTGCTATGGGTGAGTAAAACAACTTGTTTTATTACCGAAATAAGGCTCAGGTTGTAAAAAACATTACTTTTCCTTTAAACAGTTTTAAACTTCTCCACCTGCAGCGTAGGGAGCTGCACCCAGCAGAGAAGATCCTCAGACTAGACCTCTCCTCTGGAGGACATCTACACCCAAAGGTGCAGGATACAGTCACCCTGACAACAGACTGTCATCCCTGCTGCCATCAGGGGGCGCTACTGTCTTCTCAGGGCTAAAACTGAGAGGATGAGGAGGACCTTCTATCCCGGGGTCATAAGACTGAAGAAGTCAGCCTCTCCTAACTCTCCTCCTCAATGTATGTGAAGTATTTACTGTGTTTTTATGTTGCTGCACCTCCTTTAATGGAGGTCTGGAGAAACAACTCTAATCTGAAAGATCCCATGACATGGTACTTCATGATGCTTTTATATGGCGCCTTAATGGTTCCCTAATACTGTAAATGAATCCTGCTCCAAAAGCAAGACTCAGTGCATGAGAAAGACACATGTACACAGTCAGAGTCAGAAAATCTCTCTGAACAACTCATTCTGGGCCTTGTTGTTTGAATGCAAATGAGAAGGACAGAGATAGGTTAGAGGAGCGGGTGGGGGGGGTGGGGGTGGGGGGGCAAATACGCCGCTGGTTCCTTGTTTTAGCGGTGCGCTCTACGCTGGCCCCACTTCCGTGTTTTAAGAGCGGAGGAAGAAAGGAGAGCCTTTTCAATGAAAAAAACACATTTTCACAGAAAATAAAATGAAACCACTGCTGTTTCAGAGGTCCAGAGGGTCAGATAAAGGACTTCCGAGCATAGAAACACTCGCACGTGCCTCCAGGCAAATAAAAAACCGCATTTCGCATTGCGTAGCTCATTCGCGGTCCAAACTCTCTGGGCGTGATTTACAGAGACGGTGGGTAGACATCCAGACGGGGGGTGGAGCTGCATTTTTCGATGTGACGTCACATAGTTGCCTTGTTCAGAATCGTCCGTTTGAGCTGTGTTTTTTTCTAACGCAGAAAAGGACCGCTAATGCTCAGTTTAGACATTTCGCAACTTTTAACCATGGGGGAGGGCTAAACAGGGTAGGGGAGCTCACATTAACGTTCAAAAACCTCAGAAAGTGAAAATTTCATGCCATCGGACCTTGAAGGGATGCGTCTGGAACTTTTATTTTCACTGTAGGCAAATGTGTCCTTTGCATTTGACCCATCTTTTAGAGTCTCTGGGTTAAACTTGTCAGGAGCAGTGGGACCATCTGCAGATCGTGAGCTGGTCAGGACTACGTCAGCTGGAGGATTTGACCTGTGGTGCATGTTTTGGGTTACTGAACAGTGAGGACAGTATTGCTCAAGGACACGGTGACAGTGTGTTGACTTATGTCACCCTGTTTGGTGTTAATTATCCAGGTCCTCAGCTGTGACACAGGGAAATCTCATTTAGACCAAACATGGGTCATTCCAGAATTGGAGGACATTTTACGTCCCACCCATCAAATATTAAATAATCCACATACAAAATACTAAAACATACAGTTTCTGAGTGAATTTACTTGTCCTGAGACCAAATCTAAAAAAACTAAGAGAAAAGAATGCTTGAAAATAGTTTTTAAAATACCAAATAAGTCTGGGGTACCTAGCCCCCATGGCAGCAGATACATCAAGGCCCGTTGTGACGTGAGCCATCCCCCTGTGGACCCACCACCCGCGAAAAGATTCATGGGGGCTGGTGCATTGTGTTCTGGGCAGCAGAACACTGCTTGGACTGCTGCCCCCGTGACCCAGAAAATGGAAAAGCGGAAGAAAATGAATGAATGAGTCTGGAGTTCCCCCAAAATGCCATTTTCCTCTTGTCCCACTCCTCTAATGACCAAACTGAATCTCAAATAAAACTGTTAAAATTGTTTTTTCTATAATGTGTTTCATTTCCATCTCTTGTAACTGTGGAACATTTGTTTTAAGAGACATAATATTTCAAATAGGGCTGTCAAACGATTAATTTTCTTGATCGCAACTAATCTCAGAAATTTCATAGTTAATCGCGATTAATCGTGATTTATTTTGCATGTTTAAAATTGATATCTTGCAGTAAGACCGTTCGAATCTAAAGTTAAACTCACAATGCAAAGTATTTCTCACCATTTTTTTTATTTAAAAAAAGTGCAGAGAAAGGAAAAAGTAACAATGAACCAGTAATAGTGCTTACTTTGAGAAATTGTAAATAAATGATTGAAGCCCGCTCGAGCTGCCTACGGATGCGTAGAAGGAACAAAATACTAGCAAACTCAAAATAGCGCGTTTAACCGACAATGAGTTTAATTAATACAACCAAATGAGCTGCATATGGATGGTAGAATTGCGGAAAATGCTGGCAAACTCTGATCGCGATTAAAAAAATGGTTCGCGATTAAAACTCTATCGCGATTAATCGTGATTAACGCGTTAATATTCCCAGCCCTAATTTCAAATAATAATTATTATTCATGGAACATGTGTCCCACAACCTGCACCAACCCTGTTACCAGAACATTTTTAGTCTGGTAGAAGAAGAAGAAAACAGAAAACCACATGATCCCCTGGACTTGACATCATCAAACAGTTTTCCAAAAGAATGGGCAGAGCAAAGGTTTATCTTCTCTTCTATTTTTCATATTTTTATAACATCGTTAGTCTTGATTGAATGTCTCACTCTGCCTCATGCAACCCTGTTATGCAAATGATCAGAATAAGACAATTATTATTATTTTTTTCCTTTACTTATTTGCATAAATAAGTTTTTCCTCTTGATTAGCAGTAACAGCTAAACAGCTTCTCCTCCTGAGATAAAGTGAACATTAGTGCGATTTTGCAACCCTGTTACCTGCAACCCTGTTACTGTGATTAGAGGAAATCAATAAATAAACCAAATAAATCATATAATAAAAATTTAACCATTGACCGTCAGCTGAGCTAATCAAATATTTAATAGTTTATTACCGATTATTGATGAATATGTAGCAGAAAATCAGAAAAGTGAAGGTTTATTTTTCAAGAATTTTAAAGCCAAAATGTCCTCCAATTCTGGAATGAGCCACTTACAAAGATAATCTCCAGTCTCCAACCTGTAGCTCCAGAGCTACAGTAGCTCTCGACCCTCTTCCAAGTAGCTCACAGAGGGATTTCGGAATCATACCATTGTGCTGAATAACAAAAATGTGGTTAATTACACGCCCATTACCATTTTAAATGTATCACTTTGAAGCCCAACTTTGTGCACTCATAAATGGACAATGGTTTATTATATTTTATAGGCACCTAACTGTGCCCAAAGACTCGCCCTATTTCTAATAAATGTCTCAATTTTCTTACATTGCTAAAATGAGTAGATCTCTGGCATTTCTGTTTTGTAAAGGGAGACCCTTGATCTACAGTCACATCACACCTTTCTCCCTCCTCCCCTTTCTCTTCTCCCTCTCTCCTTCCCTTTTTTGCCTCTTTACCCTCTCCTTGTTCCTTCTCTCTTCTGCTTCACTCCTCCGTCTTTCTTCACTTCAGCTCAGTCCACAGGCGATTTCTCCTCATATAGACTCAAGACATGACCTTCTCCCCCAGCACACATCACACCTCCCTCCCTCGCTCCTCCTCTCGCTCTGCTCCTTATTTCTCTTTCCTCTCTCTTTCTTCCTCTTTTCTTTTTCCACTCTCTCTTTCTCTCTCTCTCCTCCTCTTTTCTCCTTCCTCTCTCACTCCTCTTTTCTCTCCCTCCCTCACCTCAGGAGCTCCGCACACAGACAAGTCTCCTCGATTACAATTAAGACCACCCCACACACACACATCAGGGGAGGTAAAGCCAGATGCCCTCCCAAATAATACTTGGTGGTCTGAATTTTGCTTAACCCGGTGCCGTTTTATGATCAAATTCAAACTGAAAATATAGGCTCCTGATCCACAATAGACCACAAAGCATTTATTAAATCAATATTAGAAAGAACATTTTACATAGAATTGTATTAAATGAAACTGTACTGTACTGTTCTTCTTGAGATTTTATCCAAACTAGTTTCAGACCGGATCCAGATGACTTTTGCTACCATTTGCTGAACTTGTTGGAGTTGGCGAGCATTCGGATGTTCCTGACGCAGCCGGCCGCCATGTAGGCTACGTCTTCATCATCGTGACCCATCAGCTCCAAGAGAGGCTACAACACAGAGAGGAGTCACTTTGTGTCCGATGCCCTCCTGTCCTCCTAGAGCAGGGGGCGGCAACCTTTACCACTCAAAGAGCCAAACACTGGGAGCCACAAAACCCTTTTCAAATTTAAAATGAAATAACACTGCATATAATGTCTTTTTTTTTTTTTTGCCTTTGTGCCATAGAATTACATTTTGAAAATGAATGAACTAAAATAAAATACATTTTAATTAAATACAGTGGTCCCTCGCTATATCGTGGTTCACTTTTCGTGGCCTCGTTGTTTCGCAGATTTTTTTTATTCAAATTTTTTTTTTTTATACATTGTGTGTGTGGTTTACGATCGCCAATGGCCGTTTATTGGGCGTTACGAATGTCTATCATTTGGCGTATACGTAGCCCAGAGCCAATCATGTCAGTTGTCA
This sequence comes from Paratrypauchen microcephalus, assembly GCA_036785185.1. Classification (NCBI taxonomy): domain Eukaryota; kingdom Metazoa; phylum Chordata; class Actinopteri; order Gobiiformes; family Gobiidae; genus Paratrypauchen; species Paratrypauchen microcephalus. The sequence continues at coordinate 3,066,194 of JAVJIX010000068.1, read as the reverse complement.
GTTCAAACTACAATGTTGGATCGCAGTGTGACTCTGAAGTGCTGTGTGTTTGCAAGTTTTCTCCCCGATAAAACCCGCCACAGCGAAGCGGCTCCCAGAATCAGAAGAGCTCGCTTGCCATAGTCGCCAGGCTGTCTTTCAGTTCGGAACGAACGAAAGACAGCCTGGGATTTCCTAGGTTACCTTTAGGTCTTTCTTCATGCTGAATTTCTAATAATAGTGTAGTTGTATACCCCCATTAGAGTGCACATGTGGGGAGTACCACCCCATTACAGTGCATTAGTTGGGTGTACCTGGCTGTAGGGTTAGGGACCTAGTCGTGTACATAATAATCGATTCATATCGATGCATCCATCCTACAGCCGACGATCCAAATGCATCGATGCGTCCACAAGAGAATCGATTAATCGATAGTTTTTGTTATTTTTATTTATTCAAAACATCATTAATACATAAAGTGAAAACTATGCACCATTGAATCGAATCGTATCGAATCGTATTGAATCGTGGGGAATTCTCAAGTATCGAAAATAATCGAATCGTTGGCTTAAGAAATCGATATCGTATCGAATGGGCATGAAGTGTCTGATTGACAGCCCTCATCTCACCTTTACCGCCCCGTTGGCGTGCAGACTGATGCAGTTGTCCACGTCCTTGGACAGCTGGTACAGGGCCACCACAGTGGTCTCGTGCACTGCGTTGTTGTTGGACTTCACATATCTGACCAGAGGGGGCACTACTCCGGCCTTCCCAAACGCCGCGCGGTTCTGACCCCACATGCAGCAGTTCGCAATGGCCTCTGCTAGGTGGCGCCGCAGCCGGTCATCTCTCTACGAAGAGACACATGGGGTTTCTCTTCAGCTGCAGCTAACAGCCGAAGCATGTCAACAAGGTAAATACACGTTAACAAGAAGTTAAAGGTCCCTTAATGTGAACTTTTTGAACCAGATCTCAGTTTTTAAGAACCGAATCCTTCAAATCTTTCAAATATGTACACATTATTTACTGAACCGAGGCAAAAAGCAGCACAGAAGCAGAGTTTAGCAACACAAGTGAGAGCTTTGTGCATAAAAAAATGTATCTGGCACGAGTTCTCACATTGGCTTCTGTCATATAAAATGTAAAAAGAGAACGGCTCTTTGAAGTGAGTGGGTCCAGCAGATTCGGATCCCATAAAAGAGTTGAAAGTTCCATCACTAGTCAAATGCAGAGGACAAATGACCTTACAGGGGCAATAAAGTGTACCTTAACCTTAAATTTCTTTTCAAAAACAAGATGAAGTTGGCTTTCAGTGCTGATTTCATGAACATTAACAAGCAGACTTTTAATCAGTGCCATTTATTAACACAAAAATAGTCCAATTCATCAAGGACTTGAGTGGTCTGCTACAGCCCCTCAGATAAATAGTCAGACCCTCCAGGAATTCGCGATGTTGCGATTTGCAACTTCAACGCAACTTCAGCCAATCCCTGTGAATTCAGGGCGGTGTTGCAATTTTGACCAATCACCGCAACTTTCCCGCAATTTTTACTATTTTTTTTTACAATTCTGACCAATCATCGGCGACGTATTGAACACCGACCAACTTCCTTCTGCTTTACTTCCGTGTGACAAAATGAAACTGCGGCCGTGTCCCAGTTCCCAGAGCGCACAGCTCGGAGCGCGGCCCGAAGGGAGCTCAGACTGCAGTCAAGGAGGTGCACACTTGCTCAGCCCCGACTGCAGTCCGCGGACCGTTTAACGACTGCAATCTTCGGACCGCGTGTTAACTGCGCATGGGACAAAAAAGAAGTGGGCCAGCAGTCGTCGCGCCGGTGTACTGTCGAAATGTGTGACGCACATGCCCTTCAAACCACACTCCGAACTGTGCACTCTGGGAATTGGGACACGGCTTCTAATGACAAAGAAACATGTCTGCGGCGCCATTTGCCCACAAAAAAAACAGCAAAAGACCGAAACATTTCCCCTCCTAGTAGTAATTTATTTTCGATGTTGGTAAGGTTGTTTTAGGACCATATCTGTGATCTCTGTGTCTTTGTATTATTCTTTGTCAGTAATAACTCAGTATTCAAAATATTACTCAATTTTAATTACAAAAAGGGAAAATCACAACTATTTATCGCAACTTTCACTTCCTCCCGCAACAAAATCGCAACAAAAACCTTAAAAGCACTGCAACTTTCATCACAACTTTTTGGCATTTTAGCCCGCAACAATCACAAAAAATGCCCGCGAAATCCTGGGGGGTCTGCATAAGGGACTTGTGACAGGGCAGAGCGAGCACAGCAGGGGCTACTACTTCAGGAAGAAAGACCAAAAAGATAGACCACAACGACCATCCGACATGACAGAATGTGGTGTTTGGATTTCTAGAGTTATTATTATTATTCTAGTTAAGTTTACACTCACGGTGCTGGTGAGGTTGGCCAGCAGAGGCACTACTCCATAGTCTGTCAGCAGAGCCACGTTCTCCTCTCTGTCCTCAGTGATTTTAGCGATAACAGCGCAGATACTGGCCAGGACCTATAGGGGACACGCACAGGGGGACAAGTAAGACAAATGACTACTTCAAAATAATACTAATAATGCATTGGATTCTCTCCGAACTCTTCTGTATCTGTCCCAAACTGCACTCACAAGACTACAAATGCAGGGGGAGCTCATGCAAAAACTACTGTTTATGCAGAAAACATGATTATGTAAAAACAGATTCAACTTGTGAATCATGAGTTTAATCTGACTTTTTACTGAGAAATAACAAACCTTCAGATCACTCACTCACATTTCCTTTCTGCTGTCGTTATATATTCTTACAATGTAAATAAAATGTCAGCTTGTACACATTTTGGTCAACCAAACCTCCATCGGCCGATTAACCGTCTAAATGACTAAAGAACTACTGCCCTAAACAGTTTTTGGCACTAGCCCCCCACTGTGGCTCCTGGTATTCCCAGCAGTCTCCGATCCAAGTGCTAACCAGGACCAGCCCTGCTTAACAAAGATAAGAATATTTGAAATAACTGCCAGTAACTGAATTATCTGAACAGTGGGACCTGTACCTCTTAATTTGTAGTATTTGCTTAATTTAATCAATTTTACTTTAATCAGATTTTTTCTCCTCTTACAGTTCCTGTGGACATGGTGTAACCCTATTTTAAACCTGTAACAGTCCTGTTATAGACCTGGTTTAGTCCTGTTATAGATCTGGTTTAGTCCTGTTATAGACCTGGTTTAGTCCTGTTATAGACCTGGTTTAGTCCTGTTATAGACCTGGTTTAGTCCTGTTGTAGACCTGGTTTAGTCCTGTTGTAGACATGGTTTAGTCCTGTTATAGACCTGGTTTAGTCTTGTTATAGACCTGGTTTAGTCCTGTTATAGACCTGGTTTAGTCCTGTTGTAGACCTGGTTTAGTCCTGTTGTAGACATGGTTTAATCCTGTTATAGACCTGGTTTAATCCTGTTATAGACCTGGTTTAATCCTCTTATAGACCTGGTTTAGTCCTGTTATAGACCTGGTTTAGTCCTGTTATAGACCTGGTTTAGTCCTGTTATAGACCTGGTTTAGTCCTGTTGTAGACCTGGTTTAGTCCTGTTGTAGACATGGTTTAGTCCTGTTATAGACCTGGTTTAGTCTTGTTATAGACCTGGTTTAGTCCTGTTATAGACCTGGTTTAGTCCTGTTGTAGACCTGGTTTAGTCCTGTTGTAGACATGGTTTAATCCTGTTATAGACCTGGTTTAATCCTGTTATAGACCTGGTTTAGTCCTGTTATAGACCTGGTTTAGTCCTGTTATAGACCTGGTTTAATCTTGTTATAGACCTGGTTTAGTCCTGTTATAGACCTGGTTTTGTCCTGTTATAGACCTGGTTTAGTCCTGTTATAGACCTGGTTTAGTCCTGTTGTAGACCTGGTTTAGTCCTGTTATAGACCTGGTTTAGTCCTGTTGTAGACCTGGTTTAGTCCTGTTGTAGACCTGGTTTAGTCCTGTTATAGACCTGGTTTTGTCCTGTTATAGACCTGGTTTAGTCCTGTTATAGACCTGGTTTAGTCCTGTTGTAGACCTGGTTTAGTCCTGTTGTAGACCTGGTTTAGTCCTGTTATAGACCTGGTTTAGTCCTGTTGTAGACCTGGTTTAGTCCTGTTGTAGACCTGGTTAAGTCCTGTTATAGACCTGGTTTAGTCCTGTTATAGACCTGGTTTAGTCCTGTTATAGACCTGGTTTAATTATGTTATAGACCTGGTTTAGTCCTCAGGCCCGGATTAAGGTGGGTCTGGGCCCCGGGGCAAGGAGATTGCAAGGCCCCCCCCTTCCCCCTCCCGCTCCGAGCCCATACCAACCCAACCCCCCGACACACACTCCCCTACAAAAGTCTCTTTCTGCTCTTCCTTTGTGCAAAATCATCTACCAACTCATCAAAGTTCAGCTGTTGCACAAACTGTGATTCAATTGCAAGAAGTGAGAGGGAGTTCAGACGATTTTGGGTCATTTTCATCCTGAGCTCATTTTTTATTCGAGCCATTCTGGAGAATGACCGTTCCCCTTCACAGTTCGTAATTGGCAGAGTCAAGAACAGTCGAAGTGCGATGTAAAGACTTGGAAAAGTGGACTGCAAATCCAAATTTACCACGGTCTTTAGCATTGTATTTGGGCATCTTTGTTCTTTTGGAATGAATGATTTGAATTGAACAAGTTCATCTGCCAGGCTCATGGTTAGATCAGTGGGATATGCTGCAGCAAGTGCTTCGGCCCTTGAAGTGAGCTCACTGATTGACATATTATCAGGCATGAAAAGAACATGAAAAAGATTGGTCAAGTGTGTGTATGCAGTTAACCGATGGTCAAGACAGGACACAAGCTTGTCAATTAGAACATTGAACGTTTCAATTCGAAACTTTTCTTTTCCACCTAATTTAACATCTGGCTCTGCACTTTCATCAGCCATATGTTTGCGCTTCTTTGTGCGCTGGAGATCATGTCTGTAGTCTTGGGAGACTGAATCAGTAACACTTAAGGCTGATCTTTCAAAATGGGCAAAATTGACTCTCTGTGCTGCCACAAAATCACGAAGAGAACTGAGAAGCTGTGTTGCCGTATTTATGTTGATGTTAGGCTTCTGTAACTGCAGGCTTGTGGCTTGGAACCGCTGCAGTATTGTATCCCAAAAGTATGCCATGACAGCTATCTCTAGGGTGTCCAGCTTGCCACAAAGTGCAGAGGCCTCACTTCTAGTGTCACGTTTCTCCTGTGGATCTTTGGAAATATTGTTCAGTGAATCTCTCAGTTGTGCATAATATTTCCACAGAGCATTTGTTGATTCAGCTCTTGCACTCCAGCGAGTGCCTGACAAGGACTTCAGTGTGAGTTTCACATTTGTATTTCTGAAAACCTTTCCCCACCTGTGTGTTGAAGAGGCACAAAATGTGTACAAAGATTGCAGGAAGTCAAAGAAACGCCCAGCTTCTGGGCTACTGTCAACAGCATTGACACCAACTAAATTCAATGAATGCGCAGCACAGGGGACATAACAAATCAATGGGTTTATGCGTTTCAGATGAGCTTGAACTCCATTGTACTTTCCTGACATATTACTTGCATTGTCGTAAGACTGGCCACGACAGTTACTTATGTCTAGGCCCAGGTTCTCCACCATTGCAACAACACACTCAGCCAAATTGCTCCCGCTATGATTCTCAATAGGCTCAAAACCCAGAAACCGCTCAACAACGTCTCCCCCAGCTTCAACAAATCTGAAAATAAAAGTGAGTTGGTCCACATGTGCAAGATCGGGAGTGGAGTCAACGATAACAGAAAAGTATTTGGCCTCTTTTATCTCACTGATAATCGCTTCCTTTGTTCTTTCTCCCATTAAGTGGATAAATTCCCCACAGATTGTGGATGAGAGATAGGACACAGAGCCTTTGCCCTTGCCTCCAAACCTTTGGAGATGGTCAGCTAGAAAAGGGTCAAATTTGGCCAACAGTTCGATAATGCCTAAGAAATTACCATTGTGAGGTGATCCAAACTGCTCGTCATCTCCCCTGAACGCAAGGCCCCTCTCTCCCAAAAACTGAATTACAGCAACAACTCTTCTCAAAACGTCCCGCCAGTATTGCCTTTCTGCATCAATTTGTTTCATAAGATCAGAATCAATTCTTCCTGTGTCTTTGGAACGACTGTGTAATGCTAACATGCAAGCCCTATGCTCCTCATTCCTCTCATGCTCACCGATACGCTCAGAATGTTTCCAATCAGAAAACCCATTGACAAATGCATTGCACTTACTTGAGAACAGTTTGCAAGCAAAACAATAAATGCAACCAGAGGAAGGTGAGTAAAGGAGCCACTGCCTTTCCACAGACTGACCATTAGGTAGACAGCATTTGACTAAGGAATTTGTGAAACTCCTAGTGCCACCCCCCATGGTCATATCTCTAATTGAGGCAGGGTACTTTTCACTCCGATTTTGAAAAGCAACTGCTCCTCTACTAACCAGAATCGACTTAGCCTGTTCAGTAATGGCATTTGGCCACAAAGCAGGGTCATTAACGGTTTCACACCAGGAGTTTGAGGTCCTAGCTGCTAATGGGATACTGGTCTCAGTGTACTCCTCCTGGTCTGACAGTGAGTCTGCTGTTGTAAGAGTACACGAGTCTGGAATGGCTGTGGTATTTGAGCATGAAGCAGAAGATCCATGACTGGAGATGGTGTCCCCAGCTTCTGGGTGGAAACTGAGCTCTGTGTGTGGCCCTGAAGCCTGAGCCTGAGAGGCCAGGTCTACACCGGATTGGATCTGTGTGGGCTCCGGCATGATCAAATCAGTGGTGCTCTCTACACTGCTGCAACTCGGACCACTGATGACATTATCAACATTGGTATCAACATTGGAATCCTTTGGCTTAACAAAAAAGCCAGAAATCGAAGGCACATTTTTTAAGAAGTCAGCCTGTTTTGCCTCTCTGTTTTTTTTGGCTCTTCGCTTTGAAGCGCCACTTTTTTGTTTGCAATCCATAGGCCTACTATTAATGACAGTTGCAAAAAAAAACAAAAAAAAAAACAAGACAAACAAAAAACCAAGTCGCCACTGGCTCTGTGAAAAGTCACTTGATGACAACACGATATATGATTAAGGGCAGAAGCTAGATAAAGGTAATATCTCAACCGTGTAAGACTTCCTAAGACAGAACAGAATATGATGAAATGATTAAAATGGGAAAAAGTCGCTTATCAGCTTTTTAGTTATTAAAGATGGCCAAAAGTTGCAGTGTGAAGCTTAAAGGCAGAAAGTAGCTGTTGTTTACATATCAAAACTAATAGGCAATGTCGCTAAATTCACTAAATGAAGTTGCCAGAGAATGGCCAAATACAATACAACACTCCTTAAAGTTCGGAAGGTGTTATATTTAAACACGAAATACACTAGCCTTTTAAGGTAGGCTTTTAACCTTTAAAGGTGTAATGTGATATACGTATAATGTGATATAGTATAATGTGATATAGTACACAATAATAAAATATAAATGTATACAAGCCTTTAAAAAGGCTGTTGATTATTACAACTAAACAAGTGATGTTGCACAGGTTGAATGCAAAGCAATTTGTCAAGCAGTAAGCCAAGGTCAAGTTCTGAGTGAACAGAAGTGATGCAGGGGGTTATATATATAGAGACAGAGCCAAAGTCTCCGCCCCTTCTTTCAGTCCACTACTTGTGGCCAATTCAGCGACTTTTGATGGTCCCTGGCGACTAAAAATGTCGTGTAGCGCCTTTGGCAACTTTTTGGTCAGCTGATGACTCAACTCATCTTTTCAGTGGCATTGTCCGTTGATTCTCGCTATCCCGACATGCCGCTATTCCGACAACTAATGTAATAAATATTTGCCTTTACTGACGGTTAGGGTTAGGAATAGTTTTAGGGTAAGGCATATGCCTTTATTGACGGTTAAGGTTAGGAATAGTTTTGGGTTAGGCACATTTAATTAAACAGTGTGTCAGTAATAAACAAAACCAAAACATACCGCTATGCCGACAATAGAAATCAATGGCAATAGCGACATGCACCCGGCATAGTCATTGTTTTTCAGCATAAATGTAACTCTGTGCTGCTATCAGAAGTGTTTCTCATGGTGAAATAGTGCTGCAGATTAGCTCTAATCTTTAAAAATTGCTAGCATTGCCCTTTTGCATTATGAACGCAGCCATGCATGCACGTTTTCTAGAGATGAGCGTTGTGTATGACGCTTTGCCGTCATATGTCACGTCATGACGTCATCTGGCGATTTTTCAGAGAGCCAATAGTGACTTTCTGTGATTTCCACAGGAAAATCCATATTGGACGTCCAAATTTGTTCATATGGACATATGCAAGCGAAATCTGCAAAGTTGAGAGGTACAAAACCTTGTGTTCTTAAGGTGAATATCTACTGGTGTATTACTCTCCCCGAAGAGAACTAATAGGTTATAATGACAAGTGAATAACCATGTCATTTTGTGTGCAAACAATATTGTGCAGGAGCGAAATCACTTCCCACAGAATATAGATACAAGTTCTACTAGCTCTCTACTGGGGCCAGCGTTAGGCCCAGGATACGTTGTGGTCACGAAGCAGGTGTTGTCAATTGAGAAACTTTGCCGTTAGATTTAGTGACTTGTGGGGGTTACACCTCTCCATTACGAAACCCCGCTACTCCGAAACCCGAAACCGGGGGTGCATATCCCTACCCCCTTACCCTAACCCTAACCCCGTTCGGAGTGGCGGGGTTTTGGAAAGGAAAAACGTCCGCACTTGTGGGCGTCCCTAGCGACAAAAAAACATTTAGCAACTTTCGCAACCTTTTGGTGAATCTGGCTGCTCGTCTTTAAAGTGACAAAAATCATTGTTCTCAACATAACTGTAGCTTTGCGCCGCTGTCAGAAGCATTTCTAACGGTGAATCAGTGCTGCAGATTAGCTCTGATCTGTAAAAATCCGCTAGCACTGTCTTCTTCTACTACAGACATAACCGTCCCCACACGTTTTCTAGAGATTGGCATTGCGTGCATGGTGCTGTGACATCATACGTAATGTCATGATGTCATCTGGTGACTTTAAGCGACTTTTCAGAGAGCCAATTGCGACTTTCTGTGATTTTTAGCAGGACTGAGTCCACTGGAAAATCCATATTGTTTTTTCTCTTACAATGGCTGCCGTTCCTCATGGCCCAGGGATCCTCTGGTTGTCGTCCCCCATGCCCCAGGGGCCCTCTGGTTGCCATACATCATGGCTTAGGGGCCCTCTGGTTGCCATATTCTGTGGCCCAGGGGCCCTCTGGTTTTCGTACTGCATGGCCCAGGGACCATCTGGTTGCCATATCCTGTAGCCCAGGGGCCCTTTGATTGCTGTCCCCCTAGGCGCTCTAGTCGCCGTACCGCATAGCCCAGGGGCCCTTTGATTGCCGTTTCCTGTGGCCCAGGGGCCCTATGGTTGCCATATCCCGTGGTTCAGGGGCCCTTTGATTACTGTCCCCCTAGACGCTCTAGTCGTCGTACCGCATAGCCCAGGGGCCCTTTGATTGCCGTACCACGTGACACAGGGGCCCTCTGATTGCCATACAGCATGGCTCAGGGGCCCTCTGGTTGCCATATCCCGTGGCCTAGGGGCCCTCTGGTTGTCGTCCCCCATGGCCCAGGGGCCCTCTGCTTGCCATACCCTGTGGCACAGGGGCCCTTTGATTGCCGTGCCAAGGGGCCCACTAGTCGATGTACCGTATGGCCCAGAAGCCCTTTGATTGCCGTTTCCCGTGGCCCAGGGGCCCTCTGGTTGCCATATCCCGTGGCTCAGGGGCCCTTTGATAGCCGTCCCCCGTGGCCCAGGGGCCCTCTGATTGCCGTCCCCCGTGGCCCAGGGGCCCTCTGGTTGCCATATCCCGTGGTTCAGGGGCCCTTTGCCATCCCCCGTGGCCTAGGGGCCCTCTGATTGCCGTCCTCCGTGGCCTAGGGGCCCTCTGGTTGCTGTACGACATGGCCCAGGGGCCCTCTGGTTCCTATGTCCTGTGGCCGAGGGCCCTCTGACTGCTGTCACTCCCCCCAGCCCATTTCAGTTAACCCTTATAGACTAAAGAAGTACAACTAAAGAAGATCCTAGAATAGAGGCCTCTATCGCAATCAGCATCGACATCGGTATCTGGATTGTTGTTGGGCCCCCCCTGGGCCCCCTGGATCCATGGGCCCCGGGGCGCCAGCCCCACTCGCCCGGTCGGTAATACGGCCCTGTTAGTCCTGTTATAGACCTGGTTTAGTCCTGTTGTAGACCTGGTTTAATTCTGTTTTAGACTGGTTTTAGTCCTTTTGTAGACCTGGTTTAGTCCTGTTATAGACCTGGTTTAGTCCTGTTGTAGACCTGGTTTAGTCCTGTTGCAGACCTGGTTTAATCCTGTTGTAGACCTGGTTTAGTCCTGTTATAGACCTGGTTTAGTCCTGTTGTAGACCTGGTTTAGTCCTGTTATAGACCTGGTTTAGTCCTTTTGTAGACCTGGTTTAGTCCTGTTATAGACCTGGTTTAGTCCTGTTGTAGACCTGGTTTAGTCCTGTTATAGACCTGGTTTAATCCTGTTGTAGACCTGGTTTAGTCCTGTTATAGACCTGGTTTAGTCCTGTTGTAGACCTGGTTTAGTCCTGTTATAGACCTGGTTTAGTCCTGTTGTAGACCTGGTTTAGTCCTGTTATAGACCTGGTTTAGTCCTGTTATAGACCTGGTTTAGTCCTGTTATAGACCTGGTTTAGTCCTGTTGTAGACCTGGTTTAGTCTTGTTATAGACCTGGTTTAGTCCTGTTATAGACCTGGTTTAATCCTGTTATAGACCTGGTTTAGTCCTGTTATAGACCTGGTTTAATCCTGTTATAGACCTGGTTTAGTCCTGTTAAATTTAAAGTTCTTGGTGTGAAAAGTTTGCATTGACCTCGTTGTTTGTGGACTTGAGCAGTTTAATGAGGAGCTGAAAGCCTCCGATGAGACGCTGCATAGACTCACCCACGTCCTGAGAGAAAGACACAGGCACAGCACTGATGAAATACACAAGTACAAGTACAAGTACAAGCAACATACTGCTCTGACTTTAAGCTGAGAAAGTGATTACTTTAGAAAGCATTTAAACCTTAAAGTGCATATGACAGACTTTTATATTCACTTGTTATTCAATAATTTAATGAGATTGTACCTGTGGTTAATATTAATCATAAACTGTATATATAAATGGACATAGCTAACATGATAGCCACGTTCCAAATAGGAAGTTCACATGTGGCTCTTCCGGCTCTTTCTGTCTCTGGCTCCCATTGACTTACATTGGAATATTGCTCTACATGATCCTGTTGTTTTGTTTTTTTCTCGCTATTTTTTTGTTTAAAAAAATCCCATTCATAATATCGAGCCTGCCTCCAAATTCGCTTCTGTAACCGTTAGCATCATGAGCTTAATTTGATTGGAGCCAAACACTGTGGGCAACGTCACATACGCTTAGTTCCCTTCTTTATAGCCTATGATATTAATCAAGTTTTTTAAATCAGTCCAGTGACAGTTCGTGATGAAAATTTAAAACTAAAGTAATGGAACTTCTAAAGCATTAAAAAAAAAAATATAATTATAAAAAAAAAAAAAATGGACAGAATTTACATCCATACAAGTCAGGTGGAGTTTAAGCAAATACAGTGGTACCTCACCTTACGAAATTAATTCGTTCCAGAAGTGGTTTCGTAACGTGAATTTTTCGTAAGTTGAGTAGCTATTTCAATGGAAAAGGCCTGATACGTTCCAAGGCCCCGATCCAAGTTTTTTTTTATAGTGTAACTTTTTTTATAGTGTAACATTGTGTTCTGCGTAGAGACTGTAGACCCAGGACTAAACGTGGACTATACCAGGTCTAGACCAAGGTCTAAACCTGGACTAAACCAGGACTAGACCAGGTGGATTAAAGCGCCGCGCGCGGGTCTATTTCCTGGTTTCGTTTCGAGTCACGGCTGAGGCGAGCAGCGAGGGGGACCGCACGCAGTCTGAGCGCATGAACGAGACCCGTGCTCAAACCGTGCCTCCTCTAGACCTCCTCTAGACCTCCTCTAGACCTGGTCTAGACCAGGTCTAGACCCGGTCTAGACCCCCGGGGCTCTTGCATGCGTTCGTTCATGCGCTCAGACTGCGTGCGGTCCCCCTCGCTGCTCGCCTCAGCCGTGACTCGAAACGAAACCAGGAAATAGACCCGCGTGCGGCGCTTTAATCCACCTGGTCTAGTCCTGGTCTAGTCCAGGTTTAGTCCTGGTCTAGTCCAGGTTTAGTCCTGGTCTAGTCCAGGTTTAGTCCTGGTTTAGTCCAGGTTTAGTCCTGGTCCAGTCCTGGTCTAGTCCAGGTTTAGTCCTGGTCTAGTCCAGGTTTAGTCCTGGTTTAGTCCAGGTCTAGACCTGCTGGCAGCCCCGCGCCCGGTCATGCTGCGCTATCACACTATTAATATTAATAATTTTGTTGAAAATCTATGAAAGTTTGAGTGTTTAAACGAGAGACAAATGTGAGAAAAGTTTAAATCCAGTCTGAGAAAAGCGTATAATGTGTGTGGCTGAGCGCACATTATTTGAATTTCGTATCTAGAGACCAAAATTTAACGTGAAGGCGTTTCGTAACTTGAAATTTTCGTTTGTTCGGTCTTTCGTAAGGTGAGGTACCACTGTAATTGTTTTGTGGAATGTGTGGTCTAAGCTGTCGTATACACTTTTACTCCGGGGCTTGTGTAAAGCTGCGGTGGTGTCGGCAGTACAGATGTCCACCCACTAATCCTAAAACTGTCGGTTTGGTCCCTTTTCCTGGCGTTGATACTGACACTTCTCCCACTTTTCCTGTTCGACTGTGTAAGACACTGTGGGACGGGCGGAGGTGCTGAAGCGTATTTTTCTTTTCATTTGATTAATATTTGTTTTTACTTTTCAATTTTACCATTTACTTGTCTTTCTTTTCTTCATTTGAATGTTATTAAGTGCAGCTCTGATGATGTTGTTATTATGTTATTACTATGATTATGTTGTTATGATGATGTTATTATTCTTATTATGTTATTCTTATTATGTTATTATGATTCTGATGTATTATTATGTCGTTAATGTGATGATGTTGCGTATGATGTCATGAGGTGAGAGTACCTTGCCGTTCTGGATAATGGGGCACAGGGCCCAGGCGGCGCTGGACTGCACCTCCGGACTGGGGTTCTTGAGGAGGGACCAGACCAGGCGCAGTCCGTCCAGCTGGTCGATGATTCTGCACAGGGTTAGGAAGGAAGGAAATCAACTCTGTTTTTACTGTGCAGTACTTTGGAGACTGTTTATAAAGTGTATTGGATTAAAAACATTAGACTTGTGTTATGTCTCTGATTACAACACTTACGCCATGTTCTTCATGTCGGTGGCACAGATTCCTAAAGTTCTGGTCAAATTCACCAGCAGAGCCTGCAATCAGACAATACTTAGAGTGAAGAAGAAGAAGAAGTTTTAGAATGCAGTGTTTTTCATTAAAGGTCCCATGGCATGAAATTTTCACTTTCTGAGGTTTTTGAACGTTAATGTGAGCTCCCCTACCCTGTTTAGGCCCCCCCCCCCCATGGTTAAAAGTTGCGAAATGTCTAAACTGAGCATTTGCGATCCTTTTCTGCGTTAGAAAAAATCAGAGCTCAAACGGGCGATTTTGAACAAGGAAACTTATTGACGTCAGCTAGAAAAAAGAAATGCAAATGCAGTTCTACCCCCGTCTGTCTGTACTCAGCGTCTCTGTAAATCACACCCAGAGAGTTTGGACTGCGGAGGAGCTACGCAATGTGAAATGTGTTTTTTTATTTGACTGGAGGAACTTGCGAGTGTTTCTAGGCTCGGAAGTCCTTTATCTGAGCCTGTGGATATCTGAAACAGCAGTGGTTTCATTTTATTTTCTGTGGAAATGTGTTTATTTTTCAATGGAACGCTTCTCATCTCTCCCTCCGTGCAAAAACACGGAAGTGGGTCACAGAGCGGAGCGGAGAGTTTGGCCACGCCCCCACCCCCTACTATAGGCCATCTCTGTCCTCCTCATTTGCATTCAAGCAACAACGCCCATAATGGAGTGTTCCAGAGTGACATTTATGACTCTTTCTCATCTTATCTCTGTTTCTCATGCACTGAGTGTTGATTTTGAAGAAGGATTCATTTACAGTATTAGGGAACCATTAAGGAGCCATTTAAAAGCATCAAGAAGTACCATGTCATGGGATCTTTAATAGAGAAGACTATGGTGCCACCCCCTTCCCCATAGTCTAAATCAAACTGAGCAATGCTGGTATTGGTATTAAAAGTAACACGTTTTGCTTGTTGTATTCTCTTAAAGATCCCATGACATGGTACTTCTTGATGCTTTTATATGGCTCCTTAATGGTTCCCTAATACTGTAAATGAATCCTTCTTCAAAATCAACACTCAGTGCATGAGAAAGAGAGATAAGATGAGAAAGTGTCATAAATATCTCTCTGGAACACTCCATTCTGGGCGTTGTTGCTTGAATGCAAATGAGGAGGACAGAGATAGGCCAGAGCAGCGGGTGGGGGCGTGACCAAACTCTCCGCTCTTTCCTCTTTAGCGGCGCGATGTGCGCTGGCTCCACTTCCACGTTTAAGCGCGAAGGAAGATATGAGATGATTTCCATTGAAAAATAAACACATTTCCACAGAAAATAAAATTAAACCACTGCTGTTTCAGAGGTTCGGAGGGTCGGATAAAGGACATCCGAGCCTGGAAACACTCTCAGGTGTCTCCAGGCAAATAAAAAAACGCATCTCGCATTGCGTAGCTCGTTTGCGGTCCAAACTCTTTGGGCGTGATTTACAGAGAGTGTGGGTAGAAACACAGACGGGCGGTGGAACTGCATTTGCATTTTTTCTTCAATGTGACGTCACATAGTTTCCTTGTTCAGAATCGCCCGTTTGAGCTGTCTTCTTTTCCAACGCAGAAAAGGATCGCAAATGCTCAGTTTACACATTTTGCAACTTTTAGCCATGGGGGGGCTAAACAGGGTAGGGGAGCTCACATTAACGTTCAAAAACCTCAGAAAGTGAAAATTTCATGCCATGGGACCTTTAAATAAATACAAATTTACTCACATAACTACAAACAAATTTCAAACTAGGATTGCCAGGGCCACCATAGTCTTGTAAAACCAAAAGGAAACACGGCAACTGTCTTGTGTGTAGACCTAATATTTGTATGCATTCTTATGAGCGTCTACTGGTGCAACAACATTAAGTACCCAAACACAGGTAGTATCTGGCAACCCAAAGCAAGGAGCTCATTCTGCTTTCTGTTTTTGACTATTCCAGGTCTAATCTAAGGCTAAACCAGGTCTAAAAGTGTACAACATGATTTCCACTGTAGTTCTAAGCAAGAAATAATCCAAAGAAGGACAGAAAAAAGTGGATAAAAATGATTTCAATCACTGACAGGAAGTGTAAATAAGGCAAGCCCACAAACTGAAGAGCTCCAAGTACCACCCATAAACTATATATATAAATGAACACAGCTAACCCGCTAGCTTCCGCATTCCTGCAATTGACTTTACAATGAAAAAATGTTGCCCCCTCTCTTTGTAACGGCTGTGAGCCTTGTCATTTTGGTGTAAAATGTTTGTATTAACCCGCTCTACATGATCCTGGTGTATTTATGTAGCTATTTTGTCTATAAATCGATTCCTATTCATATGGAATGGGCTCCAAATTTGCCCCTACAACTGCTAACCTTGTGAGCCTCATTTGATTAGTCTGCTTTTGTATACTATATTTACGGCAGGGGTCTCCAGTTAAATTTCTCTGAGGGCCAACACATGTCCACATTGCAAAACTGGGGTCCATTTATGACCTATATGGTGTGCGTGGGTTTATTTTAAAGCGTTTTAAATGCAACACAAACAAATATAAAAAGGAGAAATTCAATTTGTCAACTGGACAAAGTTTGTTTGGTCGAAAACGTTTCGCCGCTCATCCGAGAGGCTTCGTCAGTTCTGGTTCTAGTGCTGGTTATATCTAGCTGCAGGGAGGAGCTCCCTCCACGGAAATAGCTCTGAAACTATCTCAACTAATCTGTCTCTTTTGTATTACGAATTCCTCTGGCGTCTAGTATTAGCATATCTATTCAGCCCTAGGAGGCGCTCACTACACTGAAATAGCTCTGAAACTATCTCCACTAATCTGTCTCTTTGTTTTTCAAATTTCTCTGGCGTCTAGTTTAGCCTCCCTATTCAAGACAGTGAGGTTCAGATCTTAGCCAGGGAAAAGAACTGGTTTGAGAGGGGAGTTAAAGAGGCAATTTTTGTCAAAAAAGAGAATCTGTCGTTAAACAGAAATGGGGGAGTTAGACATAACTTGTCTCCCATCTATAATTCGATTCTCAAACCAAGTCAAAACAGACAAAGTAACATTAGGGCAGACGAGCCAGGGCAGAGGGGTGGAGAGGGTCGTTAGGCTTGAATAGGGAGGCTAAACTAGACGCCAGGGAAATTTGAAAAACAAAGAGACAGATTAGTGGAGATAGTTTCAGAGCTATTTCAGTGTAGTGAGCTCCTCCCTGCAGCGAGATATAAACAGGGTCTAACCAGCACTAGAACCAGAACTGAAGAAGCCTCTCGGATGAGCGACGAAACGTTTTCGACCAAACAAACTTTGTCCAGTTGACAAATTGAATTTCTCCTTTATCATGGATTCTACCTGGACGACTGAGGGACTCTTCACGCAAATATAAAAAGGATTTCCACTGGCTCCCTGCATGCTTGCTTAATAGAAGGTTTAGTTTGGCAAAGTGCGCAACCCTGACTGATGTGTATGTATGCCTAGAGAGGGGTAAATATACAATCATATACATTAGTGGCCAATATGAGGTATTACACTTAAAGTTAACGAGGGAGTCTGACTGTGAACAATGTCAATTACTAATGTATCTGAAATGACACATTCAAATTGGGGTTGGAGTATTGTGGACTGGTCCAGATGCCCTTGGTTGGTTGGTTGGAGTTGGAGCTCGCAAACCACAGTCTGAGAAACAGTGCATTACATAATCCAATCATCATCATCATCGTAATGTGCTAAACCCACATATGAGACAGTCTCCTCTCAGACCTGGTTCCTCCCGGTGAGCAGCTGCACCAGCTTCTTGACGCCTCCGCTCTGTCCGATCACGCCTCTGTTTGTGGAGACCTGAGCGAACTCTCCCAGAGCTGCCACCACGTTCACCAGGACCTCCTCTGGCTGCTCACACATGAGGGACACCAGCTTCTCCAATACCTGGAACTCCTGGAATCTACCATGCACAACCACATAAGAACCTGGACTGATACAGGATACGGGTCAAAAATATCTCAGAATAAAATATGTTTTGGTCATCTGAGTGTGCTATGCATTTTTTGTATCAACTGAGGGATTTCAAGGACATAATTCATAGTAAAATATTGATTCAGTTCGGGTCACATTCTTTGAGGGACAGAGGAGTGCGGAGATGAGTGAGAGATACAGGACTACATTCATACCATACTCCCTACAAATGTACAACAACTCATCTTTATGTAACAGATAACCCTATATGTACTGTCACATCATATATCTTTGCACTCTTTGTCCTTACAGCCTCTTGTATATAGCAGAGAAATATTACTTTATTTTTTATATATTTTCTTTTATCTTTACTTGCACATACATTTACATAATTATGCTACTCATTTAGAATGTATTATTATCATTTATATTATTGCTCTTTGTTATTTTAATATATTGTAATATGTGAGCTATTGTGTCTAAGTAATTTCCCTTGTGGATCAATAAAAATCAATCAGTGTTTGTTTAAGTCTAAGTTGATTGAAAAGCCCTGACCTGGCCCTGCTCTGAGAACTGAACCCGAGACCTTGTAGACTAACTCAAAGACTGCTGTATGTTCCTTACTTGGTGACGTTCTTCTGGCTGAGGGAGCATTTCCAGATGGCTCCTGTTGCAGCAGCTAACAGCTGTTTGTTCTCAGGTTTACTGAGCAGCAGAGCCAGACGCTGAGGGCCTTTGTACTGGTGAATCAGATCTCGAGTCTTCTCATCCTCTGCACACTAATACAACATTTGATAAAGTTTACAATTTTACATCCTGGTTGGATGACATGATGGCATAACTGTTACCTTGCAACCACCAAGACTAAAACTTACTAAATTACACAATAGTTATGAGAGTAATACAAATACATTTTATTAAATGAAGATTTAAACTGTTGAAAAACGTGTTCCTTGTGAATAAATCCATTTTGGATGGAGTTTTCTGTGTTTTACAGCTCAACTCTACTTCTTATAATGTTGTTGTCTTCTCTTCTTTTTTCCACAAACTGCCACTTAAAGGTCCCATGGCATGAAATTTTCACTTTCTGAGGTTTTTGAACGTTAATGTGAGCTCCCCTACCCTGTTTAGCCCCCCCCCCCATGGCTAAAAGTTGCGAAATGTCTAAACTGAGCATTTGCGGTCCTTTTCTGCGTTAGAAAAAAAAAACACAGCTCAAACGGGCGATTCTCAACAAGGCACCTTATTGACGTCAGATCAAAAAATGCAGCTCCACCCCCATCTGTCTGTACTCAGCGTCTCTGTAAATCACGCCCAGAGAGTTTGGACCGCGAATGCGCTAGGCAATGCGAAATGCGTTTTTTTATTTGCCTGGAGGCACGTCCGAGTGTTTCTAGGCTCGGAAGTCCTTTATCTGAGCCTCTGGACGTTTGAACAGCAGTGGTTTAATTTTATTTTCTGTGGAAATGAGTTTATTTTTCAATGGAACGCTTCTCATCTCTTCTCCGCGCAAAAACGCGGAAATGGATCAGAGCTAGAGCTGAGAGCGGAGAGTTTGGCCACGCCCCCACCCTCTACTATAGGCCATCTCTGTCCTCCTCATTTGCATTAAAGCAACAACTCCCATAATGGACTGTTCAGAGAGAGAAAAATTACTTTCTCATCTTATCTCTGTTTCTCATGCACTGAGTGTTGATTTTGAAGAAGGATTCGTTTACAGTATTAGGGAACCATTAAGGAGCCATATAAAAGCATCAAGAAGTACCATGTCATGGGACCTTTAACTGATGTAAAACTACGATAAATATTGACCACAGGTACTATCCACCAAACCAAGTCAGAATTAGAGCAACATGCTTGTCATATGCTCTTTAATAAGCTTTCATAAACAGTGTACAGATCTGAACAAGAGCTTAATCTCTTAAGCCTAGATTATAAGTGTGACACACAGAGTATAAAGCAGATGTAAACTTGGCCAAACCTTTCCAAAAGTAAACTGGTATTGATCAAAGATAATTATAATAATAATGACCAATTAGTTATACAGCACCTAAGTAAGCTCAGTGAACTAGGTCTGTCACCATAATTACAAGTACTACTTACTCATTCCTAATTATTGCTTGTGTCATGGTGTTGCTCCACAATATGGCATTAAACAAATATACAGCAAAAACATGCCCAACATTAATGTGAGCAGGCACTCTTATTCACAGATATGACCTGCAACTTGGCCTGGTGGGCTTGCTTGTCTCCATGAAAATAGTTTAATTATACCATAGAAAATTCCAGGAATAACAATAACATCTACCTGGAATCAAGCAGGTGGCATCTGCTAGAAAGTTTCATTGTGTACCTTTAATGCAGACCTATTCTGAAAAATGGACTTTCCAGAGCTTTCAACCATGTTATAGTAGTTTCTTCTCATTGACCCTCTGAAGTATTTGGAGTGATTTGTGCATATTCCAGTCTTTAATCCCTTATATACAAGAGGCCATTTTGCCGTTCAACCCCCATTTTCACTGCCACTGAGACGTACACACTTCCTTCTCCAGTTTTATTTTCTTAAAGGTCCTATGACATGGTACTTCTTGATGCTTTTATATGGCTCCTTAATGGTTCCCTAATACTGTAAATGAATCCTTCTTCAAAATCAACACTCAGTGCATGAGAAACAGAGATAAGATGAGAAAGAGTAATTTTTCTCTCTCTGAACAGTCCATTATGGGCGTTGTTGCTTGAATGCAAATGAGGAGAAAAGAGATGGCCTATAGTAGAGGGTGGGGGCATGGCCAAACTCTCAGCTCTCAGCTGTGCGTTCCACTGAAAAATAAACACATTTCCACATAAAATAAAATTAAACCACTGCTGTTCAAAGGTCCAGAGGCTCAGATAAAGGACTTCCGAGCCTAGAAACACTCGGACGTGCCTCCAGGCAAATAAAAAACGCATTTCGCATTGCCTAGCGCATTCACAGTCCAAACTCTATGGGCGTGATTTACAGAGACGCTGAGTAGACACAGACGGGGGTGGAACTGCATTTTTCGATCTGACGTCAATAAGGTGCCTTGTTCAGAATCGCCCGTTTCAGCTGTGTTTTTTTCTAACGCAGAAAAGGACCACAAATGCTCAGTTTAGACATTTCGCAACTTTTAGCCATGGGGGGGGGGGGGCCTAAACAGGGTAGGGGAGCTCACATTAACGTTCAAAAACCTCAGAAAGTGAAAATTTCATGCCATGGGACCTTTAACCTGTAGTACACGTAGGATTCAGCAGTGTTGTGTAGTCATTTCTGGAACAAATGTAACAAAAATCACAGTTCACAAATCACAGTTTTCTAACGTGGGAATCAGAGGACTTGTTTCTTTTACTAAGTCATTTTTAGATCGATATTGTGATTAAAAATGTCTAAATTATAACAGAATGATCCACGAGGGTCAGAGATTAAAACTATACACCTCCGCCCCCCTCCCCCCGCTCGGCCGCTCGGATCACTGTCTGGTTTACCTGCTCCCGCAATACACACCCAGGGTGCGGAAAGAACCTGTGCAGAAGCGGTCTGTGAAGCTTTGGACTCAGGAGGCCTGTGAGAGTCTGAGAGACTGTTTCCAGAACACTGACTGGGACATTTTCACTGACTCTCATGGAGATGACATCAACGGCCTGACCCATTGCATCACAGACTACATCAACTTCTGCGTGGAGAACACTGTGCCAACCAGGAGGGTACGGTGTTTCCCCAACAACCACCCCTGGGTCACCCCTGAGCTTAAAGCCCTCCTGAACCAGAAGAAAAGGGCTTTCAACTCAGGGGACAGAGAGGAGCAGAAAAGGGTCCAGAGAGAGCTTCAGTGGAGGATCCGACGGGCCAAGAAGGACTATGGGAGGAGGATGGAGGAGCAGCTGGCCCAAAACAACGCACGGGGCGTGTGGAGAGGACTGAGGAGCATGTCTGGTTTTGGACAGAGTGGCAGAGGGACAGCTGATGGCGATCAGCGCTGGGCGGACGAATTAAACTGTTATTTCAACAGGTTTAATGCGCCCCCCACCCCCTCTGCCCCTCTGCCGACTCCCTCCTCCTCCTCTTCACACCTCCCCGGGCCAGTAGGCATACCCCCCTTCCCCCTCACACGGACTCAACCCAGCACCAGCCCCCCTCCACCCCCCACCACCACCACCACCACCCCCTGCTGTCCCCCCCAGTCCCCCCCTCACTCCCCCCTCTCCATCACACCGGACGAGGTGAGGAGGGAGCTCAGGCGACTCAGGCAGAGGAAGTCCACAGGACCTGATGGTATCTGCCCCAGGCTGCTGAGAACCTGTGCAGACCAGCTCTGTGAGGTTCTCTGCTACATGTTCAATCTCAGCCTCAGCCTGGAGAAGGTCCCCGTCCTGTGGAAGACCTCCTGCGTGGTCCCGGTTCCCAAAACAACAAACGCCAGGGAACCGGCCCACTACAGACCAGTCGTCTTGACCTCCCACCTCATGAAGACCATGGAGAGGGTGATCCTCAGCCACCTCCGCTCTGTGGTGAGCCCCACCCTGGACCCGCTGCAGTTTGCCTACAAGCCAAACGTAGGAGTAGAGGACGCCGTCATCTACTTTCTGCAGCGGGCGCTCACCCACCTTGAGACCGCCGGGAGTGCTGTGAGAGTCATGTTCTTTGACTTCTCCAGCGCCTTCAACACCATCAGGCCGGCGCTGCTGCGGGGGAAGCTGGAGGACGCGGGAGTGGATGGACATCTCGCTGCCTGGACCATCGACTACCTCACTGACCGTCCACAGTACGTGCGGCTGCGCGGCTGTGAGTCAGAGGTGGTAGTATGCAGCACGGGGGCCCCCCAGGGTACTGTCCTCTCACCCTTCCTCTTCACCATATACACCTCGGACTTCACATATAACATGGACAGCTGCCATCTCCAGAAGTTCTCCGACGACTCGGCCATTGTGGGCTGTGTGTCAGAGGGGAACGAGCTGGAGTACCACTCGGTCATCAGTGACTTTGTAGACTGGTGTGGGCGCAACCACCTGAGCCTTAACACCAGTAAGACAAAGGAGCTGGTGATCGACTTCAGGAGGAGACCACTACCTCACTCACCGGTGAACATCCAGGGGCAGGACATAGAGACTGTGGACAGTTTCAAGTACCTGGGTGTTCACCTCAACAATAAACTGGACTGGTCCCACAACACTGACGCCCTGTACAAGAAGGGCCAAAGTCGCCTCCACCTCCTGAGGAGACTGAGGTCCTTTGGAGCGAGCAGGCCTCTGCTCAAGACTTTTTATGACTCTGTGGTGGCCTCTGCTCTCCTCTACGCTGTCGTCTGCTGGGCCCCGAGCAGCACAGAACGGGACAGAAAAAGACTGAATAAGCTGGTTAAGAGGGCCAGCTCTGTCCTGGGCTGTCCTCTGGACCGTGTAGAGGAGGTGGCTGAGAGGAGGGTACTGGCCAAATTCATGTCCATTAAGGACGACACCTCTCACCCTCTGCACCGGACTGTAAAGGAGCTGAGCAGCTCCTTCAGCAGCCGACTGAGGCACCCCCAGTGCAAGAAGGAGCGCTACCGCAGATCCTTCATCCCCACCGCCATCAGACTGTATAATTCTAACATATAGGCCAGACGTGCAATATCCTCCTTTTCATGTTGATGCTTGTTGTTACCATTATCATTATTACTATTTTCCATTATTATTATTATTATTACATATTACTATTGCACTATTTATTACTTACTTTATCCCCTCCCTGCCTGCATGCACTTTTCCCCTCCTGTCCAATTGTCCTGGAGCTACTGTGGCGAGTAAATTTCTCCTGTGTGAGATCAATAAAGTCTTATCTTATCTTATCTTATCTTATAAAGACAAACAAGCACAATAGGGCTTTAAGTGGAATAAATTGGGAGTGCAGAGACATGTTAAAAGAGAAGCAGTAGTCTACAGTACGGTATTCTCATAATGCGCATATTTGTGTTCTACAGTGTACAGCTGAGCATCTTCAGATGATAGAACAGACTTATAAGTGTGTTTATTTGTTGCGGGAAAAGTCCCTCAGTCGTCCAGGTAGAATCCATGATAAAAGGAGAAGTTTAATTTGTCAACTGGACAAAGTTTGTTTGGTCGAAAACGTTTCGCCGCTCATCCGAGAGGCTTCTTCAGTTCTGGTTCTAGTGCTGGTTAGACCCTGTTTATATCTCGCTGCAGGGAGGAGCTCACTACACTGAAATCCTTCTGAAACTATCTCAACTAATCTGTATCTTTTGTTTCTCTGGCGTCTCGTTTAGCATCTCTATTTAGCCCTATGAGGAGCTCACTGCACTGAAATAGCTCTGAAACTATCTCAACTCATTTGTTCCTTTTTGTTATTTGAATTTCTCTGGCGTATAGTTTAGCATCTCTATTCAGACAAGTCAGGGACAGAGGGGTGGAGACGGTCGTTAGTCTGAATAGAGATGCTAAACTATACGCCAGAGAAATTCTAATAACAAAAAGGAACAAATGAGTTGAGATAGTTTCAGAGCTATTTCAGTGCAGTGAGCTCCTCCTAGGGCTGAATAGAGAGGCTAAACGAGACGCCAGGGAAACAAAAGATACAGATTAGTTGAGATAGTTTCAGAACGATTTCAGTGTAGTGAGCTCCTCCCTGCAGCGAGATATAAACAGGGTTTAACCAGCACTAGAACCAGAGCTGAAGAAGCCTCTCGGATGAGCGGCGAAACGTCTTCAACCAAACAAACTTTGTCCAGTTGACAAGTTGAACTTCTCCTTTTATCATGTGTTTATTTGTGTTGGAGGCAGAACATTAGGGACAGTTAGAATCAGACCTTGAAAATGGCGCTGGCCGAGTGCATCTGCAGCTCCTCATTTTCACTGCTCAGGTTTTTCACCAGATCCTTAATCATGCCTTCACTTCGGATCGCATTTCTGTAGCTCTCCTGTAGGGGGAAAATCGAGACCTGTTACACTCTGTCCGTCAAAAGGTCACATTATATTACACTGTACATATGCACAGCAAAAGGTTTCCCAAAGTGTCAGAAGGCTTTATTATTTATTTTTTATTATTATTCATTCGCTCTCCACACTTGATAGCGGTAAGCTATTTCTAAAGTCATAGACGCCCAGGGGCAAATTGGCAGATACATAGTGGCCAATCTGGACGAACCGCAACCAACTCACACAAGGACAAGAACATGACAATATAATTGGCAAGACTGGGATTTGAACCACTACGATGATTATGATGGCCGCTCTACAACAAGAGACAAGTTTCTGAAACTTTATAATGTTATTAAAGCATTTCGCCGAATATTTTGAACAACTGCGTTATAGATATTAGTTAGCATGTAGCTGGTTAACCTCAACATTGCCTCTGAACTTTTAATATCTTAAAGGAAAAGTAACGGTTTTTTTTACAATCTGAGCCTTCTTTCGGCAATAAAACAAGTAGTTTTACTCACCCATAGCACTTTGGTGTCAATTGGAGTGGTATCGCAGAAGTTATGTTGGAGCCGTTCTGTTCTACTAATGATCCCGTATCCGTTAACATGGTGCTCGGGGCATTACTTTGCGGTCTCCAAATAACACAAACTTTAGCACTTTTCAAATCACAGAAGATCGCTGTGTCAGCGTAGACTTTTAGTGGATTCCAAAACGGCCTGAAACCCGATATGCAGCTATAGTTTCATTTGATGACGTCATCAGAGAGGACAGTGCGCATGCGTGAACTCAGCTGTTTTGTAAACACCGCTAGTCCGAAAGAAGCTAACACCGCTCTGAACTTTACTTTTCTGTTGCCATATCGGGTTTCAGGCCGTTTTGGAATCCACTAAAAGTCTACCCTGACACAGCGATCTTCTGTGATTTGAAAAGTGCTAAAGTTTGTGTTATTTGGACACCGCAAATCAGTGCCCCGAGCACTCACGCTAACGGATACGGGATCATTAGTAGAACAGAACGGCTCAACATAAGTTCTGCGATACTGCTCCAATTGACACCAAACTGCTCTGGGTGAGTAAAACTACTTGTTTTATTGCCGAAAGAAGGCTCAGATTGTAAAAAAAAAACGTAAATTTTCCTTTAAATTTTTAAAAAATCAATGGGAAAAATGAATGGAAATTTGACTTCCCGAACTGGAGCAAACGATCCCTGTTGAGCTCCATTAGGTCCAATATTTTATGAGATTGAGTTCTCAGATGTGTCATATTAACCTAGGATGTTTCAGTCAGACAGGTTCAAAGTGTAGACTTTTCTTTCTTGTGGAGTTATTACAGAAATATTTATTATGAATTAGGTGAAAACATTTGCTTCATAAAATGTAAATTCTGTTGACCCTGTCCTCCAGGTCAGTGTTTTGGCCATTTAAGTGTTGTGACATGAACCTGACCTGTTCTCTTTTATGTCCTGTGAAAAAGTACCCTGTTCCACTGGATGTTCAGTTCAATGTATTTTCGTAAAGCCCAAACTCACAGCAGTCGCCTTTCAGGGCTCCACAAGCAATTGCAATTAATTCAACCCTGTCCTTAGAGCCTCCCTCTGCAACCCCAGTCCCACGTTGAGGTGTTACCTCAGAGGCACACTCCTGCAGCGTTCCCATCACTGGAATGAGCATGTTGACATGGGGTGAGCGTAGCAAGCGACCCAACAGAGGGATGCCTCCTGCTTTACGAATGGCCTCTTTGTTCCTGGAGCTTCGGCTGCAGCTCCACAGAGCCAGAGCCCCACAGCGAGCAGCCTCCACATGAAGCTCCTCTCTGGGGGACAGGCTGGGAGAGTCCAGAAGTCTGACCTGCATCGAACAGAGACAGATATCAGAGGTGTACTCAAGTGAGGGTAACGTTACTTCAAAATAATATTACTCAAGTAGAAGTACAAAGTAGTGCTCCAAGAAATTACTCAAGTAAGAGTAAAAAGTACAGTGGTACCTCACCTTACGAAATTAATTCGTTCCAGAAGTGGTTTCGTAACGTGAATTTTTCCTAAGTTGAGTAGCTATTTCAATGGAAAAAGCCTGATTCGTTCCAAGGCCCCGATCCAAGTTTTTTTTTTATAGTGTAACTTTTTTTTATAGTGTAACATTGTGTTCTGGGTCCTGATTGGCTAAGAGACTGTAGACCCAGGACTAAACGTGGAATAAACCAGGTCTAAACAAGGTCTATACCTGGACTGGACCAGGACTAAACCTGGACTAAACCAGGTCTAGACCAGGTGGATTAAAGCGCCGCGTGCGGGTCTATTTCCTGGTTTCTCACGAGTCAGAGCTGAGGTGAGCAGCGAGGAGGAGACCGCAGCGAGGAGGGGACCGCACGCAGTCCGAGCGCATGAACGAACGCAGGTAAGAGCTGCGGTGGTTTAATCCTGGTTTAGACCTGGTTTAGACCTGGTTCAGACCTGGTTTAATCCTGTTTTAGAGGAGGAACGGTTTGAGCACGGGTCTCGTGCTCGCACCCCGCGCCGGGTCATGCTGCGCTATCACACGTGTCCGGGCACACACACCGCCCTCCCCCTTCCCCCCACACTTCACTATTAATAATTTTGTTGAAAATCTATGAAAGTTTGAGTGTTTAAACAGAGACAAATGTGAGAAAAGTTTAAATCCAGTCTGAGAAAAGCGTATAATGTGTGTGGCTGAGCGCGCATTATTTGAATTTTTGAGATTTCGCGTTTCGTAACTTGAATTTTCTTTCGTATCTAGAGACCAAAATTTAACGTGAAGGCGTTTCGTAACTTGAAATTTTCGTTTGTTGGGTCTTTCGTAAGGTGAGGTACCACTGTATTTGGAAAAGTAAGACTCAAGTAAACAATAACTGAGACCTAATAATGCATAATTACTGCATAAACCTACAATCTATTCAAAACATAGCAGCTTAAAGGTGCGCTGCGTAACAATTGTAGTGGAGGATGTGGAGATTTGATGGAAATGTGATTGCTTTGTCTAGAACAGGCTTGTCCAAACTGTTCCACAAAGGGCCGGTGTGGCTGCAGGTTTTTGTTCCAACCAGCCAAGACCACACCTTCAACTGTCTGAAGACTGAGAGCGGTTGATTAAATGAGTCAAGTCTGGCGTGCTGCTACTTGGTTGGAAAGAAAACCTGCAGCAACAGTTTGGACATGCCTGGTCTAGAATGTTGCATAGTCTAGATTAAACCTATCTATCACAAGGAAGGCAAGCGGGTTACAGCACTACGCGATATTACAGTCAGAGTCACCCCGTTTCACAGAAGGAATTATTGTATTTTTGAGCAACAAAAACACCTGTAATAAACAAATGCTGGACTGAAATATCTAAAGTCATACCGTAGAGAATTCCAGGATACTAAATCTGGTATTGAAACTAGATATACTAAAAAAGTCCCATTAAAAGGACAGATAATATTAACTTAATATAAACCTCACCATTAAAAAGTTCTTAACAGATCACTGACCATTAGAACGACAATTAAAATGCGATTAACTGCACAGCCCCCAGTAAAATTATATCTTTTCCTTTTGGTTTGATGTCTTTCTTGTTGGTTCCACCAGTCTCCAGTTTTAACACCTGATGCCCTTCCTATTGCAAGTGAAGTGTCTTGCCCTAACTCTAAGGACACTCAAGGCTCAAAGGTTTGTGCGTATGATTACTCTGTGTGACAGTATCAACACACTATACTGCTGTGGCCGATACCTATATTTAGGTTTACTTGAAGTTGAACTTGAAGTAAAGATCACAAATTAACTTTTCACATTTGTAAAAATAATAAATGTAATAAATGTAACAAATGTATCTGGGATACAGCCATATACTGCTCTTCTATTTCCATTTTGACTCATATCATGAGTCTGTTCTAAAAAGACTAAACTGATCCAAAGCAATCTACAGATACAGATATCATCAAAAAATAAGATAAAAGGAGAAGTTCAATTTGTCAAGTGGACAAAGTTTGTTTGGTTGAAGATGTTTCGTCGCTCATCCGAGAGGCTTCTTCAGTTCTGGTTCTAGTGCTGGTTAGACCCTGTTTATATCTCGCTGCAGGGAGGAGCTCACTACACTGAAATCGTTCTGAAACTATCTCAACTAATCTGTATCTTTTGTTTCCCTGGCGTCTCGTTTAGCATCTCTATTCAGCCCTAGGAGGAGCTCACTGCACTGAAATAGCTCTATCTCAACTAATTTGTTCCTTTTTGTTATTCGAATTTCTCTGGCGTATAGTTTAGCATCTCTATTCAGACTAACGACCGTCTCCACCCCTCTGTCCCTGACTTGTCTGCCCTAATGTTTCTTTCGTCTGTTCTGACTTGGTTTAAGAATCGAATTATAAATGGGAGACAAGTTGTGTCTAACTCCCCCATTTCTGTTTAACGATGGATTCTCTTTTTTGACAAAAAGAGCCTCTTTAACTCCCCTCTCAAACCAGTTCTTTTCCCTGGCCAAGATCTGAACCTCCATCAAAAAATACATAAATAATAAATCCTCATCATAAATAACTATTATTGTAACATTAACTTACATATAAATCAAATCAGGCCTAGATTAAAATGTGTTTGTCATGGTCAACAACAAAGTGATCAGATATGAGGTTTCTCTCATAAAAACCATATCTCCCCTCCCTGTCTCAGTCCTGTATGTGAAGAGTCCACTCTCACCAGCTTGTCGATGCCCCCACAGTGCCTGACCGTCCGTCTGGCCTTACGGATCTTGGCGACGTTGGCGAGGGTCTCTGCTGCCAGCGCCTGCAGCTCGGGCAGCTGGATGTCCAACAGTGGCACCAGGCTCTGAACACCCTGCAGCTTCACCACGGACCTCTGGATCTTAGCGCTGTGACTGATCACACGCAGGATTTTAAGAGACCCGATCTGCAGCAACACGTGTTTGAAAGGTTAAGGTTACTGTGGGGCATCCTTCAGTATCTCTGTGTTTAAAGGAAAAGTAACGTTTTTTTACAATTTGAGCCTTATTTCGGTAATAAAACAAGTTGTTTTACTCACCCATAGCACTTTGGTGTCATATGGAGCACTTCCGGAGATGTTTTAGATTAGCGTTAGGCTAACGCCGTTAGCCTAGCGCGACTTATAGCCATAGCTCGGGGCATTCCCCGAGCATGTAATATGCCCCGAGCATGTAATATGTCTTTAGTCTACGATTTCGTTTGGTCAAAAGTGGCCTGTAATCCGAGATTTAGCCATAGTTTCGAGTAGATGAGGAAGCCAGTGCGCATGCGCGGAGTCACAGTTTATTTCACTCTCAGCTCCCGGGACCCAAACATGGAACGCAAAGCTGTAAACTATGGATAAATCTCGGATTACAGGCCACTTTTGATTCAAACGAAATCGTAGACTAAGACATCGAGCTTCTATGATTTGAAAAGTGCTAAAGTTTGTGTTATTTGGAGCCCGCACGGGGCATATTACATGCTCGGGGAATGCCCCGAGCTATGGCTATAAGTCGCGCTAGTCTAACGGCGTTAGGCTAACGGCGTTAGCCTAACGCTAATCTAAAACATCTCCGGAAATGCTCCATATGATACCAAAGTGCTATGGGCGAGTAAAACAACTTGTTTTATTACCGAAATAAGGCTCAGATTGTAAAAAAAAACGTTACTTTTCCTTTAACTGTAAGGAGCAGTGGACCAGATGTGAGCCAGGCCTGTCATGATCATCACTACAGTATATCCACTTTCATTCAGTATATTTGAGTATTTATTGTGTGTATGGTTTCTTTGCAATAATGAGGGAATTTTATTTATTTTATTCATTTTAACTAATTATTTGGGTCGTTCTGTTATTTATTAGTTGCTGCTCATGCCTGTTAATGATACAGTTTATTTAAACATTTCTTTACTAGGATGATCCTGCTTGAAGTCTACTATATAATGTAGTTTCAGTGTTATCGTTTATCACACATTTTCTCTGTAGTAATATATTGTGTTTCAAAATGTATTATTTTGACAGGTCTGGCCAGGGTCCTGGTCAAGAGTACCTAGCTGGAGGATTATTGTTCAGGTGTGTACCCAGATAATGAATTAGTTTTAAAAAGAAATAATTCATAATTTGTCCATTTATATATACAGTTTATGGCTCAAACGAATACAGTGGTACCTCACCTTACGAAAGACCCAACAAATGAAAATTCCAAGTTACGAAACGCCTTAAATTTTGGTCTCTAGATACGAAAGAAAATTCAAGTTACGAAACGCGAAATCTCAAAAATTCAAATAATGCGCGCTCAGCCACACACATTATACGCTTTTCTCAGACTGAATTTAAACTTTTCTCACATTTGTCTCTCGTTTAAACACTCAAACTTTCATAGATTTTCAACAAAATTATTAATAGTGAAGTGTGGGGGGAAGGGGGAGGGGGGAGAAAACTGCGCTCTGACACGTGTGATAGCGCAGCATGACCCGGCGCGGAGCTGCCAGCTGGTCTAGACCTGGACTAAACCAGGACTAAACCTGGACTAAACCAGGACTAAACCTGGACTAGACCAGGTGGATTAAAGCGCCGCGCGTGGGTCTATTTCCTGGTTTCGTTTCGAATCACGGCTGAGGCGAGCAGCGAGGGGGACCGCACGCAGTCTGAGCGCATGAACGAACGCATGCAAGAGCCGCGGTGGTCTAGACCTGGTCTAGACCAGGTCTAGAGGAGGTCTAGAGGAGGCACGGTTTGAGCACAGGTCTCGTTCATGCGCTCAGACTGCGTGCGGTCCCCCTCGCCTCAGCCGTGACTCAAAACAAAACCAGGAAATAGACCCGCGCGCGGCGCTTTAATCCACCTGGTCTAGTCCTGGTTTAGTCCAGGTTTAGTCCAGGTTTAGACCTTGGTCTAGACCTGGTATAGTCCAGGTTTAGTCCTGGGTCTACAGTCTCTACGCAGAACACAATGTTACACTATAAAAAAAGTTACACTATAAAAAAGTTGGAAAACTTGGATTGGGGCCTTGGAACGAATCAGGCTTTTTCCATTGAAATAGCTACTCAACTTACGAAAAATTCACGTTACGAAACCACTTCTGGAACGAATTAATTTCGTAAGGTGAGGTACCACTGTAGATGAATTTGCTTGTTGCCAACTCCCAAATCCATCTTGTAAATTCAATTCCTCATTTGTATTATTTTTTTTAGTTCTTATGACCTGATAGTCAATAATCAGTGGTCACATTGATAAAGCGCTGTACACAGACACTGGGGTCAAAGTGAGTGTTCTTGGCCAAGTGTCTTAGCCAAGAACATAACATTATTCATCTGTGGGAGCTGAACCCACACTGCCAACCTGCAAGTCACTGGATCTGACCACCTCACTCTACCAATGATGTTTTTGTTGAGAGCAGGATTTGACCCGCCTCTACGAACATCGTGCCATCAGTAAACCCTGATCCGGTGTCACTCACGATGCAGCGGTTCTCCTTAGTGTCCAGGATGTTGAGCAGCAGTTGGAGCCCCCCCAGATCCCTGATGGACAGCTGGTACATCTCCTGATTTAGGTCCAGCTCCATCAGAGAGCACATGGTCAGCACTGTTGCCGCCTGGTTGCCCTCCTGGACACACACATATGGACACTTGGAAACAGTTCTCACGTGGTCCCTCCTCTGTTCTGAAACATGTTTTTGCCTTTTGGTTTGCTTGTCTCTAGAGAAAATGTTATTGCTTTTCACGGAATGTTCCATTATTATTTATTGCATTAAACTGATCTATTTCCATAAACAGGTAATTGTTTGTGTAACAACTACACAAAAATCCATCTTGGCACGCACTGGTTGCCTGCTGCACCAGTGACAGAGCAGCACTGAGCTTTGGTTTTATTTAGTTTTTGAAAAATGTGCAGAAGACGGGAAAGACATCTTTCCTTGAGAGCCCAAATCAGAGTGCTGTACATACCAATGTGGCCTTAAAAATTCTACTTTTACTGTATAAATCATGCATCAATATATCATACTGCTTTATCAGGCAAAGCAAAACCATTTCCATAGAGACAAGCAGAAATGTTCCATAGTGCCTCTTTTTGTGAGTGCAAGTTTACGCGCAGGTATTACCCGCAGGCAGTACTCAAGTTGAGGGGGGATGGGGGGGGGTGGCATCCCCC
Organism: Paratrypauchen microcephalus; assembly: GCA_036785185.1. NCBI lineage: Eukaryota > Metazoa > Chordata > Actinopteri > Gobiiformes > Gobiidae > Paratrypauchen > Paratrypauchen microcephalus. The sequence continues at coordinate 3,033,817 of JAVJIX010000068.1, read as the reverse complement.
CTGTGGGAAAAAATAGTCAAAATCATCCCTCTTCTAAAACATCATCCCTTCTTCCATCCCTTGTGGCATTTTATCAATCAGGCATGAAAATCCCTCACCTTTTGGCGAAATTTGCCGTCTTTAAGTCAAAATAGCCAGTGCCAAGAGCCAATCATAGGCCGAACTGCGCTCCAGCTTCCAATCATGTTGCAGCATAATTACGCACCGATCGCGCTCCCGCCAATCATGACGATTACCGCCTGTTTGCGCCTGTTCGCCGATCAGCTGTGAGCGAGCCGCGCAGGGCTCTCAAGTCTCACGCAATTCAAGCCCTCCCCCTCCCCACGCTCCTCTGGAAAAAATGTTCACTCGCACCCCCCGGAAAATATGTCACATTAATGAAAAATTTCACCATCCCCCCTGGTTTCATTTTACAACTCGACTACTGCCCGCAGGTATTACCCGCAGGTATTACGCGCAGGTATTACCCGCAGATATTTAATGAGCCTCTGCAGTCGGAGCTGCTCTGAGGGCAGGTCTGTGTTGGTCTCTGGGCGTCGCTCCAGCTCTTCCTCTTCCTCCTCTTCGCTCTCAGGAGAACTCTCACTCAGAGCCTCCCTGAGCCTGGACTGGGCGGGCGTCCGGCTGAAGACACCAAAAACAACATGACTATCACTAGTATATAGACCAGATAGACCAGTGTCTTTGCTATTATCCTTAACTGTTAATGTGCTTCAGTTTGAACTTTAGCCTATGAAGTCTAGAGCTGTAGTCTTTTAGTCAATTAGTCCATTCATTGGTCTCTGGAGGAGGCTAAATATTAGAACAGCAGACTATTTACTTTGTTAGTACAATAAGGATTTATAGGGACCACAGCAGAAAAAAGAAGCAGTGAGATGGAAAGTCCCTTTTCTAACTCAGATGTTGAACCATGGCAGACAAACTATTTTTTTGTGGGAGTAGTTTAACATGGTCCTCACATAACTACAAATCTGAGTGGCCAAATAAAGTGTTCTATAGGGCTATCCCTCAAAAAAAAAAAAAAGCACAAATCTCTCTTATTACAGTCTTACTTCTTCCTAATTGCAGCACAATGCATGAGTAAAGATTCACCTGTAGCAATGAATTAAAATTAAAAAAAAAAATTAAGACATTATTATAACATTCAACCGTCCATTCATTTTCTTATGTGTTTGACCGTCCCACATCTGCTTCAGTGTTTAAATATCAGCTACGTGAAGCACTCGGACGTCTACAGTGTCATCACTTTGTGCATCTGTATGGTGGAACATTCATCAGTTACCATGGTTACACAATGCACATAAACACAGCTAAAAAAAGATTTAAGATCTGAAAACTTAAGAAAAAATGGATTTAAACAGCACATTCTTAGGAGCCTGTGATCAATAAGAGCGTTCACAGTCCTGTTTAGTTAGATTTTCAATAAAAAGAGAGTGACTAACTCAAAAACTGTAGGCTAATGCTAACTGGTGGGACGGTGGCTGAGTGGTTAGCGCTCATGCTTCACAGCAAGAAGGTTCCGGGTTTGATCCCCGGGTCGCCTGGGCCTTTCTGTGTGGAGTTTGCATGTTCTCCCCGTGTCTGGGTGGGTTTCCTCCGGGCACTCCGGTTTCCCCAGGTAAAATCCTCCAGCTTAGGTCCTGACCAAACCGAAACAAGAAGATCATGGAGATGGTCCCCGGGCGCAGTAATGTGCTGCCCACTGCTCCTAATAAAAGGATGGGTTAAATGCAGAGAAGAATTTCTCCTGTGTGAGATCAATAAAGTCACTTCTTCTAACTAGCTTGTGACTGTAATGCTCTTTGGCACACATCACAACACAAACCATCTCTCGGTTGTACTTTTAACTGATTGGGCTCTTTTTGGTTAGTGTTAAAACAAAGGTGAGATTAAAGATAGAGTAGTGCCTATAGTTACATCACACCCCCAGGGAATGATGATGACATCAGCTGATCTTAACTGTGTTTGATCAAAATGAGTATTCTAACCTGTCATAGGCATTTTAGAGTCAGGGGAGAGTTCCATTAGTGCTATAAAAGCATCTGTACAATGGCCTACACAGCAAAGGGAACAGGATACATACTTTCTGACACAGGCTTGCAGATTGCTCCAAACGTGCTATGTTTATCTTACGGCTTTGAGTCATTTCAGCTGACAACATGGGCACATGTCTGATGCTATAATGCTAGCACTTTGGATGCAATTGTGAGAAAACCATTCCAGCTATTTGTGCATACGTACATATGACAGTTTGAAGTGAAATATTACAGACGCTGGTCAATTTACGAACGAGTTACGTTCCGAACGGCCGTTCGTTAGTTGAATTTGTTCGTAAGTCGTTATTAGAAGGGAATGTATGTTTAAGGCTTGTAGATGTAATCTATATGGATTTGTACTGCATTTAAATAACACGAAATAGTAACAAAACAATATGCTTTTTAAAAATATGGAAAACTGATGAGATAAAAAGAAGAGAGGGACACAGAGGCAAACGCAGTCAGCTGAGAGAGAGAGAGAGAGAGCCAGTGAGAGTGTGTGTGTGAATGTATGTGTGAGACTGTGTGTGTGTGTGTTTAGCCTATTTAAAAGAAATGCAAGTTTAGGTTACTTTTAGCAAGTTTAATCACCTGCCGCTGATTTTCAAGCCAAATACCAAGAAGTTTCTCCATCTCTTCCATGAGTTTCCCTCTCTTCTTGCTTATGATGGTGGGTTGCATACCCGCTGCACTTTTCACATGCTCCATAATGCGGTCCTTTTGTTTATATATCGTACCAATTGTCGAACGGTTCACGTTGTACGCGTGTGCCACATTCACCATCTTCTCACCAGCATCAAGTTTCTTTATTATCGCCACCTTCTTTTCAAATGAGATGGCTGCCGCTTTTTCACAGAAGCTTCACTAGAAGCTTTTCGCTTTTCACCAACCATATTGGATTACGCATGCAAGAAAAACAAGTTCGTAACACCGCTAGTACGTCTGAACACTTCTACTGAGTGGGCGTGACGCTTGGGGGAAGCTGCGCAGTGCCTTGCCTGTGCATCCGCAGCGGAAATACGCACTACGTACTGTACCCGGAAGTCGGAATAGGCGCTAAATACAAAAACTCACTTGCGTACATGTACAGCGCTTTTGCCCAAACATTTAACTTTTTAAAAAAAAAATTTCGACCCTGTTCGTAACTCCGAATGTTCGTAAGTCGAATGTTCATATGTTGAGGAGCGTCTGTATAGAATCCCTGGCTCCTGTCCATCTCCATCACGAATAATATGCTGTTTTTAATGTAAATGCATGAGCCTGCATAAGCACAAGTTACCTCTTCTGTACTGAGGAGTGCACAGGTACTAAGTAGGATTGTGAAAAATATTGAAAATCAGATACAAATCAATACTTAAACTCATATCAAAACTAGATCCTCACTTTTGCGATTGAAAACGACAAAATATTCTATCGGAAGTGTCTTTCGTTTACACGGCAAGTGCGCCGTCGGGATCTGAAACCGCAAAAATCTGAAGACTCCTTCCAGAGTGTTGAGTTCTGAAGACGGCCCGAGACGTGTCTTCGTCTAAATGGCAAGAAGCGCAAAACATGTTCACGTCGCACACACCTCGGGACATAACCTACTAAAAACGTACCTGCAGCAATCCTCTTTGTCTTTGAAGTGGGGTCTCGGTGTCCTGGGTGTCAGTGTTTGTCTGTAGTGCTAGGTTGTCACTCTCTTCTGTACCGCTAGCACCACACAAGTCACTTGAGCTTGACTCCTCGTTGCAGTCATTCAGTTCATCACCGTTCACATCAGCGGTCTCAATACCGACGTCTAAACTCGTGGTGGATGTTGACCCGCTCCAGATATTGTTACATAAATCAAAATAAAGCCAAATTACACGGCCATGACCACTGCGCCTTTTTGTGTCATTCGCCCACTTTTGCGTCTTCGTATAAACAAACATTTCCTGTTGAGAACGCTCGTCTAAACGTGGATAAAAAATTGAAGACGAGACGCCACTTTTGCGTTTTGATCGTCGCCGTATAAACGTAGCCTTAGTTCAAACTACAACAGTTAAGATGATGTGTGCTCTTAAACAAGTCTCTCACACATAAAATCACAAGCAAGCTAGCAGTTTTAAAAATCAAACACGTAAACAGGACCACAAATGCTCGTATTGATCACAGGCTCCTGAAAATGTGCTCTTTAATAATAGACTAGTATACACCCATGGAGCACTGAGGGAGTACACACATATAAAACCACATGGGACAGAAAAGAAACTACAACCATTTAATGTTGAAAATCACATTCTATCTGAAGATCTAAGAAAGAAAGAGTGCTTTTAATTCTCATGGTCGATACTGAACAGTATCAAGTCTAAGTTATGGAGTTTGAATTTGTACCGTGACAACACCAGTACAAACACGTTACCTCTTCTGTGGTGGGGAGCGCCCAGATAAAGACGTGAGGGAGAAGTTGGCTCTGGACTTGGAATCCTGTTTTCCAGCTTCTGTGTTTGCTTTTCTACAGTCATTTAAAACACACATATTAGGAATTAGACTTTTCCTAGGGTTTAGAGGAAATAAACACAGCAAACAACACGTACCGGCTGTCAGACAGGAGGCCAGTTTCCCTCCATTTAGCCGAGGGGTCGCGCTTTTTCCGTTCGCTGTTCTCGTCCCATGGAACAGCGCTGCACTTTAAAAAAGAGGCAAAGCACGTTTATTTATAGAGCACAATTTGTACAGTACTTCAGTTCAAAGTGCTTTACAGAATAAGAGAGATATTAAAATTGCAATACAGACTGATTAAAACAAATAACAATTACCATTTTGAGACTGGATTTAAAGGGATATGCCACCCCCAGGTCAAACTTGGGCATCCCCCACAGTCCAGAGACTAAAATAAGTGGTGGAAAGCGTTTTCCTGGTGACCCAGCCATTGTCCGAGTCTGTCAGCACTGACCGCCGCGGTATCTGCAGCTCCTCCGCCTTAGACTGGAGTCTAACGTCGCCAGAGAAAGATTTCGGCCAAAAGGAATTAATTTGCTCGATGCATTTCCCAATTACTTTCTGTGTAGTGCGCATTCATATCGAGTGCAAATAAATGTGCAAATCAACACGGAGAGCTTGACTTGGTCATTTTGGGTGGGAACTATTTTTCAGTGTGGAAAAAGAAAGCCAAAGCACACACCACGCTGCCAGGGGAATCCCTGTTACGCACCAGGAAGGGAGTTCCCCTGTTACGCAGCATGGTGCGTGCTTTGGCTTTTTTTTTCCGCACTGAAAAATAGTTCCCACCCAAAATGACCAAGTCAAGCTCTCCGTGTTGATTTGCACATTTATTTGCACTCGATATGAATGCGCACTACACAGAAAGTAATTGGGAAAAGCATCGAGCAAATTAATTCCTTTTGGCCGAAATCTTTCTCTGGTGACGTTAGACTCCAGTCTAACGCGGAGTAGCTGCAGATACCGCGGCGGTCAGTGCTGACAGACCTGGACAATGGCTGGGTCACCAGAAAAACGCTTTCCACCACTTATTTTAGTCTCTGGACTGTGGGGAGATGCCCAAGTTTGACCTGGGGGTGGCATATCCCTTTAAGGGCGAGGTATTGCACTATGGGGTATTAGCTGCTAGATACTAAAAAAGTCCCACTGACAGGACAGAAATTAACCTTCCCTGAATGTCTTTAGAATGATCTTGAGCTGTATCAGAACAAGTATAAGAGCACAGAGACTAGTTTCCCAAAGACTGGGTCGCAAGGTGGGTGTCAAGAGATTTTTTTTTCGGGTTGTCTTGTCATGATCTGCATGTACAGTAAGTCTGCAATATACTGTACAGTTCACACCAGAGGTGGGACAAAGTCATTGCTGGGCAAGTCCCAAGTAAGTCTAAGTCTTTTGCACTCAAGTCCGAGTGAAGTCCCGAGTCAAGAGTCTCCAAGTGCCGAGTCAAGTCCGAAGTCAAAGCTCACAAATCTCACGTCGAGTCCAAAGTCCTAGCATTTTAGTTTCGAGTCATTCCGAGTCCCCTTTACAAAGAAATACAATTTCTACAAATCATATAATGTCTGCAAGATCTGTATTCATTTGACCTTTTTACACCACATCAAATAATATTAGAAAAAAATGAAAGGATCCAGGTGTGAAAAACATGTTATAATATTCCCAAAAAGTCTCATGGTTGTATTAGCTCAAAGCGGTGTTTCTACTAAATACTGAACAAAAAGGTCCGAAAACTTATTTGGCATCATTTTGCAAACTTGCGCGTGGATGTTTGTTTCCACATCATTTGTTGTGCAATTTGCCTTGGATGTGGTCGAATGAAAACAACGTAGATCTACTGTGATTGGATGTTGTGCAAGCCGCGCGCACATGCTCTTTGCATACATTTTCGCAGATTCACAAGTACAACGAGTGCGGTCCTTATCAACATACTTATAGAGTTTTTTTTTTTCATTGGACGTAGCAAGTCATCACAAGTCAAAAGGCCTAAGTCCAAGTGAAGTCACGAGTTATTGATATTGAAGTCCAAGTCGAGTTGCAAGTGTTTGTACATTTTGTCGAGTCGAGTCTAAAGTTATCAAATTTGTGACTCGAGTCTGACTCGAGTCGAAGTCGCATAACTCGAGTCCACACCTCTGGTTCACACATGACAGAGCATTTTGTCAGAATATCCTGTCGTCAGTAGGGCCACTATTTCTATGCTTATCCCTTTCACTACTACATATACCTGTGAAATGGGCTTTTCTGTGCTCACAAAAATGAAGACAAAGCACACAGAGCAAACAGAATGCTGCGCCTAATATCCTGACATTGCTCTCTCCTCCTGCACCCCGGACTAGAACACACTACAAAAATGCAGACAGGCCCACCTTAGAAATATTGAAATATTAAGACTTGTTTTGTATAATTTCTAATAATTTTGAAATTATTTTACTGACTATTTTGTTTCAATATTGTTGGTTCAATTGAATGCTGGAAAGAAAAAGAAATGGATTACATTTAATGTCCAGATTAAAACTCGAATAATACTAATTGTTCAGAGAGACACAGTCAGTCAACAATAAAATATCTTCATTAATGTTCAATAATGGTCAAATCCACCTTTATTTTGTGATTTATGAATAATATCTGCTGACTTAGGTCGCGAAGGGTTGTGACTTTTAAAATATGGGTTCGTAGAAAAAAAAATTAGGAAACACTGGACCACTGACATATAAGGCCACATGGGAATATAAAAGAAAAATCCCATTCTATTATGTAGAAATATTTTTTAAATTATCATAGTGGTATCAGAATCAGTACTGAGTATCGCGTCTATTCCTTAGTATCAAAATCAAGTTTATAATGTTCGCATCATGACAGCACTAAACTCTGGGCACCAGCACTTAAAACATTGTATTACTATGCGGGATGACTAGGTTGTGTGTCGATTTACCTGCTTGACAATGTTTTCTGCGAAATAACCAGACTTGCTCTTCAGAAGTGACGTGAGGTCCTCAAACATCTCACTGGTCTGCTCATAATCACCCTCATCTGCATCATACTCCCTTACACCCTGTCAAAAACAACACATATTCATTAGGATGAGTGTTTGGTGGTAATCTGTCTTTGAAAGTTGCACTATGTACATTTTTCATCACCTACTTGTTTCTATGGAGATGTCATTGCTCTGCTTGGAATGCTCTCCAATATGACATTAAACAGCCCTGCCTTAGAATGATTCAATTACAGGTGGATTACAGGTGGTTTGAAAAACATGCATATGGACTGTGAGCCTCTCCACAGATCAGACCTGTAACTTGGCCTGGTTTAGTCTCCATGAAGATAGAAAGGTTTAATGCCATACTGTGAAACATTCCAGACAAAGCAATAACCTCTCAATGGAGAAAAGCAGGTGGCAGACCTGCCAGAAAGGTACATAATGCACCTTTAAAGGAGAATTAACGTTTTTTACAATCTGAGTTTTACTCACCCATAGCACTTTGGTGTCATATGGAGCACTTCCGGAGATGTTTTAGATTAGCGATATCCGTAACGCGGATGTAATATATGCCCCGAGTGGTCTCCAAATAACACAAACTTTAGTACTTTTCAAATCATAGAAGCTCAATGTCTTAGTCTAGACCAGAGGTCTTCAACAGGGGGGTCGCGACCCCTAGGGGGGGGTCGCGGAGGTACTGCAGGGGGGTCGCGAAATCTTTTGATTTCACTTTAAACTAATATAATTTTATATTTTATAGTGTAAAATACAGTATTAACCTGTGTATTATTTCCTTGTATTGGATGTACCATAACAGAGTAGCAATGTTTATACATGACACTGAGCTCAATTTAATATAAAACACAATTCTATGCTGTATATATAGTAGGGGGTCCCTGGCCCAGTTCGCCATCGGTTTGGGGGTCCCTGGCCTGAAAAACGTTGAAGACCCCTGGTCCAGACTTTCGTTTGAGTCAAAAGTGGCCTGTGAGGAAGTCCACAGGAAGTCCACAGGTCCTGATGGTATCTGCCCCAGGCTGCTGAGAACCTGTGCAGACCAGCTCTGTGAGGTTCTCTGCTACATGTTCAACCTGAGCCTCAGCCTGGAGAAGGTCCCCGTCCTGTGGAAGACCTCCTGTGTGGTCCCGGTTCCCAAAACAACAAACGCCAGGGAACCGGCCCACTACAGACCAGTCGCCTTGACCTCCCACCTCATGAAGACCATGGAGAGGGTGATCCTTAGCCACCTCCGCTCTGTGGTGAGCCCCACCCTGGACCCGCTGCAGTTTGCCTACTAGCCAAACGTAGGAGTAGAGGACGCCGTCATCTACTTGCTGCAGCGGGCGCTCACCCACCTAGAGACCGCCGGGAGTGCTGTGAGAGTCATGTTCTTTGACTTCTCCAGCGCCTTCAACACCATCAGGCCGGCGCTGCTGCGGGGGAAGCTAGAGGATGCGGGAGTTGATGGACATCTCGCTGCCTGGACCATCGACTACCTCACTGACCGTCCACAGTACGTGCGGCTGCGCGGCTGTGAGTCAGAGGTGGTAGTCTGCAGCACTGGGGCTCCCCAGGGAACTGTCCTCTCACCCTTCCTCTTCACCATATACACCTCAGACTTCACATATAACATGGACAGCTGCCATCTCCAGAAGTTCTCTGACGACTCGGCCATTGTGGGCTGTGTGTCAGAGGGGAACGAGCTGGAGTACCGCTCGGTCATCAGTGACTTTGTGGACTGGTGTGGGCGCAACCACCTGAGCCTTAACACCAGTAAGACAAAGGAGCTGGTGATCGACTTCAGGAGGAGACCACTACCTCACTCACCGGTGAACATCCAGGGGCAGGACATAGAGACTGTGGACAGTTTCAAGTACCTGGGTGTTCACCTCAACAATAAACTGGACTGGTCCCACAACACCAACGCCCTGTACAAGAAGGGCCAGAGTCGCCTCCACCTCCTGAGGAGACTGAGGTCCTTTGGAGTGTGCAGGCCTCTGCTCAAGACTTTTTATGACTCTGTGGTGGCCTCTGCTCTCCTCTACGCTGTCGTCTGCTGGGCCCCGAGCAGCACAGAGCGGGACAGGAAAAGACTTAATAAGCTGGTCAGGAGGACCAGCTCTGTCCTGTCCTGTCCTCTGGACTCTGTAGAGGAGGTGGCTGAGAGGAGGGTGCTGGCCAAATTCACGTCCATCATGGACGACACCTCTCACCCTCTGCACCGGACTGTAGAGGAGCTGAGCAGCTCCTTCAGCAGCCGACTGAGGCACCCCCAGTGCAAGAAGGAGCGCTACCGCAGATCCTTCATCCCCACCACCATCAGACTGTATAATTCTACTGTATAGTCCTACCGTGCAATATCGTTTTCCCAATGTGCAATATTGTTGTTTTTTCAATACTCCTATCATGCAATATCGTTTTTCCAATTTTTTCAATACTCTCCCTGTCACTGTTTTTTATTATTATCACTACTATTATTATTATTCGATTTATTACTTATTTTTTTTAATTATTATTATCACCTACACACGTGGACAAAATTGTTGGTACCCCTCAGTTAATGGAAGAAAAACCCACAATGGTCCCTGAAATCACTTTAAACTTGCAGAAGTAATAATAAATAAAAATGTATTGAAAATTAAACAATCAAAATCAGCCATCACTTTTGAATTGTTGATTAACATAATTATTTAAAAAAACAAACTAATGAAACAGGCCTGGACAAAAATGATGGTACCTCTATAAAAGATTGAAAACTATTTGACCAGAGTGACATGATTAACTCAGGTGTGTCCTTTAATTGACATCACAGGTGTTTCCAAACTCATAATCAGTCAGTCTGCCTATTTAAAGGGAGACAAGTAGTCACTCTGCTGTTTGGTGAAAAGGTATGTACCACACTGAACATGGACAACAGAAAGCGAAGGAGAGAATTGTCCCAGGACATCCGAAAAAAATTTATAGACAAACATTTTAAAGGTAAAGGCTATAAGACCATCTCTAAACAGCTTGAAGTTCCTGTGACAACAGTGGCTCATATTATTCAGAAGTTTAAGACCCACGGGACAGTAGCCAACCTCCCTGGACGTGGCCGCAAGAGGAAAATCGATGACAAATTGAAGAGACGGATCGTTCGAATTGTATCCAAAGAGCCCAGAACAACCTCCAAAGAAATTAAAGGTGAACTCCAAGGCCAAGGTACATCAGTGTCAGATCGCACCATTCGTCGTTGTTTGAGCCAAAGTGGACTTCATGGGAGACGACCAAGGAGGACACCACTGCTGAAAAAAAATCATAAAAAAGCGAGACTGGAATTTGCAAAAATGCATGTTGACAAGCCACAAAGCTTCTGGGAGAATGTCCTTTGGACAGATGAGACCAAACTGGAGCTTTTTGGTAAGGCACATCAACTCTATGTTCATAGACTCAAAAACCAAGCATACGAAGAAAAGAACACTGTCCCTACGGTGAAACATGGAGGAGGCTCAGTAATGTTTTGGGGCTGCTTTGCTGCATCTGGCACAGGGTGTCTTGAATGTGTGCAAGGTAAAATGAAATCTGAAGACTATCAAGGCATTCTGGAGAGAAATGTGCTGCCTAGTGTCAGAAAGCTTGGTCTCAGTCGCAGGTCATGGGTCTTCCAACAGGACAACGATCCAAAACACACAGCCAAAAACACCCAAAAATGGCTGAGAGAAAAGCGTTGGACTATTCTAAAGTGGCCTTCCATGAGCCCAGATCTGAATCCCATTGAACATCTGTGGAAGGAGCTGAAACATGCCATTTGGAGAAGACACCCATCAAACCTGAGACAACTGGAGCAGTTTGCTCATGAGGAGTGGGCCAAAATACCCGTTGACAGCTGCAGAACGCTCATTGACAAATACAGAAATCGTTTAATTGCAGTGATTGCCTCAAAAGGTTGTGCAACAAAATATTAAGTTATGGGTACCATCATTTTTGTCCAGGCCTGTTTCATTAGTTTGTTTTTTTAAAGGGACAGTGTGTAAGATTTTTACCTGTTAATTACTGAAATTGAAGATACCCATTCAAAAATACATTGTTTTCCAAGCCTTTTCACTTCCATCATGAAATCAAAGTATTCTTTTGGACTTAGATATAGTCACATAAAAGGGGATCTTCCCCATATAGAGGCAGCCATTTTGAATACGAGAGCCGCAGAAGGACATTTGGGCTCATCCTTCGCCTCGGCTCCTGCTAGCAGCTGCTCAGCCTCTCTCCTTCGCTCCTCCGCTCCCAAATTTTGGGAGCGGAGGAGCGAAGGAGAGAAGGGGAAGGGGAGGGGGGAAGGGGGGAGCCTCGTGGAGAGAAGGGGAAGGGGAGGGGGAAGTGCGGAGCCTCGTGTAAAGAAGCATGCTGCTGTATCACACATCGTAATGGATATAACACGTATTTTGGACTAAATTGTTTTACTGGATTTTATTCGCTGGATCCTTATGGACAGATTGAGACCAAGTTTATGGTGAAATACAGAGTTTGACCTGTGCAAAGCCTTCAAAGGTAAGCTAAGTAAGCTAAGTTTTGTGCTTTTCTGTATAAAAGCCCCATGTGCTCGGGGAGTGATTGTTTTGCAGGGAAATGAATTGCATAGTCAAAAAGAGGAGACTGTAAGGTTTCATTTGATGTGTAGATTGTCATGAATCATGATCGGGATTGTGTGTTTTCATGCGAAAAGAAAAAAAAAAAGTGAAGGAGGACCGCGTTTTATGTATACAGCGGTGCGCGGATCGTGCGCGGGCACGCACTGTCGGCGCTACGACGCGCCCGGGTGACCCTCGAGGTCTGCCGTAGCCAAAAGAGGAAGTGGAATAGCTACTATCCACCTATGCGCCACGAATCCTACACACTGTCCCTTTAAATAATTATGTTAATCAACAATTCAAAAGTAATGGCTGATTTTGATTATTTAATTTTCAATACATTTTTATTTATTGTTACTTTTGTAAGTTTCAAGTGATTTCAGTGAGAATTGTGGGTTTTTCCTTCTTTAACTGAGGGGTACCAACAATTTTGTCCACGTGTGTATCTTTATGCCTTTTTTTGCCTGCATGCACTTGTCTTCTTGTTCAAACTGTCCCTACCTGGAGCTACTGTGACAAGTAAATTTCTCCTGTGTGAGATCAATAAAGTCTTATCTTATCTTATCTTATCTTATCTTAATCCGAGATTTATCCATAATTTACAGCTTTGTGTTTCATGTTTGGGTCCCGGGAGCTGAGAGCGAAATAAGCTGTGACTCCGCACATGTGCACTGTCCTCTTCATCTACTCGAAACTATGGATAAATCTCAGATTACAGGCCACTTTTGACTCAAACGAAAGTCTAGACTAAGACATTGAGCTTCTATGATTTGAAAAGTGCTAAAGTTTGTGTTATTTGGAGACCGCAAACATGTGCCCCGAGAACTCACATTATGGAGATCGCAAAACTAAAACATCTCCGGAAGTGCTCCATATGACACCAAAGTGCTGTGGGTGAGTAAAACAACTTGTTTTATTACCGAAATAACTCTCAGATTGTAAAAAACGTTAATTCTCCTTTAATGTCCTGGTGAAGTCCGGGTTTAGTCCTCATAAAGTCCCGATATTGTGATTGCAGCTTAAAGGTGTTAAATATGTGAAAAACAGAACAGGTTCATTTTTAAGTTTGCAGTGCTCCAAAGTTCTTCCTCACTTAACTTGCATGCATTCTGAGCAGCCTAATTACTCACCACGATTTCAGACACCAGGGCATAAAGCAAACAACTAGCATGCAAACTGTGCACTTCCTCATTCTTGGAGAATTAAATGCTTCGCAGTTAGATGCAGACAGTACACAGTGGACTTATTTTGACCTCAAGAGCTGCTTATAGAATATATTTGTACTGGGGAAAGACACATTCTGCCCAAATACACACAATAAAAATGCGGTACAGGCGCCTTAATAGTTTTTACCTTATTGAGAAACACTCCGCGGTTGCTGTAGGTGGCGCACAGAGGCTCAGTGTCAAACGTTTCTATGGTGACGTAGGCTATTTCCCCCAGCAGCTGTCTGTGCGGAGGAGCGCGGCAGCCATTTGCAAACTCAAAATCTGGAAAAACAAATACCGTTAAAAAGCGGCAGCCAAGCGGTGCGCAAATTATACTTTGCAGTGACATCACACTGGGGCTCTACATGTAACTCTTTTGGCGGAATGACAAACAAAAAAGTTTTAAGATAGTCGGGAAACAAAAAATATATATATACAAAATGGATATACTGTATACAATATATATTTTCAGGAGGCTGTCATTTTATGTGTGAGACTGAACGCACAAGTCATCTCACCTGTTGTAGTTCTAAACAAATCTGGTCAGATTATGTTAAAATAAACATCAGATTAAAGTCTAAACCAGAGTACTAGAGCTTCTAACAGAGTAGTGCTTTCACCCTCATGAGATATTGATGACATCAGCTGCAAAGTCTCAATAATCCAATAAGCTGCAAACCTGAAGTGTAGTGCAGTGATCTGAGCAGAGAGCGCTCATCGTCTCCACAGAAGAACATCAGTGTGTCCACTTCGTTCTTCCCGATGCTGACGTGGAGATGGACCTGTCTACATAGGGACAGACAGGGAAACAATCTTACGCTGGTGCTATGGAAAATGGTTTATCGTGGGGGTTAAGTTCCAGAAATAACCCGCAATAAGAGAAATCCGCAAAGTAGGACAACTTTATATTTTACAATTTACAATTATTCTACATGTTTTAAGGCTGTAAATGCCTCACCACACACATTATACGCTTTTCTCAGACTGGAATTAACCTTTTCTCACATTTGTCTCTAGTTTAAACACTCAAACTTTCATAGATTTTCAACTAAATGTATTAATAGTGAAGCGTGGGGGGAGACACGGCCCCGGAAGCCCCGCCGGACGAGCGAGGAGCACTGCCACGTCCCGGGACGTGACGCGCACCAACCCCTTGGAGAAGTACGCGACGCGTGCACCCCACATCGTGGACAAATCCGTGACAGAGCAGCACGACCGGCGCGAGGCCGCGCGTACACCGGGGCTGCGAGCACGAGATCGAAACACGGCGCCCGGACCGCATCCTCTCAGCCCGAGCCACAAACCGGCCACACGAAACCAGCAAATAGCTGCACATGGTGGTTCAATCCTGGTCTAGACCTGGTCCAGTCCTGGTTTAATCCAGGTCCAGTCCAGGTTTAGACCTGGTTTAGACCTGGTCTAGACCTGGTTTAGTCCACGTTTAGTCCTGGTCTAGTCTCTTAGCCAATCAGGACGCAGAACACAATGTTACACTATAAAAAAAAGTTACACTATAAAAAATTAAAAAAAAAAATCCACGAAACAGCGAGGCCGCGAACAGTGAACCGCGATAGAGCGAGGGACCACTGTACTGCAAAAAGTATGAGCGTCAACCTCAACTAAAATGAGTGCGATTAGTAATATAACATTACATAACAATTCAACCGGGACAAAACTGGGATTAAACCGTGATAAAAACAAAGCCTAAACGAGGTCTTTAGGGCTTTTCTAGAACTAAGAGGCAAGACTAAATCAACTGATACTCTGCAGCTGATGTCATCAACATTCCCTGGGAGTGTGATGCTAACTGTAGGCACTGCTCTGTCTGAGGCTTTGTTAGAATAATCTGAGCTTTATTTTAACACAATCTGAAAATAAAGAGTTGACTTAGGTGGAACTACAACAGGTGAGCTGATTTGTGCTGTTAAACAAGTCCCTCTCAAATGTCATTATAGTCACAAGGTAGCTCGCATTAGCCAACAGTTTTTCAGTTAGTCAGGATCATGAATGTGTTGATCACCTCCTGAAAATGGGTTTAAATCCATTTTGTCTTTTTTTCTTGAGATTTCGGGCTTTTTTCTTGAGTTTTCAAACTTTTTTGTCTGTGTTTGCTAATGTGTGAACTGCATCATCACGGTAACTGCTGAACATTCCACCATACACATACATGTAGAACTCATGGCAAAGTACCAGTTCTACACATTATCACAAACTCAACTAGGATTAAAACAAGTAAGGTTAAAGGTAACGTTAAAAACTAGACTAAACTAGGTCAACATGTTTTTGTAGAATCAGTACAGACAATTAATATTTTACAGTGACATCATTCTGGGGATGTTCTACGTATGTATATGGTGGAATGTTCAGATGTTATGGTAACACAATCCACACATTAGGACATGTTAAAGAGGCTATTTTTGTCAAGAAAGAGAATCCTTCCTTGAGCAGAAATGGAGGTCTCAGACATCATTTGTCTCCATCTATAACTCTATCCTCAAACCTAAATCAAAACAAACAAAGATAAAAGGAGAAATTAAATTTGTCAACTGGACAAAGTTTGTTTGGTCGAAAACGTTTCGCCGCTCATCCGAGAGGCTTCGTCAGTTCTGGTTCGAGTGCTGGTTAGACACTGCTTATATCTCGCTGCAGGGAGGAGCTCACTACCCTGAATTCTTCTGAAACTATCTCAACTAATTTGTTTTGTGATTCTCTCTTTTGTTTTTTGTTTTTAGTTGAGATAGTTTCAGAAGAATTCAGGGTAGTGAGCTCCTCCCTGCAGCAGTGTCTTAACAGCACTCGAACCAGAACTGACGAAGCCTCTCGGATGAGCGGCGAAATGTTTTCGACCAAACAAACTTTGTCCAGTTGACAAATTGAATTTCTCCTTTTATCACGGATTCTACCTGGATGACTGAGGGATTCTTTACGCAAAACAAACTAAGAAAATAATAGGGTTAGCCAGGTCAGGTCCAGAGGTGTGAAAACACCCATTATGGCCCTGAATGGTTCTGCTAACAAGACCCACACACTCCATATTCGACCAATTAAAGGGACAGTGTGTAAGATTTTTACCCGTTAATTACCGAAATTGAAGATACCCATTCAAAAATACATTGTTTTCCAAGCCTTTTCACTTCCATCATGAAATCAAAGTATTCTTTTGGACTTAGATATAGTCACATAAAAGGGGGATCTTCCCCATGCAGAGGCAGCCATTTTGATTACGAGAGCCGCAGAAGGATATTTGGGCTCCGCCTTCGCCTTCAGCAAGACTCGTGGTTTTGGGTAAACAACGACAAGCATGTCCCGGATCACACGTCGTAATGGATCTAACACGTGTTTTGGACTAAATTGTTTTACTGGATTTTATTCGCTGGATTGGATTGAGACCAAGCTTATGGTGAAATGCTGAGTTTGACCTGGGCAGAGCCTTCAAAGGTAAGCTTTGTGTTTTTCCGTTTTGTGCTTTTCCGTATAAAAGCCCCATGTGCTCAGGGAGTGATTGTTGTGCAGGGAAATGAATTGCATAGTCAAAAAGAGGAGACTGTAAGGTTTCATTTGATGTGTAGATTGTCATGGTACATGATCGGGAATGTGTGTTTTCATGAGAAAAAAAAAAAAAAAAGTGAACGGGACAGCGTTTTATGTATACAGTAGCGGCGCGCGGTTCTTGCGCCAGTACGCGAGCTGTCCACGCTACGGCGCGCCCGGGTGACCCTCGAGGTCTGCCGTAGCTAAAACAGGAAGTGCAATAGCACCATCCACCTATGCGCCACGAATCCTACACACTGGGGCTTTAAACTTTTGTCCAGTTGATAAATTGAATTTCTCCTTTTGCCATGGATTCTACCTGGACGACGGATTCTACACACAATTTGAACAATTTGAATCAATAAAGTACCTCTCTCTCTAAACCAGGACTAAACCTAATAATAATACCTTGTCTACACTTCAGTTACACTTCCAGTAGTAAACACTGCAGACTTGTGTCTTACTCTGAGATCTGCTGGAGCACTTTGTCCATGAGCTGCTTGTTCAGGTTCTGCAGTAACAGGAGTAATTTCACTTTAGGGTCTCGCTCTTTCTCTTTCACTTTGTCTATTTCTTTACTGTCAGACTCCAGTAGGGCCGCCAACCTGTGCCCAACCATCTTTGAGACGACATCTGGGTTTTCTGAAAAGCAAAGCACATATGTCTGTGTTAAGACCGCTGGTATAGCTATTAAAAATCGGAAACAAAATATTACATTGGTCGGCGTCCTCAAAATGGCACTATGTAACAGGAAGATGAAACCCACCAATATCCCTGCGTTTCAGATGCCCTTCCATCCTCCTATATGTCCCTGTGGTGATTAACTGAGATGGAGACATGTTCAATATCTATAGTTAATCTGTCACAAATGTTTAAATTAGGAGGTCACAACATTCTACTGTGAAATTGGTGGATTTCGGATGACAACACAGAGGGGTGCAGCTAAAGTAAATACAGTTAAAATGTAGGTGTTTGTAATAAAGCAAATTAATGGGTTTAGTCACCGATAGAAAAGATTAAAGATTTGTGAATAAACCTTTTGGATACTTCATGACAAAATACAATGATATTAAATGGAAAATCTGCCTCTTGCCCCCCATTTGAGAGCATGACATCATCACATTCTAGAATCTAAAATCCAGGATGCACTGACAACTGCCATTGCCGTTTACATGAGAGCTTTAATTCAGATTAAAAGTAACTTAAAGATCCCATGACATGGTACTTCTTGATGCTTTTATATGGCTCCTTAATGGTTCCCTGATACTGTAAATGAATCCTTCTTCAAAATCAACACTCAGTGCATGAGAAACAGAGATAAGATGAGAAAGAGTCATAAATGTCACTCTGGAATAATCCATTATGGGCGTTGTTGCTTGAATGCAAATGAGGAGGACAGAGATGGCCTATAGTAGGGGGTGGGGGTGTGGCCAAACTCTCCACTCTTTCCTTTTCAGCTGTGCCTGTGCGCGCTCTGACCCACTTCCGTGTTTTTGCGCGGAGGGAGAGATGAGAAGCGTTCCATTGAAAAATAAACACATTTCCACAGAAAATAAAATTAAACCACTGCTGTTTCAGATATCCACAGGCTCAGATAAAGGACTTCCGAGCCTAGAAACACTCGGACGTGCCTCCAGGCAAATAAAAAAACGCATTTCGCATTGCCTAGCGCATTCGCAGTCCAAACTCTCTGGGCGTGATTTACAGAGACGCTGAGTACAGACAGACGGGGGTGGAACTGCATTTGCATTTCTTTTTTCGAGCTGACGTCAATAAGTTTCCTTGTTCAAAATCGCCCGTTTGAGCTCTGATTTTTTCTAACGCAGAAAAGGATCGCAAATGCTCAGTTTAGACATTTCGCAACTTTTAACCGGGGGGGGGGCTAAACAGGGTAGGGGAGCTCACATTAACGTTCAAAAACCTCAGAAAGTGAAAATTTCATGCCATGGGACCTTTAATTCTGAATAAATATTAATTCCGCTTTAAAAAGACCACGTAAACACAATTCCTAATGAAAATGATTATTTGTAATTAAACTTAATTCTGAATTAAGGTAGGTGGTTTATTCCAATTTTAAAGCTGAATTAATTAATTCCTCAATCATGTAAACGTTTATTCTGCTTATAAATAATTCCGGTCATTCGGCGCATGCTCGTTGCGCTTGTTGCGTGCGCTTCTGACACAATGATGCACTGCGAGATGGCAGCCTGGAGCAAACGTTGGTCTTGAACTGAAACAATTATTCTAATAAGTACCTGGAAGAACTACAAATAATGAAAAGAGTGAATGGCAGAAAACATAAAAAACACTAATCAAACCGAGATGGCAAAAAAGCTGGTCGCAGCTGATTATGTGTTTTCTTCCGGTCGATGTAAATACGTTCATGTCCCTGTCCGATTTAACGCGTTTTCCATGTAAACCTCAATTCAGAATTATTATTTCCATGTATATGAAGGAGAATACATTTCATTCTGAACTATTTATTTTGGAACAATTAATTCAGAGTTAAAAACATGGGGAGGTAACAGTACCTTGCAGACAGACTCGGACCTCGGCCTCTTTGTCAGAGCACAGACGGAGCAGCTCCGAGAGCAGAGAGAGGCTCAGTACAGACACTCGAGGTGAACAGAGGTGGAGCAGAGGCCGCCCCGCGGAGTCCTGCTGCTCACACTGCACTCCAGACTCACTGAGGACACACAACACTCCGGAAATGCTATACTGTATTTTCACACTCTATAGACCCCTTTACAGTAAACAGACGTGACGTCAGCGGCATGTGCGCGCAGTGTTGACCCAGAATCAACCATGGCGGACCATAGCGGAGTTCAAAAGGTTGAATGCCCGGAAAGCGCCTGGCCCAGACGGTGTCTCTCCTGTCACCCTGAGACACTGTGCCAACGAGCTGGCCCCGGTGTTTACGGGCATCTTCAACTCCTCACTGCAGGCTTGTCATGTGCCTGCCTGCTTCAAAACCTCCACCATTGTTCCTGTCCCCAAGAAGCCAAGGATCACTGGACTTAATGACTACAGATCTGTGGCTCTAACATCTGTGGTCATGAAGTCCTTTGAGCACCTGGTTCTGCCCCACCTCAAGACCCTCACGGCCCCCCTCCTAGACCCCCTGCAGTTCGCCTACAGAGCCAACAGATCTGTGGACGATGCCATCAACCTGGCTCTACACTTCACTCTGCAGCATCTGGACTCCCCGGGAACCTACGCCAGGATCCTGTTTGTGGACTTCAGCTCTGCCTTCAACACCATCCGCCCAGACCTCCTCCAAGGCAAGCTTTCCCAGATGAACGTGCCTGATCCTCTCTGCAGGTGGATCACTGACTTCCTGACGGACAGGAAGCAGCACGTGAGGCTGGGGAAGAATGTCTCGGACTCCCGGACCATCAGCACTGGCTCTCCCCAAGGCTGTGTTCTTTCTCCTCTGCTCTTCTCCCTGTACACCAACTGCTGCACCTCCTCCCACCAGTCTGTCAAGCTCATCAAGTTTGCAGATGACACCACGGTCATTGGACTCATCTCGGACGGGGATGAGTCTGCCTACAGGACAGAGGTTGACCGTCTGGCGTCCTGGTGCAGCCAGAACAACCTGGTGCTGAACGCCCAGAATACAGTGGAGATCATTGTGGACTTTAGGAACCACACAGCCCCACTCCCCTTCATCATCCTGACCGACACCCCCATTACCACTGTGGACTCATTCCGCTTCCTGGGGACCACCATCACCCAGGACCTCAAATGGGAGCCCACCATCACCTCCGTCATAAAGAAGGCCCAGCAGAGGATGTACTTCCTGAGGCAGCTGAAGAGATTCAACCTGCCAGCACGGACAATGGTGCAATTCTACACTGCCATCATCGAGTCCATCCTCACCTCCTCCATCACCGTGTGGTATGCTGGAGCCACATCCAGGGACAAACAGAGACTGCAGCGTGTTGTGCGCTCTGCTGAGAAGGTGATTGGTTGCAGCCTTCCATCTCTGCAGGACCTGTACACCTCCAGGACACGGACACGTGCAGGTCGGATTGCATCCGATCCTTCTCACCCTGGACATGGACTCTTTGACCTGCTCCCCTCAGGCAGGAGGCTACGGTCCATTCGGACCAGAACCTCCCGCCATAAAAACAGCTTTTTTCCCCTCTGCTGTCGGACTTTTGAACAATAACAACACTAGGACTCTTCTCACCCACCCTCCCACCCACCCGCTCTGTGTCAGTCACATGACCCCACCCCCCGCTCTGTGTCAGTCACAAGACCCCACCCCCCGCTCTGTGTCAGTCACATGACCCTGCGCCGGTTCTTCTTTTTGCACCTGACCATACCTGCACCTGCACTGCTATATCCTTGTACTCTGCTACTCTATTTTATTTTATTCTATTTTATTTATTGCATGTTAAGTGTTGGTTTACATTCTGCTCCAAGCACCGCAGCAATTTCCTAATGTTGTGAACTTGTTCAAACATATGGCATTAAAACCTTTCTGATTCTGATTCTGATTCTGAGTATCTGAACGACAGGGAGAGCTACATTCAAGAGCTCACGTTGAACAACGGGGTTCGACTACCAGATCCTTCTGCGATCACGGAGTGGCAGTACGACCGCAGAAAGTGGACAGATTTACAGTGGACAGATATCCACTGTTATTTAGTGGAGAAGCCCAGCGTGTATACAAGAGAGAAAGTGTGTGCATACAAATCCATGGATGCCTACCAGTTTGCCGTGTGTGGCCATGTACAGGAGGTAAAATACCACGATATCGATGGGGAGTTTTGCGTGTTGGCATCTGATGTTCTCCCCAGTCAAAGACAAGGCCACAAGACGACCATGTACAATGCTTGGGCTATCATCAACAAGCGCGAGAACTACGTTCTGACCGCCAACTGCACTTGTGTTGCGGGGTAAGTAACATACTACGACTTAATTCACGAGTCACAGATGTGATCTCAGTCATGTCAAATGCCATTTATGATGGTCATGCGAAAACTTATCATGCATTTTAACAAAGTTATTCGTGTTCGTTTACATGTGTCTGTCGTAGAGGTTACCCGGTTAATATGTCTGTGAGCTTTGCGGTGTCCTGTGCTTGCTAGTTAATCAGCATGATTAAACACCATTGAACACCTGGGCAAATTACCCTAAACAAGCAGCAGGTGTTCACCTGTGTGTATGTCAGTTGAATGATATGAACTATCATTTATTCCATCTGTTTCTCTTTATTTGAGTTCTTCTCTTCTATATCTTCACTGGGGGTTTTATGGCGGCAGTGGCTTTATTTTGAGTCAACACTGCGCGCGCATTCAGTGATGACGTAGCTTTGAAACTGGTCTATTAGAAAAGTAACAATCCACATTTTACACATTTCAGACATGAAGAAGCAGCTTGGATGAGCTCCAAAACATATTTGACCAAAGTGATAAAGGAGAAATTCAATTTGTCAAGTGGACAAAGTTTGTTTGGTCGAAAACGTTTCGCTGCTCATCCGAGAGGCTTCGTCAGCTCAGAATTTCTCCTTTATCATGGATTCTACCTGGAAGACTGAGGGACTCTTCACGCATATTTGACCAAATAAACTTTTGTCCACTTGACAAACTGAATTTCTCCTTTTGCCAAACCACATTTTACTTTCAACTTCTGAAGTTAACACGATTCTATTCAGTGTTATTGTAAAAGCGTGAGGTTTTGGCTGACACTATTCACTTCCACACTGCTTTTTGATGTCACAACATGTTCCCTGTTCCTCTCCATAATTGTATGCCCTAAGGAAGTAACTGAAGGGTTACAAGAGTTTTATTTTAACACAATGTGACCAGAAAGAGCTGACTTAGAGGAACTACAAGCAGGTCAGATGATTTGTGTTCTTAAACAAGTTTCTCACACATAAAATTACAGTCACAAACTAACTTGTATTAGCCATTTTTTTTGTTTTGTTTGTCACTCTAATCTTTTTGTTGAAAATCAAACCTAAACCTAAACAGCACCATGAACTCGTATTGATCACAGGCTCTTGAAAATACAGTGGTACCTCACCTTACGAAATTAATTCGTTCCAGAAGTGGTTTCGTAACGTGAATTTTTCGTAAGTTGAGCAGCTATTTCAATGGAAAAGGCCTGATCCGTTCCAAGTTTGTTTGTTTTTTATTGTGTAAAATTTTTTTTTTATAGTGTAACATTGTGTTCTGCGTCCTGATTGGCTAAGAGACTGTAGAGCCAGGAATAAACATGGACTAAACCAGGTCTAGACCAGAACTAAACCAGGTCTAGACCAGGTCTAAACCTGGACTGGACCTGGACTAAACCAGGACTGGACCAGGATTAAATCACCCCGTGTGGCTCTTCGCTGGTTTCGTGCGGCTTTTGCGTTCGTTTGTGCGTGTTCGGTTTGTGGCTCGGGCTGCGTGTTCGCCGCGGTTCTATCTCGTGCTCGCGGTGCTCCTGTCTCCGCGCTCCTTGCGTGTTCGGCGCTAGAGCTAAGAGGCCGAGAAAGGTGCTCTTTGAGCGGGGATAACAGCGGGGTGTGCATCTGAGCGCGCATTATTCCAATTTTTGAGATTTCGCATTTTGTAACTTGAATTGTCTTTCGTATCTAGAGACCAAAATTTAACGTGAAGGCGTTTCGTAACTTGGATTTTTCGTATGTAGGGTCTTTCGTAAGGTGAGGTACCACTGTATGTTGCTTTAATCCATTTTGTATTTCTTGAGACAATCTTAAACTTACTTTTTGTCAGCATTGTGTCTCCAAGGTAACTAAATATGTGAGACACTCCCAGTGTGATGTCACCGCAAAGCCTCAGTAAGTTTGTCATTTTGTTCATAACGCCTGCATCATATGTTTGAGTGTATTAAACCCACATGACTGTGTAGCCCGTCTGTAGATCAGATGTTTGGAGGGCCGTTGTCCACTGCAGCGGCTCCTCAAACACAGCCTCTGCAGTCTGAGGGTGCACAGACCTCACATCCTCCACAAACTGCACCATGTCTGAAAGAAGAGTCTC